>NC_069436.1:43504211-43520861 GCF_026875155.1 Cherax quadricarinatus | reverse complement strand
AGGTCCGTTTGCAATTTTGTTATCTCTCTCCAGCACAATTGTGAGCCTATTTACCAGTTTTTTCTTTACTGTATTTCTAGTTACCTCTTTTTTTATTGCCCGTGTGGGCCTTTTCCCTACCCCTAGTGTTTTTCCCGGGTGCAGTAAAAGGAAAAAGATCACTAAGACCTTGTAATGACCCTGACGACAAACGTTCTCAGAGCGGTTACAAAGTATGGGGTCAATTAGGTGGCCGAGAACTGTGTGACCCGGGGGGAGTTTTAAATTTATTTGAGTGTAACGTGGAAATTTTTTTTGATTTTCCAAGCTATACGCCTAAGGTTTTTAAATTTGTGTCGAATGAGTCAAAAATTATTTGAAAATGGGATAGAACCAAGAGTTCCCTTGCCATGGGCGATATGCGGGGGGTATAGGTGACTCGGGCCAGGGGGGGGGGGAGTTTTTTGAAATGGTAGGGGGCGGGGAAAAAAGCAGGGAACCGGGAAAATTGGCTTTTCACGGCGCCAAAGGGATTAATATAGGCCTCTTTTCTATGGGAAGTGCGATTTTTTCCTGGGAAGAGGGGAAACGTGTTTTACGGGACCACCGTAAAAAGGGGTAAAATAGTGAATAATGCTATCAAAAATTTTTGGGCCCCCAGTCCCTGGACCCTTTTAAAGTACCTCTGTAATCTGTAAATACCTTTTGTAACTTTCATGTTTGTGACCGATACCTGGAGTTCATTACCTTTTAAATTTGGTTCTTTCCCCTTTGTAAATTGTGATTTTAAATTACCTTTGAAATTTGTAGTTCTTTACCTTTTAAATTGTATTCATTACCTTTGTAAATTTGTGAGTTCTTACCTCTGTAACTTGCCAGCTATCAAAATTTGGAGCCATCCCTGGACCAATTATGTACCTCGTATTTTTGACTCCGCCCACAGGATGGTATGGGTGCATAATAAACATATTAAACTAACTAACTAACTAATGTTTGCCCGGGCTGACTGGTGCGACCCATGGTTGTGTCCGGGGGAAAACCCCGTGATTTTAATTCCTTACTCAGGCCTCAGATTTAAGGAGTGCCCTCTAATGTGTATAAGTTTATGAACGTTAAATCGTCTGTGAATGGTAATGAAATCAGTGATAATAACTTTAAAGTTAGGGGAAATGGGGGATGTGAAATAGATCGCCGCTCCCAAAACGCGTGATTTTCGTATCGAGGATAGTGAAGTTTTTTTGGTATCACGATTCTAAAACCGGGGCAAAGACGGGTACCTCGTCCTGCTGGGAAAAAAAACCGGTTTTGGTGGGCGGGCGTCGAAATGGATGGTGAAAGGAGGAAAAAAGGGGCATAACACCCCCCGTTAAGTAACCCTTTTAGTTAAACAGACTGATATGGCCATTAGGGATGTTTTTTAAATTTGGGTAGGTTAAGGGTGTCCAGCCACACAAGTGACCACCAGGAAAATCTGGGAAAGGGGGGTTATGTACAAATGTTTTTTCCCTTTATGGTGTTCCATTTTTATCCTACGGGCCCCCCCCCCCCTTCTTCAGTTTAAAATAAATATAATCTTACATCCCCCCAAATTTAAATTTAAAAGTGCCGGGTTAGGGTGCTACCCAATTTATACTGGTTGGGTAGATGTGGGCAAGATTTTGGGGTCGAGGGGCCACCTGTAGTGACCAGAGGTGGTTAAGTTTTCTCACATGTCTACACGGGGTGACTACGGTAAACAGTATGGTTGTCTCCCAATGAGATTACTTGTATGTATATAATGTTGAGGTATATACAGGTAAGCACCCTATAAAATTTTCCACATCTGCCCGCTGGCCCTTCCTGAACCGGATGCAACCAGTGAAAAAATTAATTGAATTAATTACTTAATAATTAAGTGACTGAGTGAAGGAAGTGGGTGTAGGGTGCACAAGTTTAATCGATCGTGTGATGGATGATAATTAGCCCAACTAATTGCTAGCACATGGGTGGCTAGGATTTATACAAGAGTAAAGTGCAAGAATTACTCTTATAAGGCGCCTACTTAAGTTGTATAATCAGTGATTAATAATTCTCTAACCATGACTGGATCTAATGGAGTTAATGTGGCTGACAAGTCCGTGAATTTTAGAGTAATGAAAGCATCATTACAGGCTATTAAAAGCCATGTGACGAAGGCATTTGATTTAGTGAATCAAAGAACCGTGAACCATAATGAATTAAAGTTATATTTAGATGAACTAGCTACAAGCAGTATTAAAACAGAGAAGTGTTTTTGGGTATGCCCAAATGAGGAAAATCTGTGGACTAAAATCACAAGGGTATTAAAAGAGGATAACATCAAAGCTGCTTTCATAGAAAACCTGGAAGCTTTCTACAACAGATGGGAACATAAAAAGTCCGGGCTGAATGGTACTGCCCTTGATACTGGCCATGTAGTCACAAACTGTAAGGCTGGAGGTGATGTCCTGGTAGTCAGTAAATGTGGGGCTGATAGTGCTGTCCTGGGAGACAGTAATGGTGAAGCGGGAGGTGCTGTCCTGGGAGACAGAAATGGTGAAGCTGGAGATACTGTCCTGGTAGACAGTAATGGTGAAGCTGGAGATTTTGTCCAGGTAGTCGGGGAATTATACGCAGGAAGGAATACATATAAATACCTCATAGAGGACAGGAGCCATAGTAGGGAAACAAGTGTAGTCAAAGATAAGATAAAACCAATATTGCAAACCAGAAATACCGCAGGAAATAGCAAACAAGAGGACTCCAATAGCAATAGTGAGGATAAAATTCCAAAAACAACTGGTGGGAGCTCCATTGTTGGTGCAAGGAGGATGGGAAAATAAGACAGGGAAACATGCACCAACAGGGAATACAGTCACAAAAACCCCAAGGCAAACGGAAACCAAGCCTGTGCACATACTATGCACTTGGGGATCTGCTGGCATGGAAATCTGGAAAAACAGATGGGACATGCAACTATGACCACCCTAGAAAATGTCATGCCCATATGACAACAGGAAAATGCAAACTCCCTTCCTGTAAGCTTTTTCACCCTGAAATGTGTACCTCTCAGTACAGGAAAGACTGTGCTATAACTTAAATTCCCGGCATACCATCTAAAGGGGACAAAAAGATACAAAACATCCAGGCCATGGGAAAACCTGGGTAGCCACAGCCACTCAAGAGGGAGAGGTTTTTTTTGTGCCAGAAGGAAAAAAAACTGGCAGGAAATGGCAGAAATCGTACCCAAATCCAGTCCCTTTTCCCGGAGTGGAACCACAGCGATGGCCTCCACTCCAAACCAACAGATACAGATATAATGCCGGAAAAAAAATCCCCCCCCAGTACCAACAATACCACCAGTCCGAATAACATTCTTCTTTGCAAATATACAGGGTCCCAAAGCCAGCAATAACAACAAAATACCTTTCATTCCGTGGACTGCTTGCAGAGGCAAAGGCAATGTTTGCGGCTTTCACTGAGACCCACATAAAGGATCACTTGGACAACGAAATATGGATCCCAGGGTTACAACCTATACAGATGTGACAGAGTGAACAGGCAAAAGGGGGGGTTGGCCTGTACATTGCAGAGTCACTTGTTTGCACAGAAATGCTAAATGCCTCAAATGACGTAGTGGAAGTTTTAGCAGTAAAGGTCGAGAACCAAAACCTAGTCAAATTGTGGTAGTCTACAAGCCTCCGGATGCAACATCCCAGCAATTCCAGGAACAGCTGTTAAAAATTGACCACTGTCGAAAATCTTCCAGCTCCTGCACCCAACATCTTGCTCCGGGGGATTTCAAACTTAAGGCACCTAAAATGGAGGAATATAGCAAATAATATTGTTGCAGTAATAACACCAGGAGGCAGCTCTGATGAAAACTCACACTCACACGAGCTTTTAAATCTCTGCACAAAATTAAATTTTAAAAACCAGAAATAATAGAGCCTACTAGACTGGAGAATACACTAGACCTCATCTTCACTAACAATGATGATCTGATAAGAAATGTCACCAATCAAAAACAATATACTCAGATCACAACATAATTGGGGTTTTCAGACATGAATGCGTGGAGCCCCAGACCGACAAAATGAGACTAGTCACGGGGGAGCATTCACCAAATTCAACTTCAATAACAAAAACATAAAGTGGGACCAAGTAAACCAAGTCCTAACCGATATAAGCTGGGAAGATATACTAAGCAACACAGACCCAAACTTATGCCTAGAACAATTAACTCGTGGCACTCGATGTATGCACAAGGCTTAGTCCCTAAGAAAAAGGAGGAGTAGATGTAAAATAAAAAGAGACAGGGCTCCCTTTACAGGCGACGGAAAGAAAAAACAAGCGGCTAAAAGAGGTCAATATATCAGAAATGCGCGGGGAGACACTGGTCAGAGAAATAGCAAGCATCGAACTTAAGCTAAAAAAAAATCCTTTAGGATCGGGAAAATCGCGGGAAGAACTAAAAGCCATAAATGAAATCGAAAGAAACCCAAAGTATTTCTTCTCCTATGCCAAATAAAAATCGAGAACAACGTCCAGTATTGGGCCCCTACTTAAACAAGATGGCCCCTACAAGATGACAGCAAGGAAATGAGTGAGCTACTCAAGTCCCAATATGACTCAGTTTTTAGCAAGCCGCTAACCAGACTGAGAGTCGAAGATCAAAATGAATTTTTTATGAGAGAGCCACAAAATTTGATTAACACAAGCCTATCCGATGTTATCCTGACCCCAAAATGATTTCGAACAGGCGATAAATGACATGCCCATGCACTCTGCCCCGGGGCCAGACTCATGGAACTCTGTGTTCATCAAGAACTGCAAGAAGCCCCTATCACGAGCCTTTTCCATCCTATGGAGAGGGAGGCATGGACACGGGGTCGTCCCTCAGTTACAAAAAACAACAGACATAGCCCCACTCCACAAAGGGGGCAGTAAAGCAACAGCAAAAACTACAGACCAATAGCACTAAAAATCCCATATCATAAAAATCTTTGAAAGGGTCCTAAGAAGCAAGATCCCCCACCCATCTAAAACCCATCAGTTACACAACCCAGGGCAACATGGGTTTAGAACAGGTCGCTCCTGTCTGTCTCAACTACTGGATCACTACGACAAGGTCCTAAATGCACTAGAAGACAAAAAGAATGCAGATGTAATATATACAGACTTTTCAAAAGCCTTCGACAAGTGTGACCATGGCGAAATAGCGCACAAAATGCGCGCTAAAGGAATAACGGGAAAATTGGGTCGCGGGATCATTTTTTTCCTCACAACAGAACACAGGAGATTTCGTCAACAGAAAAAGTCCGAGGCAGCTAGGGTGAAAAGCCTTTTCCCAAAAGGGCACAGTACTAGTCCCATCTTTTTTCCTCACCTCATACCCACATAAAAAGGGATGTCAGCCACAGCACCGTGTCTTCCTTTGCAATGACACCCAATCGCATGACATGTCTTCCATTGCAGACACTGAAAGGGCCCAGGCGGACATAAACCAAAATCTTTCAGGGGGCTGCAAAAACAATTAAGTTCAACGTGGAAAAAATTTAAATTTACCAGAATGTAAACATGGGGAAATTAAACTTCATCAGAGAAAAAAACAAATTCTGGCCACAAAAAGAGCGAAACACCAACGCAAAGACCGGGGGAGTGATTATTCGGAGGATCCCCCCCTTTCAAGGCCCTAACATTGATGAATGCATCTGCAAAAAAATAAAGGATGGATAATGAGAACCTTCAAAACTAGGAGGCCAACCCATGAGACACCTTCAGGTACTTGTTCTACTATGGAATATTCTGCACTCAAAAAAGCACCTTTTTCAAGCAGGGGAAATTCCCGACCTAAAAATTTTAAAGAAACTTTCACGGCCGCCATAACGGAGATAAAACCCTCAATTAGGGAGCGCTTGGGGGTTTCAAAACCTGTTTTTCCCGGGAACCAGGGGGGAGAGATACATGATTAATACACCTGGAAAAAATCCAGGGGGACTAGTACCGAACTTGCACACAAAACACTCACTACGAAAGCAAAAGATTGGCAGAGATGCACCACCCCCCCAATGAAAAGCGGGGGTGCACTGCACTTAAAGACCAACAATAAGTTCAGGGACCGAGACTGTTCAACTGCCCCACCAAAAAGGGGGGATTCCCAAAACAGACCCCGGCGTCTTCAACGGCACTGGACAAACCTAAAGGCATTCCTGATCAGCCGGGCTGGGCCGTATTTGGGTTTTGCGTGCAGCCAGCACAACAGCCGGGTTTAAAGGGCGCTGATCCACCAGGGGCCGGCACGACCGGGCCGGGGGGGCTTTTACCCCCGAAACTCTCTCCAGGTAAACTCTCCAGAGATTTGTTTGGTACAAATTGGGTTTAAAGACGGGAAAAGAGATCTGCTGGAGAATTGGCAGAGGGAATGGAAATGAATGTTTTAATTAATCAACATTCAAATTTGGGAAAGGGAAAAACTGTCTTGTAAAAGAAAGGGCTTTGAAAAAATTTAAGGGGTAAGCCAGCTTTTGGTCAACCTTTTAATGCAAAGGGTGGTTTCCCCAAAACCCCAGAGTACGGTCTGGAGGAAATCAGACTAGTGGGCAGGAATTAATTGTTCTTTGCAGACCAGTCCCAAAACAGTTCCAAAGGATATAACACATAATGACTCTGAAGTATCTGTCAAGTCGAAAAAGGGAAAAATAACCCGTGGAAAAAATCATAGTTAAGAGTTAAATAGGCACATTCAAGTCAGAATCAGTAATATGGTTCCTCACATAAGGTATAGGAATAAAACCTCAGTAAGTGTAACCCAGTTAATAAAGGTCAGGCAAGAAAAAGAGAGACTGCCTCTTCTGCCAGGGTACCCTTTCACAAAAAATTGAAAGCCTATAATTCTGGGATATTAAAGTGGAAAGAATAAAGAACTTGACAATTTATCAAATTCTAGACAACATAATAAAAAGGGATTGTCATACCAAATTGAACATTGCTATCAATGCAAAAAGGGGAAACACCATACAGTTATTGCAGGGTTGTATGTGATTCTTAAAAAATGGTGAAATAATAAAAAATTTAAATAACCCTAACACATGACGATGAAAAGGTTGCAGCTAATGGCAATAATGATGCCTAGCTGAGGTAGCCTTCCGCTTGGCTGTAATAATTCGGGAAAAAGGGGCATAAATCCAAAAGCAGCGGCGTCACTCTCCTCAACACTGGTACGGGCCTGAAATAGGCAGCTACCGCCTATTAATAAGACTAAAGTAGGAATACAGTCACGTGTCTTGCTCATAAAGGGCAACCCGTACAAGTATTTTTCTGATGTTGAACCAGTCAAATTTGGGGGAGCGGACAGCATAGGGTTTAATATAAATGAGGAAAGCCCAAAAGATTCCTTTACTCAGGAACAATCCCTGAAGGATGTTAAATTAAATCTGACATTACTGGGTGCACTTCCGTGGAAGCTCAACCTCCAAATTTACCTACAAAATTATGGGATGGCGTTGGACGTTTTAAAGGGCCCGCCTCGAACTGAGCAAGAAACCAAAATTGTTGACGCTTATAAAGATAAATTAAAAAAACACTAAATAATAAAATTTTCTTACTTCAGGGGACATAAATGCCCCCTTAAGTGCACAGGTGGTCCCCCCTGAACAATAATTGGGGGAAATAATCTTTTGTGGACATTTTTCCGGGGGTGACGCAAATGAAGAGGAACTAATGAGGATAGTAAGGGTTAATGAAATAATGCAGTAATGGGTGGGGCGACTGGGGGAAAGAGAGAGACTTGTTTTTTTTTAAAATCTCAAATTCCAGTAGCCCAAAAATTAATCCAGGGAGCATAGGCTTATCCCCTGAGAAAAATGGACACATTAGTCCATTTTGAGGATCAATAAAAATGGATGGCCATGGGGTTTGTGCCCATATCGTAATGTGCTGGGGCTGACTTTTGGGTACTGAAAGCTTTTTATTGTTAAAGTCCAAATTCCAATACCCAACAAATTAGCCCCGAAGCATAGACTTAGTGTCACACCTTACAAAAAGAGGGAAAATTTTTAATACCGAAGCAGGAGGCTTGATGTGCTTTGGGTGGAGCCCACCTGAGGAGTTAACAGGGGGAAAGAAATTTAAAGGGTGATTATTTAAAAACCAATGTTTGGGGTTCCCAAGCCAGGTGGCCATGAAAGGGGAAAATTTTACCCACATTATGTAATCGTCTACAACGCCTCCCCTGGCCCCCAGTTTACCGGAGACCTGGAGATTTCGGGGGTCAACGCCCCCGCGGGGCCCGGGCTGTGACCACCTCCTGTGGATCAGCGCCTGATCAAACCCGGGGTGTTGCTGCTGGTGTACGCAAACCAACGTACAGCCACAGCCCGGGTGATCAGGGAAATGACTTTGGGGCTTGTCCAGGGCCCGCTGAAGACTCCAGGGTCTGTTGAATCCCCCTTATTGTGCTGGGGGCGTTAAAGTCTTTGGGGGCCCTGACCTTAATGTAAAGGTCTCTTAACGGCAGGACACCCCTGCTTTTCTTGGGGGGGGTGCTCGTCTGCCAAGTCTTTTGCTTTTCGTGTGAGTATTTTCATGTGCAAATTCGTCTGTCCCTCTAGATTTTCCCCGGTGTAAAAACATTTCCTCCCTCCTGCGTTCCAGGAATACAGTTTAAAACCTCAACGCTCCCAGTAATTGAGGTGTTTTACTCCCTTATGCGTGCCGTGAAAATTCTCTGTACATTTTCTAGGTCGGCAATTTCACCGCCTTGAAAGGGGCGTTGATGCAGCAATATTCCAGCCTGATAGAACAAGGGGAAAATTTTTTTATTTTCCAACTAAGCGCCTAAAGGGAAAATGTGTCGATATATCAAAAATGTATTTGCAATAAAAGAACCAAGAGTTCCCTTTCCATGCGCGGGTTGCGGGGGTATAGGGCGACTCGGGCCTGGGGGGGGGGGAGTGTTTTGAATGTGGTGTGGGGGCGGGGAAAACAGAAACCAGAAAATTTGGGATTCACGGGGGGCCTAAGGATTAAAAAGGCCTCTTTCATAATAGGAAGTGTCGTAACTTTTTTGGGAAAATGAGGAAAAATGATTTACGGGGCCACCGTAAAAAGGTTTCAAAAAATGAATAATGTTTGACCGGCGACGGGGGCGACCCAAATGTTTCCAGGGGGAAAACCCCGGGGTTAATCCTTTCCATCGGCCTCGATCTTAAGGGGTGACCTCAATGTGTAAATGAATAGAGACGTTTTAAAACGTCTTGTGAATGGTAAAATAACAGTGATAATAACTTTTAAATTAAGAGAAAGCGGGATTGAAAAAGTGCCCTCCCGAGTGAACCTGATTATCGTATCGAGGATATATTTTATGGTATCACGACTTCAAAACCGGGACAAACCAACGATACCTCGTCCTGCTGAATAAGAACCGAGACGGTGGGGCGGGACTCGAAATGAGATGGTGAATGGAGGAAATAAGGAGCATCAATCACCCCCAGTTAAGTAACCCTTCTAGTTATAACAGACTGATACTGGCCAGGTAGGTATGTTTTAATTGGATGGGTTTAAAGGGGTGATCCAGCCACATCAAGTGACCACCAGGGAATATCTGGTAAGTGGTGGGATTATGTACAAAAATGTTTTTCCTTGAGGGATGTATCCATTTGTATCCTAACCCCCCCCCCCTTCTTTCAGTTATTTTTTTTTATTTTATTTATTTTATTTATTAACAATTTGAGCACACATACAGAGGTACAAAAAAATACAGATAAGAGCAGCATGCCAAAGCCACTTATACTATGCATAGCATTACGGGCTGGCTTAAAATTAACTTAAGATTAACTAAGCAATGATAAAATCAGTGATAAAAACATTAATGTAAACAGATTACAAAAAGCACAAGTGAGTATTACAAAGACAGGTCATATGGTTGAAATGCATTGTTGTACATTCAGTCGAAATGAAGTATTCTGTTAGGTAGTGTATTTAAAAAATAATAAAGTTAGATTCGGTTTTAGGTTTAATTTTTATGTGATATAATTGTGAGAAACATTTAAGAAAATACAATTTATAAGGTTCAGTTATTCAGTTTTATTTGGTTTTGGGTGATAAATATCTTTGGGGAAGAGACTTGAATTTATAAAACAGGTAGTGTTTCTTTTATATTTACAGGTAATGAATTCCAGATTTTAGGGCCTTTTATGTGCATTGAGTTTTTTGCATATGTGAGATGGACACGAGGAACATCAAAGAGTGATCTGTGCCTTGTGTTTGGTCATGTTTCTGTTGAGGTTGGCAAGGAGATGTTTGAGGGGGAGGTTAATATCAGAGTTAATTTTTCTATGTATGTAATAGGTGCAGTAATAAGTATGGATGTTTTGTATGGTGAGTAGGGTTTTTGTGTATTGAATATTGGTGGAGTGAGCTTTCCTGTAGTGAGATTTGTTATCATTCTTAACTGCAGCCTTTTGTTGGTAATTGTGGTCGAGATGGTTAATTATTGTTGGCCCCATGCCAAATTCCCTAGGTGAATAGGGGTAAATAAGAGAGTGATATAGGGCCAGGAGGGCTGACTGTGGAACATAGTAAACCCTATCTTCGATAGTATGCCTACAGTCTTGGAAATTTTTTTTAGAAATTTTTTGTATATGTGTATGAAATTTGAGTCTATTATCAAGGTGGATTCCTAAGAATTTTCCCTCTGTTAGCTTTGTGATAGGGGATCCGTTTATCATTATGTTAAGAGGGACATCTGTAGCTCTGTTACCAAACTGAAATGAAGTGGGTTTTGTCAATGTTTAGTGTAAGTTTGTTAGTCCTCATCCAGGTAGATATTTTCTGTAATTCGGAATTTAACAGTAATTAGCTAGCGTGACTGGGCTCGGGTGAGAGAAGACGTTATGTAGTGTCATCTGCAAATAGTGTGGGTTTGAGTAATTGCGAAGCATTTGGAAGGTCATTATGTATAGGAGAAAGAGAAGAGGGCCAAGGACACTTCCCTGTGGGACACCAACTGTAATTGGTTGCGCAGAAGAGTTTGCCCCATTTGCGTACACATATTGGCTTCTGTTGCTGAGTATGACTTGAGGTATTGAGGGAGTGCCCTCTTATACCATAGTGTGACAATTTTACGTGGAATTCGGAATTTACAGTATTAGCTAGCGGGGACTGGCTCGGGTGAGAGAAGACGTATGTAGTGTCATCTGCAAATAGTGTGGGTTTGAGTAATTGCGAAGCATTTGGAAG
Source organism: Cherax quadricarinatus (assembly GCF_026875155.1). NCBI lineage: Eukaryota > Metazoa > Arthropoda > Malacostraca > Decapoda > Parastacidae > Cherax > Cherax quadricarinatus. The sequence goes on along the minus strand of NC_069436.1, from coordinate 43,509,644 downwards.
GTCATTATGTATAGGAAAAGAGAAGAGGGCCAAGGACACTTCCCTGTGGGACACCAACGTAATTGGTTGCGCAGAAGAGTTTGCCCCATTTGCGTACCCCATATTGGCTTCTGTTGTTTGAGGTATGACTTGAGTAGTTGAGGAGTGCCCTCTTATACCATATTTGTGAAAATTTTACGTGGAGCAAGTCATGGTCAACTGTATCAAAAGCTATACGTAAGTCAATGAAGATCCCCAGTGGGACTTCTTTTCTCTATTGCAGTGTATATATGTTCTAGCATGTGTATAATAGCATCATTAGTATTTTTATTAGGCCTAAATCCAAATTGGCAGGGGTTGAGTATGTTTTGGGAGATAAGGATGGAGTAGATTTCGTTTATGAATTAATTTTTCGAAGATTTTTGAGAGAGGGTGTAAGTTGGATATTGGCCTATAGTTATTAAACCTGTTTGGTCCCTCCTTTGTGGATCGGGGTACCCTTGCTATTTTGAGTATGTAGGGAAGGTGGGGATTCAATGGATTTGTAAAGAGTGTTGCAATGATTGGTGATAGCACTTGGGGACACTTTTTTGTATATAAGGGTGGTAAGGTATTTAAATCTCCTGCCTTGTTTTTTAGTGCGTTTTGATAATAAGGGAACTTCGTAGGGGTTAGTCGAGCTAGGAACATGTTTTTCGGGAAGTTGCCGGTGAGGTAGTCATTTGGTGGGTATCTGAGCTTGGGATTTTATTGGCAAGGTTTTGTCCTATAGTGGAGAAGAAATCATTGAGTCTGTTTGCTGTTTCTGTTGGTGGGAGTTGGGGTTCATCTGATTTGCTAATTTTTTTCGCTTTTTCGTGATATCTTTTTTGTTCCCAGAATTTCTGATAGGTTTTTCCAGGTCTTTTTTATATCACCTCGTAAGTTGGATAATCTGTTCTCATAATACAATTTTTTTGCCCTTTTTTATCAGGCTGGTTTAGGATTGACGAGTAACTTTTTGTTTGGTCTCTGGTTATGTGACCCAATTCTGTACTGTTTTTCATTTGGTGTTTTGTATTTATGGATTTGAGAATGCTGGGTGTTAGCCAGGGACTGTTCAGTCTCTTAGCTGTCTTTCTGTTTTAGTTTTTTTAGGCAGTGCTTGTTAAAGAGTATTGGGTCTTTTTTAGAAAATTATTAATACTTTCGTCAATATCTGTATAGATTTCTAGCTCAGTGTGCCAATCAATGTTTGCTACTTCTGTTGGGGAAGTTATTAATGGCTGCCTCATTGTGAAGTCTGAAGGTGACTTTGTAGTGTCTTGGGGTAGTTTACCAAGAGTTTGTTTGAGGAAAGTAGGGTAGTGGTCTGTGGTATTAATCTGAAATTTAAAATGCCTGATTTTAAAGGGGATATGGTGTTGGTCCAAGATGTGGTCAAGTGGGGAAACACTAGTCTCTGTAACTCTTGCAGGTTTTTAACTGTTGGTAGTAACATACAGTTACTCATTGTGTTTGTGAATTCAGTAACGTGTGGGTCCTGGTCTTGCAGGAGATTTATATTGAAGTCACCTGAGAGTAGTAAGTGAATCTTTGTTCATGCGTGCACAGTTATCATACTTCCTAGGTTTTGACTAAATTGGCTAATTTTGACTGTGGAACTCGTAGATGTTTATCAATGTGAGGGTTTTTGTAGGTATTTGGATTTGAATTAGCTATTATATATTCCCCTGTTCATCTCTTTGCAAGTATTAGTGAAACATTCTAGTTGGCCCTGAGTATTATATGGCTGTGCCACCCCCTTGTTGGTCTGGCCTACATTTTGTGTATGGCTGTGTAACCGGGAATGGCATAACATCTGAAACTATCAGGCTTTAGCCAGGTTTCAGTTAGTGTAATGATGGACATATTGGCATGTAAGGAATTTAGTAATGCTATGAGGTCATCGTAATGCTTGCTTAAAGATCTGATATTGTAGTTAAAGATAGTTATGTTGTTGTTGGCACTGAGAAGTGCCTTGATTGTTCTGCAGTGTAGTAATTCAGTAACTGTTTGATTCATTTAAGTCATTAAATAAGAGTTGGTATCAGGATCAATGCTTGTAATCTTTTTTTTTTTTTTTTTTTATTCGCCGGTACCTCCCAGCCCGGGTCTTTTCAAGTAGTGGTGACCCGCCTTGGCTCCCTACTGAGGAGTGTCTAGAGACTTAAGTCTCTCATGGGAGGAGGTACAAGTACCCCTCATCTTTGGGACCAACTTTTCCCCAGGCCTAGCCACATTCATAAGATTGTAGTGAATCTATAGTTAGAATTAAGTATAAAACAAAGTAAATAGTCTTAACTAAAAAATAGCACCTGAATTATTTAACAAAATTTTAAAATAATGAGCTAAGGTAGTTTTTTTTTTTTTTTTTTTTTTTTTTTTTAAGCTAAAATAAAGGAGACAATATAAAAGGGACTAATACAAATAAAGGGGATGATCAAATAAAGGAGCTTGGGAATATGATAATAGGTAGTACTATAAAGGTAATTTTTTAAAGTTTGAATTATAGTATAAAATTATAATATAGAAGGACTAATATAGGTTGTGGTGAACAATAAAGTGGTAATCAAGTAAATGAGCTTTTGGGAAAATAATGGCAAAAAATTTTGAACTTATTCTACTTTAGCACCTGAGAATAGCACCTTGATTATTTTAACAATTGTGAATATATAAACTAGGTAGTTATATAAAGCTAAAATAAAGGAGAAAATATATAAGGGACTAAAATTAAGTAATGGTAAACAAAGTTAAATGGACAGATGGTAGGAATTTTTTATAAACTTATAATATAAAAATACAATTTGAAATGGTACTTGCAATTGCACTAGAGTCTGGTATAGGTTGTTGACAAATCAAAATTATAACTAGATTTAAATTGACAAAATAAAATTCAGAATTAAAGTACCAAAAGAATAATAGTAAAAAAATATGATATAAGATGGTAGACAGGTACCCAGGTACACAGGTACAAAGGATAATATAAAGGGTTGGGTTGAATATACAAACTTGAAAATTTGGCAACAAAATGTTTATGGGAAGTTTAAGATAATGTTTAATGTACAAAAGTAAAATTGACTGGTAGTAAATATTGTGTTTTTAAAAAAATTTTAGTAAGTAATAAATGATTACAAAAAAGTGAAAAAGTAATGTTTATTTCATTCAAAAATTTTCACTGGGAGTTATACTAGAGGTTTTTATGGCAGTACAAAGGGAATTAAGAGTACCTAAGATAGTAAATGTGGTATTAAAACTAGTAAAGGTAATTAGACAAGTAATGGTTATTAAAAGTCAAAAATGTTAAGAGTAAATTTAAATTTTAGTAAAATGAATAATTATTAATTTTAGTAAGTAATATCAATTGTTAGTATTTAAAAAAATATATGAGGGAGTAATATGGACAGAGAAAGTATCAATTCAGCAATGTTTAACCCCAACAATAGTAAAATAAAAATCACATAAGGTGAAATTATGCTTAAATAGTAAAATCACAAAATGAGGTAGTTGATTATTTAATTACTAAGAGATTGTACAATGAAATTTGAACAATAATGGAGCAAAACATACACTACACTACGTACGCTTTTAAAATTGGACATTGTTTAGTTATTCTCTGTAAGATTAGTATCCCTGAGAATCGTGATAGGGTCATTCCGTTCGTGATTGTGTACAGTTGGGCCTACATTTTTTTCCTAACTAGAATTTTCCCATCTCGTGTGAAGCATTGGGATCGACACCATGCCTAACCCTTCTAGGGGAGGGGAGGTGCCTGAGCCCGAGCCTTTAGCTCATAAGACTGTCCCTTCCCATTAGCCCCCTTGGGGCGGGGATGGCAGACCAGAGAGGCCTAGCTTGTGGCTAGGCCTGGGACAGTTAGTCCCAAAGATGAGGAGGTATTTGTGCCTCCTCCCATGGGAGACTTCGGTCTCAGACACTCCCTCAAGAGGGGGCCAAGGCCGGCCACCACTTGGAAAAGGCCCGGGCCGGGAGAATACCCGGGGAATCTTTAATAATAATAATAATGTGAAGCATTGGTGTATTGTGTCATTATTCTCCGCTTTAAATTTCTGACTCTATACAGGAGGTTCTGACGTTTTTTGGTAAGACACTCGTTTATGTATACCTCTTTCTTTTTTTTAATAGATGCAATAATTAAGTCTTTTTCCTGTCATGTGAGTGGAATCTAAGCATAACACTTTTCTACCATGGATCCTAGTAACCTGGCTTCTTTTATTTCTGACTGGTACAAAAAACACTTGTTTGGGCCTTTATGATCTGCAGAGTAATTTCTTTACTTTTTTGTTTGGTTCTATCCCCTGGGAAAAAGTGGACTGTTAAACTATTACTGCGTCCGATAGTTTATCTTGCTCAGTTTTATCTTCTTGGGAGCAAAGTAGTCACTGAACTGGGTTTTCTAAGTTTTTCTTCCATTTTTTTACTGTTCTTCAACCTTTGTATTAAGAGAATATTATTTGTTGGGTATGGCTATCTATGACTGTTTGGATGGTCTTGTCACCCGTTAGTCATTCCTGGTGTTGTTAACTTTGTTCAACTAATATAATAATAATAAAATAATATAATATAATCTATACAGTCCACAATTAATTAATAGCGCCGTGCTTGAGGGTGCTACCCAATTTATACTGGTCTCGGATAGATGTGGACGAGATTGTGAGGGTCGAGGTGCCACCTGTAGTGACCAGAGGTGGTTAAGTTTTCTCACATGTCAAAACGGGTGACTACGGAAAACAAATGGTTGTCTCCCAATGAGATTACTTGTATGTAATATGTTGAGGTACATAACAGGTAAGCACCCTATAAAATTTTCCCCCAAATAACTATTTAATCCTAGAATTTGCTTATACCTTTTGCATAGCCCGTTATTTTGCTGCTGAAACAGATATTGAAGTCGCCCAGTATTATTTGTCCCCGCAATTGTTTTCAACTCCAGACAAGACTCTGGAAAAGTCTTCTAAGAACTGGTCCTGGGTAGGAGGGCGGTAACTAGTTTTCCCACTAAGATGGGTTTGGTCTAGGAAGCAGCACTTCAAACCATAGAATCTCCATTTATTGCAATTTAAATCAGGTCTTGGGTTGTAAGCTAAGTCATTTCTAATGTAGGCACATACTGCACCACCCTTTCAGTTCCTATCTAAGCTTTTATATTGTAAAACCCTCTATGGAAAATTTTCTAGGATGTTTATCTTTTATGTACCTCAACATTATAAAACATACAAGTAATCTCATTGGGAGACAACCATATGTTTACCGTATCACCCGTGTAGACATGTGAGAAAACTTAACCACCTTTCACTACAGGTGGCCCCTTCGACCTCACAATCTTATCCATATCTATCCGAGACCAGTATGGATTGGATAGCACCCACAAGTACGGTGCTACAATTAATTGGGCTTAATATTATTTTTTTTAGT
>NC_069436.1:43436441-43503711 GCF_026875155.1 Cherax quadricarinatus | reverse complement strand
TTTCCTTTCAGTTTTTTTTAGCGGTTGCAAAAAAACTGAGTCATATTGGGATTGAGTAGCTCACTCATTTCCTTGCTGTCATCTGTGAGGACCCATCTTGTTTAAGTTAAAGCCCAATATGACGTTGTTCTCGCTTTGATTTGGGGCATGGGGAAGAAATACTTTGGGGTTTCTTTCGATTTCTTTTATGGCTTTTAGTTTTTTCCGAGTTTCCCCTGACTCTATAAGATTCCTTTACTTAAGTTCGATCTTGTATTTTCTGACCTGTCTTGTTGTGAAAAAACACGGCCTTTTCTCTGGGCTTTATCGAACATAAAATCTTCTAGTCTTTGCAAAACAAAAATAATGACAGACTTAAAAGGGCTTCTACAGGGTGGGAGTTTTGCATATTTAAAAAGTTATAACTACAGGCCACATTTTAAACTCCCAGTAATCTGCATCATTTTAATATATAGAGGAAAAGAAAACACACTCCATGTGTTGGCGCCCGACACACACCAAACTGTTGTTGTTGTTAAGGCCCCAAAGGGGGGGTCATTTTATCCTGCTGCTGCCCCCCAGGCCAATCACTAAATCTCCCCCTTCAAAAATATCAAGACAGTAACCCTAAATTGTTAGGTGGGCGAGTACACGTCCCGCCTTTGAGCCCTTGACCTTTCACCGGGTTCAATATTTTCCAGCGGGTTTGATAACGGGACAAATCCTCTATTTCCGTGGGGTAGTCTAAAGGGGGCTTTCCGGGGAGAAAACAAGCATCTTTCCTCATTGGTGTATTTGAGATTCCACACTAATGTGGATTTCAACTGGCGCAAAGTTTTTTGTAGTACTGTAGTCTTTTCCCATTTTGGTAGCGAATTGGGCCTAATTGGATTGCTTGCAGGGCTCTCCCTCTTCCACAAAAGGATCCGTCTTTTTCACCTACCGTGACTTTTCAGGAGAAGGGTCCAGGAGACATAACCAAGTGGGCACGGAGGCTCCCATAGAGGTTTGACTGAATAGTGAGGAGTCTTTCAAGGGTTGCATTAGTAGCTGTGCACAGAAATGATTAATAGAGTAAGAGCATCAGGTAGGCATTTTTCCAGGTTTAACAGGAGATTGCGGAAAATTTTAATGTCATTGTAACTGCCTTCCTATAATACCATTGAACCCTCCACTTACCTTGCCCTTTGGGGTTGTACTTGTTGTTTGCTGCAGGAAAAACCCTTTTCTAGCCAAAAACTCCTGAAGTTCGTTCTCTGAACGAGGATTCCCCGTCTGAATGGATATAACTGGATACCAAAAATAGGAACAATGTGAAAGACAACTAATAACATTTAAGCACCATTTTCCCACAGGGGAATAAAAAGGGGAAAACCCTTTAAATATTCATCTCCTATTTTTAAGGAAATACTTTTTCTGATTGTGCTTGTAGAGGCCCATTAAAAATCTTTTTTAAAATCTTTCAAAAGGAGGGGTGGTTTTTATGAGATGATCTTTCGGCTGTGAAATTTTGGCTTGCACTCTGCTATACTCTGCTGCTTGATCACTTGTCGCAATCTTCCACTGAGTAGGGCATTTTTCTTTGTTTTGACAAAATGAAAGGGGCGTGTAACTCCTGGTGACAAAAAGCCTTGTGGGCGCTGAAGTGTTTGCAAATCTTTGACATACTGCTCCACAGGGGGACCTAGAAATGCATCAGGTGAGTTTTTCTCTTAAACCCGGTCGGTCAGAATCAAGTCATAAACGATGTTCCATCCTCAGCTAATATTTTGTCATTCTTTTCCTACTTTTGTGCTTTTTGTCGAACATTACTCACGGCCCGTTGCTCACCCTTATGGTAAAATGTCTACCAGTTAAATAATGCCCCCATGGCGAACGTTCTATGTGCCTGGCTTCCCTTTTTTAAAGCAGGGGAACTTTTTCTCTGTCCTAAAAAATTTCTCAAAAAAAGGGCTACTGGTCGCCTCCCGAGATAAGACTGCAGCTGGCAATGTCAGTGCATCTTTTTCCACAGTTTTAACCTTAATTCCTTGTACGCCTATAACCTCAATATAACTACCAGTAAAAAATTTTAATGAAAAAAAACTTTACTATTTCATTTTTGTAATCATTATTACTTACAAAAATTTTTATTAAACACCATTTTTTATCCCTCAATTTTACTTTTTACATTAACATTTTTTTATATTTTCCCTAACATTTTGTTCCCAAATTTTTTCAAGTTTTTAAAATTCACCCCAACCTTGTTTTCCCCTTTGACCTTGTCCGGGGAAATGTCTACCATCTTACTATCATTTTAAAACCCAAAGACATTACCTTGGGTTTTTTTTTACTATTATTTTTGTCTTTAATTGGAATTTTATTTTGCTTTTAAAAATTATAGTTATAACCTATCTTGAAACAACCCTCCCAAACTCTAGTGCAATTGCAAGTCCCTTTTCAAATTGTTTTTTTTATATTAAAATTTTATATTAAAATTTCCTCCATCTTTCCTTTTTAAACTTTGCTTACCATTACTTAATTTTTGCCCCTTTTTTTTATTTTCTCCTTTTTTTTTAGCTTTAATAATACCTAGTTATATATCCAAACGTTAAAAAAACAAGGGCTTTTCTCGGTGCTAAATGAAAAGCTCACAACTTGCCTTTATATTCCAAACTCATTTATTCACAACCTTATTAGTCCCTTTTTTTTATTTTTTAAACTATAATTAAAACTTTAAAAAATTCCCTTTATAGTACTCCTACTATCATATTCCCAAGCACTATTATATATCATCACTTTATTTTTTGTCCCTAGCTATTTTTTTACTTTTTTAAATAATTGGGTGCTATTTTTAGCTTAAGATTTTTACTTTGTTTTATATTAAATTTCTAACTATAGATTCACTACAAATCTTATGATTAAAACATTATCCTGATCCCAAACCCTCTTTTTTTAATACTTAAAGAATCAAACAGTTACTGTAATTACTACACTGCAGAAAAAATAAAAGGCACTTTCGTGCCAAACAAAAACATAACTACTTTAACTACAATATCAATCATTAAAGCAAGCATTCGATACCTCATAGCATTACAAAATTTCCTTCATGCCAAATGCCATCATTCACTAACTGAAACCTGGCAAAATGAAGTGCGATTCTATGCCATTCCGGGTTTTCACAGCCATACACAACGTAGCCAACCAAAAAGGGGGGTGGCCAGCCATATACTACTCAGCCCAAACTGAATTATCACTAATATTTGCAAAAGGGGATGAAATGGGGAATAATAATAGCTAAATTCAAATCCAAATACCAAAAAATTTCTCACATTTTAAACACTACAGATTTCCACTCAAACATTACCTTTTTTTATCAAAATCTAGGAAGTATGATAACTGAGCACGCATGAACAAAGATCATTACTACTCTCAGGTGCTTCAAATAAATCTCCTGAAAGACCGGGACCCACACTTACTAAATTTCACAAACACAATGAGTAATGATGTTACACCAAAGAAACAAAACCTACAAGTTACGAGACTAGTGTTTCCCACTTGCCCTCTGGACCAACCCTATCCCCTTTAAAATCGGGGCATAATTACAGATAATCCACGCCCACACCCTACTTTCCTCAAAAACAACTCTGTAAACTACCCCAAGACCAACTAAGTAAACCTTCAGACTTCCAATGGGCAGCCTTTAAATAATTTCGCAACAGCTTTTGCAAACATTGATGGCACACTGGCTAGAAATCTATACAGATATTGACAAAATGTATTAAAATTTTTTAAAAAGACCCAATACCTCTATAACAACATGCCCCAAAAAAACAAACAGATACAGCAAAAAGACTGAACAGTCCCGGCTTAAAACCCCCGCATTCTCAAACCATAAATACAAAACCCAATAAAAAAACAGTACAGAATGGGTCCATAACCAAGACCAAACAAAACGTTACTGGCAAAACCCAAAACCCCCTGATAAGAAGGGCAAAAAAATTGTATTTGAGAAAAATTATCCCCCTTTCGGGTGAATAAAAAAGACCTGAAAACACTACTGAAATTCTGGGAACAAAAAAGAATCAGAAATAGCGAAATAAATTAGCAAAATCAGATGAACCCCCCCTCCCCCCCAAAAAACGAAAAAGACTCAATGATTTCTTCTCCACTATAGGACAAAACCTTTCCTAAAATCCCCAAACTCAGTTTCCCCCAAATAACTACCTCACCGGCAAATACCCCCAACACACGTTCCTAGCTCCGACTAACCCCTAAATCTCCCTTATTATCAATGCCAAAAAAAAAAGGAGGAGATTTAAGTACCTTAAACCCCCCTTTATATTAAAAAAGGTCCAAAAAGTGCTATTCCAATATTGCAAAACTCTTTTTCAAATCCATTGAATCCTCCACCTTCCTACAGTACTCAAAAAAGCAGGTCACCCCCACCACAAAGGAGGAGACCCAAAAAAGTTGAAAAACTATAGGCCAAAATCCAACTTACCCCTCTCTCAAAAATCTTTTTAAAAACTAATTTATAACGAATCTACTCCTCCTTATCTCCCCAAAATACCCCCAACCCCCCGCCAAATTTTGGTTCAGGGATAATAAAAATACTAATGATCATTATACACATGCTAGAACATATATACACTGCAATAAGAAAAAAAAAAGTCCCACTGGGGATCTTCATTACTTTCTAAAGTTTTGATACAGTTGACCATGATTTTTCCCCCGTAAAATTGTCACACTATGGGATAAAGGGGCCCCCCTAATTACCCCCAAGTCATCCTCACAAAAGAAGCCAAAGTGAAGCAAAGGGGCAAACCTTTGGCAACCAATTTCAGTTGGGGTCCCCAGGGGGTTCCCTTTGGGCCCCCTTCTTTCTCCATACATAAATGACCTTCCAAATGCTTTGCAAATTTCTCAAACCCACACTATTTGCAGATGACATACTACTCTTCTCTCACCCGAGCCCCGTCACACTAGCCCTCTGTAAAATTTCCGAATTACAGAAAATATCTACCTGGGTGAGGGCTAACAAAATTACACTAAACATTGACAAAACCTACTTCATTTTTTTGGAAAAAGAGCTACAGATGTCCCCCCCTTTCATAATGATAAACGGATCACCCACACAAAGCAAAAGAGGGAAAATTCTTAAAACCACCTTGATAATAATCAAATTTCATACACAAACAACAAATTTTTAAGAAATTTAAACTGTAGGCATACTATCGAGAACGGTACTAGTTCCACAGTCGCCCTCCTGGCCCTATATCACTCTCTTTTTTCCCCATCCACCAGGAATTTGTGCATGGGCCAAAAAAAAGTTAACCATCTCAGACCACTATTACCCAAACAAAAGGTGCAGTTAGAAGATAACAAAATTTTCCCCTCAGGCAGCACACTCACCTTTTTCAATACACTAAACCTCCACCATTTCAAAACATCCAATTATTCTGCACCCATTCTACATAGAACACTTAACTCTATATTTAAACCCTCCCCTCAAACATCCCTTGCCAAACCCAAAAAGAACCAAAGACCCTAAACACAAGGCACGACCTCTTTGATGTTCCCCGTGTCATCTCACACTAAAGCAAAAACCCAAAGCACATAAAAGGCCCTAAATCGGAAATTTATTACCGTAAAATAAAAAAAAACATTCCGTTTAAAATTTAAGCTCTACCAAAGATCCTTACCACCCAAAACCCAAAAAAAATACTGAATAAATGAACCTTTAAATTTTATTCTTAAATTTTTCACAATTTTAAAAACATAAATGTTTTTAACCTAAAACCCAATCTAAATTATTATTTTTTTTAAAAACACTACCTAAAAATCCCCTTATTGACCTGTCTTTTTTAATACTCACTTGTGCTTTATAGTAATCTTTTTCATTAAAGTTTTTTCACTGACTTCATTTGCTTAAATTTAACTTAAGTTTATTTTAAGCCACCCGTAAAGCTAGCTGTAAAAAATGGGCTTTTGGGATATGCCTTATCTGTATTTTTTTGTACCTCTGTATGTGTGCACAAATTTATAATAAATAAATAAATAAATAAATGGTAGGGACTCATCAATGGCTTGAACTACTGAGTTTTCAATGTCCTGTTTGAGAGTATGGAAAGCGGCTTCTGCTTCCTTTGTCACAGGAAATGTGGTAGCACTCAATGGGCGGACTTTACTTGAATAGTTGTAGATCCATTGTGAGTAATAAGCAAAGAGACCAAGAGTTCTTCTGAGTGACTTTTTGTCTTGAGGCATTGGAAGTTCCCGTAGAGGTCGTAGTCGTTCAGGGTATGGGAATATTGAGCCTCCTTCCACTACATAACCAAGGATGCTAAGCCTTTTAGTTGAAAAAGCGCACTTTTTCCTCATTGTAACTGATATTTTTCTTCTTGGCGGCTTCCAAAAACTTATCAAGGTTTGCATCATGTTCCTCCTGGGTCTTGCCACAAATGGTAACATTATCTAAATATGCGTAAGTTCCCATGAGTTGCTCTTCCTGAATGAGTGAATCCATAATTCGTTGGAAGCAGGCTACCCCATTGGTGACTCCAAAAGGGACTCTGGCAAACTGATACAGGCCATCACTAGCCTGAAACGCTGTGTATGGTTTATCTTCATTCCTTATAGGGACTTGATGATAAGCACTCTGTAGATCAATTGTGCTAAACACATAGTACTGAGCAATTTTGTTCACTGTACCCATAAAGAAGTGTAAATTTGTTGATTGTCTCAGAGTAATCGATAGCCAGTCTCAGTTTCCTATAACCATCTTTAACAACAACAACCTGTGCACGCCAAGGGGAATCACTCGGTTCTATAATACCCTCCTTCAGCAGCCTCTGAGTTTCTTTCTCAATGAACATCCGATCCTCATAAGAATAGCGGCGTGACTTAGCTGATATAGGATGGCAATCCGCGGTAAGATTTGCAAACAGCTTTGGTGGGTCTACCCTTAAAGTGCTAAGTCCACAGACAACAAGAGGAGGCATTTTCACCTCCATATGTTAAGGTGACACTACCATGCAGCTTCTGAAAGTCCTGACCAAGGATAACATCAGAGCACAGTTGTGGCGGAATAGCTAAATGTACATCTTGATAATCCCTTCCATTAACTCTGAGATTTACCTTACAAAACCCTAAGGTCTGAATAGAGAGAGATGTTGATGCCATGGAAACGGTACCTGATAGTGATGTACAGCCCAAGGAGAGCCGTTTAACTAAGTCAAGGTTGATGAAACTCTCTGAGCTGCCACTATCAATAAGACCATCTACTTCTTTTCCTTTGATGAATACTTTCACAACTACCTTTGACAGTAAATTTTGGGAGTAGCCGCAGAAGTCACTGTTGCTAGAGTCGCATGATCACTGGAAGTGTGGAGGCACTAGCTCTTTTTGATGCATTAGCACGACATACTTTAGCAAAGTGACCTTTCTTGTGGCATTTATTGGCACATTGCTTCGCGAGCAGGACACTTTGGACGTGGATGTCTTGAAAAACCACAAAAGAACACACCGTACCTGCTGCTGTCCCCTGAGGCAGGTTCCACAGTAACTTCATTGCAGAGTCTTGGTCAGGAATTGTAGCACTTACCACTCGAGAAGGCTGAGTGGGACTGTATACTTCAGAATTCTTCTGGCTGAATCTTTGAGCTCTTGCCTGGGGCAAAGGGAGCGGCTAAGTCGAGAGTTTTATTCTCCAATAAACGCTGCCTTATTATTGGTGATTGCAGGCCACTGATAAAAGCATCCCTGATGGACTCTTCACAATACTGAGCAGCTGTCACTGCTTGGAAGTGACAGTCCTTACCCAAAAATTTTTAGTGCTTGAAAGTATTCCTCTAAAGATTCATCAATCTCCTGGCGGCGAGTTGCAAGGCGATAGTGTGCAAAGATTTCATTTGTAGGTTTAATATACTGAGACTTGAAGGTTTTGATAGCATCTTCGTAGGTATTACACTCAGAAATAGCCTCATATTTTCTTAGGTGACACAAAATTGATGAGCAGACTTATTTATCTAGATCTTCTTTAGGAAGCTCCCAAGAATTTTCGAAAGTCTTAAACCAGTGCTTCCATTCCTGAGGGAGCCGTTGATAAGCTGGGGTCACAGTCTAGCCTCTCAGGTTTCAGTAAACGCTCCATGTTGTGATGTAGTCTAGCGCAGGATCACCACCAGGTAGCCCAGGATTCTATGTTCAATAAATTGTTGTGATAGAAACACAGGCCTTATCTCTAGGCATTATTGAACATAGAATCTTCATAGTACTTCTGCAACAACAAAATATAATGACTAGTACATCTAATAATGGCTTCTACAGGGATGGTGATGTTTTGCATATGTCAAGAGAAAAGTTATAACTACAGGCCACATATTTAAACTCACCATGTAATCTGCATCATTATTATTATTAAAGATTAGCCGGTATTCTCCCGGCCCGGGCCTTTTCCAAGTGGTGGCCCGGCCTTGGCTCCCTCTTTAGGGAGTGTCTGAGACCTAAGTCTCCCATGGGAGGAGGCACAAGTACCTCCTCATCTTTGGGACCAACTGTCCCCAGGCCTATCCACAAGCTAGGCCTCTCTGGTCTGCCATCCCCACCCCAAGGGGGCAAATGGGAATGACAGTCTTATGAGCTAAAGGCTCGGGCTCAGGCACCTACCCTACCCTAGAAGGGTTAGGCATGGTGTCGATGTAATCTGCATCACTAATATATAGATAGAGGAGAAGAGAATCACACACCATGTGTTGGCGCCCATGACACACACCAAACTGTTGTTGTTGTTAAGGGCCCCAAGAGGTGGTGCAGTATTATCCTGCTGCTGCTCCCCACAGGACCAGTATCACTACATGTCTCCCTACGCATTTCAGATATATTGACCTCTTTTTGGTGGAGTCACCAGCAGGGGCTGGCAGAGGAGTGGTGGAGGCTGCTTGTGTGGTTTGAAGCTTGGTGATAGTGGCATATGAGGTTGACTGTGGGTTGGGCTTATTTTGTTGATTGTATTGTTTCTTAGCTATGTCTCTTCTGGTAGGGCATCTGGCCGCGAGAGTGTGGTGGTCGTTCTTGCAGTTCAGGCATTTAGGTGGTGCAGTAGTGGTGCAGTTTTTGAAGTCGTGACCCTCGAGGCCACAGGTGGGAAAGAATTTTTTGTCCTTGGCAGTGCAGTCTTTGGTGGTACGTAGGTAAGAGTAGCAGTTGTAGCAATGTGGGATTTGTAGGAATTTTTCTTCTTCGATGAAGGTTGGGTTGATATGGAAATAGTGAATAGCCAGGCCCTCAGCTAGAGCTCTGGTTGCCATGTTGACGTCGGTGAAGGTCACCTTCAGCATGGATGAAGCGTTGGGCATCTTGGTAATGTAGTCCACCTTAGCCCAGGGGTTCTGTGCCTCAATGGATGATTTGATTTCTTCAGTGGCCTGTCTGCATATGCACTCATATCCTTCATATTTCTTATCTCCTGCCCTACTCTATAGATTTAGTGAGGTTTTTCTGAGTATGATACAACTTAATATCCAGTCAAATTGGTAAGTGATATTAAGATATATTTTCCTTCTGTTATGTAATTGTGTATATATATAACCATTTATTATTTTTAATATACAGTCCACAAATTTATATATTTACCAGTATTCCTGGTGTATGTATATTTCATTTAATTAATAGGTCCAGAGCAACTTGTGGATATGACAGTGGTAGGTATCGAAGGGGGACATTTTTGCGACCTAGGTGTCCCAAATTCCTACTTGTCTATGTAACTCTGATAAATAATAATTATCTTTGTTATCATTTTCTGCTATGTATATAATGAGTTACATTCAGATAAATGCAATTTTCCACAACTATACTGTTTACCGTAGTCACCCCGTGCAGACATGTGAGAAAACTTAACCACCTCTGGTCACTGCAGGTGGCCCCCTCGGCCATCACAATCTTATCCATATCTATCCGAGACCAGTATAAATTGGATAGCACCCACAAGTACGGCGCTACTAATTAATTGTGGACTGTATAGATTATATTAGTGTAACTGAATGAAGGGATGGGGGGTAGGTTACACATGGATATATCCACCAAGGAAAAACACTTGTACATAATCCCACCACTTACCAGATATTCTCTGGTGGTCACTTGATGTAGCTGGATCACCCACAAACAGTTGGTCCCAAAGATGAGGGGGTACTTGTACCTTGTACCTTCTCCCATGGGAGAGACTTAAGTCTCGAGACACTCCCCAGATAGGGAGCCAAGGCCGGGTCACCACTACTTGGAAAAGACCCGGGCCGGGAGAATACCGGCGAATAAAAAAAAAAAAAAAAAAAAAAAAACCTATATAATTACAACATACCTAACTGGCCAGTATCAGTCTGCTATAAGTAGAATGGTTACTTATCTGTGGAATATCGATGCTCCTTATTTCCCCCATTCACCATCTCATTTCGATGTCCTGCTACACCGACACGGTTCTTATTCCAGCAGGACGAGGTATCCGTTGGTTTGTCCCGGTTTAGAAGTCGTGACTCCATAAAAACTTCACTATCCTCGAGACAGGAACAACGAGGTAAACATGTGCACACACACTCTGGGAATGGCAACTCATATCGCTTCAAGGATTCCTTAACTTAGTGTTATTATCACTGATTACATTACAATACACAAGACGATTTAATGTCTCATAATTATTATACACATTAGAGGCCACTCTATTAAGATCTGAGACCGATGAGTGCTGATTAAATCACAGGTATTTTCTCCAGGACACTCTATGGCGAATCGCCAGTCACCACTGGTCCTACCATTATTCACTCATTTTACCCCTTTATTACGGTGGTCCCATAAATCACGTTCCCTCACTCTTCACCAGGAACAGTTACGACACTTCCTGTTATGAAGTGAGGCCTATATTAATCTTTAGGCCACCGTGAACGCCAATTTCCTGTTCCCATGCTTTCCCAGCATTTTCACTCCATTCATAACACTCCCGCCCTCCATGCCCTGACTCGCCTTCTTCCCCTGCACATCCGCGCAGGCGCAGAGGGACCCTGTTGGTTCTATTCCATTTTCAAATACATTTTTGACCCAAATCGACATATTAAACACCTATTAGGCACTATAGCTTCTGAAAATTAAAATATTTTCCAAACTGCAGCCGGGTGGAGGTCGTTGTTAGACGATTTAAATAACAAGGAGTACAATTTTCCCATCTTCACTGGCCACCTGGCTTGAGAACTCTAACATTGGTATTTGCATAATCACCCATTAATTCTTTCCACCTGTTAACTCCTCAGGTAGGGCTCCATCCAAAGCACACTCAAGCTTCCATGCTTCTGGTATTAACAATTTCCCTCTTATTGTAAGGTGTTAATTTATTGGGCATACTGGAATTATGAGACTTTAACAATAACAAGTCTCTCTCAGTATCCCAAGTCAGCCCCAGCACATTACTGCATACAGGCGCTTCAACTCCAGGGCTATCCATATTTATTGATTCCTCAAAATGGACTAATTACTGTTCCATTCCCTCAGGCGAATGGAATTGTGAGACGTTAAGAATAACAAGTCTCAGTATCCCAAGTCAGCCCCAGCACCTTACTGCATATAGGCACTTCAACTCCAGGGCTATCCATATTTATTGATCCCTCAAAAATGGACTAATTACTGTTCCATTCCCTCAGGGGCATCCTTGCACCTCATTAGTTCCTCTTCAGTTAACGTCACACCCGAAAATTGTCCACATAAGATTATTCACCCAATTACTTCGCTCAGTGGACCACCTGTGCACTTAAGGTGTGCATTTATCGTCGCCTGAAGTAAGAACAATTTATTATTTAACTGTTTATTAATTATATCATTATAAGCAGTCAACAATTTTGGTGTCTTGCTCAGTTCGCAGAGCAGGGCCCGTTAACTGTCCATACGCCATTCTATAATTAGTAGATAATTCTGGACGGTTTAGCTTCCACGGAAGTCGCACCCAGTAATGTCCAGATTCACATTTAACATCCTTCAGGTATTGTTCCTGAGTAAAGGAATCATTTGGACTTTCCTCATTTATATTAATCCCTATGCTGTCCAGCTCCCACAAATTAGACTGGTTCAACATCATCCTCGATAGAAGAACACTTGTACTGGGTTGACCTTTTATGAGTAAGACACCGTGGCTGTGTTCACTACTTCCTCTAGTCATTATTACTTTTTTTTTATATTTTATTTAAAACCAATACAGTATACATAAAAATAAAAACAAAAGGAAACAGTATGGATCTCAATCCTGAAGGTTCGGCCATTGACATAAGAAACCCAACACAAAATAAACTAACACAAATGGATTGCACCTATATACTCGCAAGATATAGCTGTATAACATACAACAATAACTTACGGCAAGAACATAGCTACAAATAAACAGAAACGGGGTCATGAATGACATAACCTGGAGTTTACGGGAAGAGTTTGGGGGGTCAACCCCCGGCCCGGTCTGTGACCGGGCCCCCGGGTGGACGCGCCGATCAACCCAAGGTGTTGCTGTGGCTGCCGCAAACCAACGTAGAGCCACACCCCGGATGATCAGGAATGACTTTGGGTGCTTGTCCAGTGCAGCTAAAGACTGCCGGGGTCTGTTGGAAACCCCCCTTATGTGTGCGGGGGGCTTTGAACAGTCTCGGGCCCTGAACTTTTTGTAGGGTCTCTTAAGTCTAGTGACACCCCTTTTTTTCATTGGGGGTGGTGCATCGTCTCCCAAAGTTTTTTGCTTTCGTAGTGAGTGTTTTGTTGAAAGTTCGGTACTAGTCCTCTGGATTTTCCAGGTGTATATAATATGTATCTCTCCCCCGCTTTCCCGGGGGATACGGGTTTAGAACTCAAGCGCTCCAGTAATTGAGGTGTTTTATCCCCTTTATGCGCCCGGAAAGTTCTCTGACATTTTCTAGGTCGGCAATTTCCCCTCCCTTAAAAAGGTGTGTTAGGTGCGCAATTTTCCCAGCCTAGATAGAACAAGTGACCTGAAGAGTGCATCTGGGCTTGGCCCTGTTTGAAGGTTTCTTTATCCATCCTGCCATTTTTCTAGCAGATCGATTGATCAATGTTTGGTTCCTTAAGGTGAGACCTCACAAATCACTCCCGGTCTTTTTTTTGTGTTTCGCTCTTTTTTCGGGCCAAATTTGTTTTGTACTTGTGAAGATTTAATTTCCTCTGTTTTCCATATTGAGTATTTGAATTTCTCTCGTTGAACTTCATATTTTTTTCTGCAGCCCCCTAAAAAGATTTGGTTGATTTTCCCCCTGGGGCCTTGCAGTGTCTGCAAAGGAAGACACTGTCATGCAGATTCGGGTGTCATCTGCAAAGGGAAGACCGGTGCTGTGGCTGAATCCTTGTCTATGTCGGGGAAAGAGGATGGGAACAAGAGGGGGGCTAGACTGGCCTTGTGGAACAGGCTTTTTTACAGCTCCCCGGGCTTTACTCTGTTACGATACTCTCTGTGTTCTGTTAGTGAGAAAAATTTTGATCCCTCGACCCCTTTCCCGTTTTTCCTTTAGGGGGCCCCATTTTGTGCGCAATTACGCCCTGTCAACTTTTCGAAGGCTTTTTCAAGTCTGTATTATTACATCTGCATTCTTTTTGTCTTTTAGTGCATTTTGGGCTTTTCTAGTGATCCATAGTTGAGAAAACGGGCGACCTGTTCTAAAACCCCTGTCCTGGGGTTTTGTAACTGATGGGTTTCTGATGGGTGGGGTCTTGCTTCTTTGGACCTTTCAAAGATTTTTTTTGAATGGGAGTTAGTGCTATTGGGCGTAGTTCTTTGCTGTTGCTTTTCTGCCCCCTTTTGGAGTGGGGCTATGTCTTTTTTTTTTAGAAATGGGGGACGACCCCGTGCCATGTCCCTCCCCAAAGGGAGGGAAAAGGTGTGATAAGGGCTTCTTGCAGTTTTTGATGAACCAGATTTCCCCATAGTCTGGCCCTGGGGAGATGAGGGAATGTCATTTTCGCCTGTTCGAAGTCATTTGGCGTCAGGATAACATGGGATAGGCTTGTTTTAATAAAATTTTGTGGCTCTCCATAAAAAATTCTTTTGATCTTCGACTTCAGTTGGTTGCGGCTTGAAAAAAAACTGGTCATATTGGGACTTGAGTGCTCACTCATTTCCTTGCTGTCATCTGTGAAAAACCCATCTTGTTTAAGTAGGGGCCCCAATACGGGGCGTTGTTCTCGTTTTTGATTTGGCTAGGAGAAGAAATATTTTGGGTTTCTTTCGATTAAATTTAGTTTTTAGTTCTTCCCGCGATTCCGATCCTAAAGGATTCTTTTAGTTTAAAGTTCGATGCTTGCTATTTCTCGCCATTGTCTCCCTGGCATTTCATTATTGACCCCTTTTAGCCGCTTGTTTTCTTTTCCGTCGCCTGAAAAGGGAGCGCTGTCTCTTCTATTTTACATCTACTCCTCCTTTTCTTAGAGGAATAACCCTTGTGCTTAATCGATTTGCCACCGAGTTAATCTGTTCTAGGCATAAGTTGGGGTCTGGGGTTGCTTAGTATATCTTCCAGCTTATATGGGGTTGGACTTGGTTTATTGGTCCCATTTATGTTTTTGTTATTGAATTTTAAATTTGGTGAATGCTCCCTCGTGACTAGTCTCATTTTGTCGGTCTGGGGCTCCTCACATACATGTCTGAACCTAAATTATGTTGTGATCTGAGTATATTGTTTTTGATATGGTGACATTTCTTTTCAGATCATCATTGTTTTGTGAATAAAGAGGTCTAGTGTATCTCTCCAGTCTAGTAGGCTCTATTATTTGTGGTTTACATTTAATTTTGTGCAGAGATTTAAAAGCTCGTGTGAGTGTGAGTTTCATCAGAGCTGCCTTCTGGTGTTATTACTGCAACAATATTATTTGCCCATATTCCTCCATTTTAGGTGCTTAAGTTGAAATCCCCCAGGAGCAAGTTTTTGGGTTTCAGAGCTGGAAGATTTTCCAGACAGTGGTCAATTTTTTTTTAAAAGCTGTTCCTGGAATGCTGGGATGTTGCATCCGGAGGGTTGTTTGACTACCACAATGACTAGGTTTTGGTTCTCGACCTTTACTGCTAAAAAATTCCATACGTCATTTGAGGCATTAAAGCAGTTCTGTGCAACAAGTGACTCTGCAATGTACAGGCCAACCCCCCCCCCCCCCCCTTTTGCCTGTTCACTCTGTCACATCTGTATAGGTTGTAACCTGGGGTCCATATTTCATTGTCCAAGTGATCCTTTATGTGGGTCTCAGTGAAAGCGCGAACATTGCCTTTGCCTCTGCAAGCAGTCCATGGATGAAAGGTATTTTGTTTGTTGCTGGCTTTAGACCCTGTATATTTGCAAAGAAGAATGTTATCGGACTTTGGTTGGTATTGTTGGGTACTGGGGGGGGGTTTTTTTTTCCGGCATTAGTATCGTATCTGTTGTTTGGAGTGGAGGCCATCGACTGTGGTTCCACTCCAGGAATGACTGGATTTGGTGTACGATTTCTGCCATTTCCTGCCAGTTTTTTTTCCTTCCTGGCACTAAAAAACCTCTCCCTCTTGAGTGGCTGTGGCTACCCAGGTTTTCCCATGGCCTGGATGTTTTGTATCTTTTTGTCCCTTTAGATGGTATGCCTGGCAATTTAAGTTATAGCACAGTCTTTCCTGTACTGAAGAGGTACACATTTCAGGGTGAAAAAGCTTACAGGAAGGGAGTTTGCATTTTCCTGTTGTCATATGGGCATGGCATTTTCTAGGGTGGTCATAGTTGCACGTCCCATCTGTTTTTCCAGATTTCCCATGCCAGCAGATACCAAGTGCATAGTATGTGCACAGGCTTGGTTTCCGCTTGCCTTGGGTTTCTCTGACTGTATTCCCTGTTGGTGCATGTTTCCCTGTCTTACTTCTATCCTCCCTAGCACCAACAATGGAGCTCCCACCAGTTGTTTTTGGTAATTTATCCTCATTATTGCTAGTGGAGTCCTCTTGTTTGCTATTTCCTGCGGTATTTCTAGTTTGCAATATTGGTTTTATCTTATCTTTGACTACACTTGTTTCCCTACTATGGCTCCTGTCCCCTATGAGGTCATTTATATGTATTCCTTCCTGCGTATAATTCCCGACTACCTGGACAAAATCTCCAGCTTCACCATTACTGTCTCCCAGGACAGTATATCCAGCTTCACCATTTCTGTCTCCCAGGACAGCACCTCCAGCTTCACCATTACTGTCTCCCAGGACAGCACCTCCAGCTTTACTATTACTGTCTCCCAGGACATCACCTCCAGCCTTACAGTTTGTGACTACATGGCCAGTATCAAGGGCAGTACCATTCAGCCCAGACTTTTTATGTTCCCATCTGTTGTAGAAAGCTTCCAGGTTTTCTATGAAAGCAGCTTTGATGTTGTCCTCTTTTAATACCCTTGTGATTTTAGTCCACAGATTTTCCTCATTTGGGCATACCCAGAAACACTTCTCTGTTTTAATACTGCTTGTAGCTAGTTCTGGGATATCTGCACATGGAGCGTGACACCAATTTCCACAAAAATGACAATTTATCCATGTGGGAGCCCGTTTGTTTGACTGACTACAGACTACACACAGCTTCATAATGATTTGAATGGTTGATTTACTGCAATTCTACTAGCAACCTCTTGAATATTATATTAATAACTTAAATGAAGCTCTAGCTATTTGTATTTCTGTTTCTAACTCTTTTTGTATATTGGACAGCTTACCGTCACGTTCCTGATTTTTAATGTTTGTGTTTATAAGGGCGCCTACAACCCCATCCGTTTACAGTCTGCTTTATTGTCCAACGAAACTGTTTGAAACCAGTCCCGGGTTCGGACCAGTCAAGGGTTCGGACCAGTCAAGGGTCCGGACCAGTCGATCTGCTCTGATCAGTGGGTCACTTATTTAAAACATACTGGTCGGTGATTTGAGCTAACACATGAAGGATCTACTGGAAATTATCTACCCGAGTAATATGTGATTTGACTGATACAAAAGTATAACTTGCGTGTTGAAGAGCCGGTGATATCTGGCAGCTCCTACAATGACGAACGGTCACCACCTAACTTACATATAAATTTTACATATAACATGACATATGACAAAGGCTCATTACAATTGAAAAGAATATATACGAGAAAATGTAACAATTACTTCCAGCCTTCTCATTAATCAATAAACCAAAACCTAACATCATAATCCTGCTAGAACATCTACATACTTATTCCTAACATTACAGATTTACATATACCAAAATACAAATAAACATACAAAGAAAACAGCTTAGATCTCAAAACCGACTCATTACAGTTACAATAAACCCGTATACAAAAATCTCAGACACAAAAGGAATGCGTCTATAAACTGGCTAGATATATCTGTATACCATACAGCCAAAACTTACGTCAAGAACATAGCCATGAAAAACCAATATCAGGGTGCTGACGGTCTATAAGTACATCTTAACATGCAAAAACCTAGAACATAACATGAACTAAAAAAACTTCATATGGCAAAGAACAATACCGTCGTATAATGCTATACAAAGTACATTGAAATGACAATTGAAAAAGTAACGAAGAGGGAACATACAACAAGCATGTGTTGAATACATATAAACCTACACATCACATACACCACAGTACTATCTTTGTATAACAAAACTGTGTACATAGATAACAACATAATAATACGACTTAAAAGACTACTATGTACATAGAATAGTGTACAGTCCATGACAAAAAAAAACTGGCCAGCTCCACAGGTGCTAGCACCCTTGGTCCATACATTATTCACTCACGCATCACTCATCCAACACAAGGCAAACATTTGTTGTAATCCATTACCAGGGAGGCGACCCTGTTTTCACCCTTGAATTCCCTGCCCCAGCAACACTTTCCAATCGTACCCTCCCCTCCCTCGTATATTACAAGTCTAATAAAACCTGTATCGTAAGTTCCCTATATCCTTCTGAAAAATCCCTCACCCACCTCCTCCCATAAATTTCTTTATTTCTACATACCGTTTTATAGAACGTTACTGCTAACACCCTCCTCTTCACTCACTGACCTGTTTCCCCCGCAATCCCCACACTATATATATATATAATCTGCCATAATGTACCCCACAGCTCTGATTACACTTTCCTCCCAACCCCCCACGTCGAGATTTAATGCTCTCAATACAGAAATTCCTTGACCTCCTATCCTATATATCACCCTATTTAAGCACCCCTTGACACTCCTCAGTCCGTCACAAAAATATACTACATGAAAAGCCGACTCCTCCCCACCACATATCCCGCACCCCCCCCCCCCGTCAACGACCCGTCTATCCCGTAGAACCACACCCGATGGTAAAATGTCGTGCAGAAAACGATACATTACATCCCGAACACGAGGTTGCAGCCTCATCCTACTCAACCTATTCCATATACTTCCCCATGCATACATGGGGAAAATTCCCTCTACAGGCGCTACAACCCTCCCGGCTAACAATCTACACAAACCTACCTATTTTGACCTTTGTCGGCTCTCGATCCCACGCCATAGCCCTCAAAACAGTTTCACACTCATTGCAACTCAACTCCTTTTACATCCGTTGCAATCCGTTATGGATCCTGGCCAAACCCCCCCCCCCCCACACTTTCCCTCATCACCTCCCTTTTAATGAAGACACATTGATCCTCCGCTTTAAGTCCAGCAATCTCAGCCCCCCCTTACTTACAGGTAACATTACCACGTCCCTTTTAATCCAATCACAGCTCGAACCCTACAAGAATTTAAAAACCTTCCAAAGTATGTGGTTATTGCTGGCCCAGTTAATGGGAACACGGCTGCCACGTGCCATACTTTGCTATACAGTAAGATATTAATAACAATGGCACGCTGCACAAGGGTCAAATGATAAGGTCGCAATGCTCCCAAGCATCCCTGAATCCTTTCTACCATCCTTCTCGAGTTTCCATGCGTGCCACAGTTAGATCGTCTGCATAAATAAGACCGCAAATTTTTAACGAATTCACTTGCTTCCTCACAACTGCACTACCCCAATCAACATTTCCTGCCAAGCTCCTAACCCCATAACCATGGATTTATCTGAATTTACCCTCATACCAGTTGCCCCTGCGAACATTCGTACTACCCCATCTAATGTGTCCATTGACATCCCCTCCCTGATCAGAACAGTTGTATCATCCACATACCCAATTAAAACTGGCCAAACCCTCGCAACCTCACACCCTGGTCCCTCTATGTGACACATACACTGCTCCACCAATCTATAAAAGGGGTCCTGTATGCACGCAAACAATAATTGTGACATAGGACACCCCTGCCTAAGTCCCCTACCCATTACAATCTTCCCACCCAATCGACCATTAATCTGTACCCTCGCCATTGCACCTCCATACAACGCCTCAACCCAACCCACTATTTCTTCCCCAACCCCTGACCCCTGAGGATGGTTTTTCAATGCTTTCCGATCCACTCTATCGTATGCCCCTTCCCAATCGAGCGCCACCAAAACCTCCCCCCCCCCCCCTTTTGCCTCCACGAAATCCCTAAGTAACCCTTGCCCCTCCACCATAGACCTCCCTGGCAAACCAAACTGAGTTTTTGATACTACCCGCCCCACCACACACTTGACCCGATTTTCCAAAATCTTAGCAAACAATTTGTAATCTGCGCATAACAACGAGATCGCCCAGTAATCCCGAAGCGTATGCTGCCCCTTACCCTTTGGTACCAATACAACGACGGCTGTTGCCTGCTTCCTCCACCCAGCTCACCTCTCTCCTTCATACAATTTTATAACCTAACCAAAAAATGCCTCATTAATTCCCAATGCTGCTGATAAAACTCTGCCGGGAGTCCATCAATTCCGGTGCTTTGCCCTTTCGCATTCCAATTAAAGCCCTCCATATTTCCCCCTCAGTTATTTCCCCACCCAGTGCTTCCCTATCACTGTTACGCAACTGACATACCACACTCCCACACACCTGTTCTAAAACCCCATCCTCTACCCCTTCTCGTTGCCAGTACTTCTCATACCACTTATCAGCAAATGCCCCCATTCCTTCTGTAGCTTGTATGAACTGCCCCTCCGTGTACCCTCTTATCGACTCATGAACCTCCAACCATTTGGGATAGTCATTGCCTGCTGTCTTTGTTTCTGCATACGCAATACGCACGATGAAGGTCTATCGCCCCATAACACCTCTTCCACCCCTGCCTGTACCAGCACCGCTTGGAACCTCTCATCCTGCACCTCACGCAACCTCCCTTTAATTGCCATAATATCATCCATTGGATAAGTGCCCGCAACTGCCCCCTCGCATAACAACCCCATAATCTATCCTCCAAATAGTTAGCAAGCCCATATTTTAAAGATTGATACGTTTCCCTTCCCTTACGTAATATTGCTTAATCCGTTCTTTAGCCACACCATCCCACCACATCACCACATCCTTTACCCCATTTACCTCTGCACGTAACCCCTCCTACAGCGTTGCAAATCCCTCTATCCCCTCCACATCACCTAACACACTTGTATTTAACTTCCAATAACCCCTAGATATACCTGCTAGTGACTCCCACCCCACCTCTGCTACTACCGCCCGATGATCCGAATAAGCTACTTCTATTGTACGGAAAAATGTCAACCCAACCCCTTGAGATATATACAGTCTATCCAACCTAGCCGCGTAACCCCGTCTTACAAAAGTGTACTCTACCTCCCACGCCCCTCCTCCAACCGCATCCCGCAACTGAATATCCCTCAAAAGATCTCGCAAGGCCGCCAACACGTGCCCCGCCCCTTTTGGTTCCACGTCAGCCCTTCTAATAACGCAGTTCCAGTCGCCACCAACGATGGCCACCGCAGGCAAACCATGTAAGAAGATAACTAGTTCTTCACATACAAAATCCCTTTTTACCCTCACATCATTTTCTGCCGGTGCATGCACACTTACAAAAGATACCCTCTGCCCCATCCACCACCCATCCATGTGCAATACTCTTCCCCCCCTCCCCCCTCACTTCTTAGCAACACAAACGGGCTCGCCTCCCTGATCAATATACCCACACCACCTTTCAGACGTACAGATGGCAGAATCATGACCCGAAACCCCTTCCACCTCGAGCACTCTTCCCTCCTTGAAATTGTGTTCTTGCATGAACACTACATCCACCCTATATTTATACAGAAACATTCGAAACCATTCCCTCTTCACACTATTACACAGTCCATTTACGTTCACAGTCATGCACCTAAGGCCTCTTTATAGTTTCCAACCCTTCCTCCTCGCTTCATTCATCCCAGGGCCCCCCTGCCCCAGAGCCAGTACAAGGCTTCACACCATCAACCCCCCCCCCCTTTTTGCGATGCCTCTTATCGTGACTACTTCGACAGTGCTCTTCCTTCCTCCCAGACCTCTGCGCCGGCATCAGGACATCATCTGAGTCTGACGCCGCCGCTCTCTTCCTCGTGATGCCCTCCACATCCATGTTATCTAATGAGGTTCCCTCATGATGTACCTCAACCTCCACCACGCCTCGTTCCACAGCACACGGCGACAACTCACACTTACTAGTTGGCCCGTTAACCCTGCTATGGCTTTTATCATTACATTCCTCTACAGGCAATGCCGTGCCTCTCACCAGCTCAGGAACAACATCCTCTGCAGGCGGCATCAATGTCCTTAACACTTCCTGAAGCTCTTCCTCTAGAGCCTGCACCTCCTCCTGCACTTGCACTTCTGTACTTTTCCCTTGCTTAGTAACAGATCCTTTTACGTCACAGCTTACCTTACACACGCCAGTCTCCTCTTTGGAATCCTCCACCTCTTCACTCCACAAGCACCCAAGCCCTTGCTTTCGCGTGGGGCTCTCAACAACAGCTATCACGCTGGTAACTGGTGCTTCACCAGTTTGTGCAGGCGCCCTCCTCAGCTTCACACACGCTGCCGCCATATGGTCGTACGCCCCACATATTCTGCACGTACGTCTCTGTCCGGCATACGATACCATAACTTGCGTCCTGAAGTCCTCCAACACGACGTAAGACGGTATGGGATGTCTCAGAGTCATCTTCAGGGAAAAAGTTTCCCTCCAGACGGCCCATGTAAGCACCTGCCGTCCACTTGCCTTGTTGTGCCAGATGTACGGTCCCATATGCCTCAAAAACATTCCTGATGTCAGCCTCATCTGCCTCAAATGGGACATTATGAATCTTAACCCACGTAAAGTGGCGGGATACGTCGATCAAACGCACCTTCACAGCTGGAGTAGCGTCAAGACTCACGTCTTGGAATCTCGTCACCAAAGACTCGTATACGGACGTGGAATTCAGTTTGACGAAGATTCTGTAAGCCCCATTCAGGGCTACACCATACACCTCATTGTCTTGGATTCCATAGGTCTCCCTAATGATTGTTGGGAGTAATACCTGCGCTGAAGAGGGTGAAATCGCCCCACGAAGCAGCTCAATACCAATGGTATTTACGCGTCTCCTCACACTCAGCGCCATGTTGATACAAGGTAGCTCGCCTGAAAACAGCAGAGGGGTGCAGAGCACAACCGCACTCGACCGTGGTCAGGCAGCGAATGATCATTATTACTAGGCGGTAGTCTGCCATATATTACATGGCCTGTACCAGTGTTGAGAGTGACGCCGCATAGTTTTGGATTTATGCCCTTTTATCCTGAATTATTACATCCAACACCAGAAAGGCTACCTCAGTTAGGCCATCATTATTGCCATTAGCTGCAACCTCTACATCAGTCACTGTAGTGTCAGGCTTATTAACATTATCATTATTGTCATCATTATTATAAGAATTACATACAACCCTGCTCATAACTGTATGGTGCCTTCCCTTGTTGCATTGATAGCAACTGTTCAATTTGGTATGACAATCCTTTACATTATGATTGTCTAGACATCTGATAAATCTGTCAAGTTCTTTCATCCTCTCCACTTTAATATCCCATGAATTATAGGCATTACAACTTTTAGTGAAATGAGTACCCTTGCAGAAGAGACAGTCTCTCTTTTTCTTGCCTGACCTCTTATTAACTGGGTTACCCTTACTGAGGTACTTATTCCTCTTACCTTGATGTGAGGAACCACTATTACTGATTCCTGTCACTTGATATGTGCCTATTTAACTCTTAATTATGATTACTACCAATGGGATTATTTTTCCCTTTTGAGACTTGACAGATACTTCAGAGTCATTATGTGTTATACCCTTAGAACTGTTTGGCTTACTGATCTGCAATTGAACAATTAATTCTTGCCAACCTAGTCTGATTTCCACCAGACCGTACTCTGGAGGTTTTAACAAACACACCCTTTGCATTAATAGGTTGATCAACTGCCTGGATTACACCCTTTAATTTATCCAAAGCCTTACTTTTACAAGACAGTTTTTCTTCCAATTCGTAATGTTGATTAATTAAAGCATTCATTTCCATTCCATCTGCACAATTCTCCTGCAGATCTCTTTCACAGTCTTTAAACCACAATTTATACCACTCAAATCTACTCTCTAAAGCATCTAAATGTAACTTTAATTCATTAGGGTTCACGGTTCTTTGATTCATTAAATCCAAGCACTTGTATGCCTTCGTCACATGGCTTTTAATAGCCTGTAATGATGCTTTCATTACTCTAAAATCCACGGACTTATTATTAATCACTGATTACAGAACTTAAGTAGGCGCCTTTTAAGAGTAATTCTTGCACTTTACTCTTGTATAAATCTTAGCCACACATGTGCTAGCAATTAATTGGGCTAATTATCATCCACCACACGATCGATTAAATTTGTGTACTCTATACCCACTTCTTTCAATCAGTCACTTAACCCTTTGAGGGTTTTCGTCGAACTAGTACGTCTTACGCGTAGGGGTTTTTGACGTAGTAGTACTCATAAATTCTAGCGACCTCAAATCTAGTGGGAGAAAGCTGGTAGGCCTTCATATGAAAGAATGGGTCTATGTGGTCAGTGTGCACAGTCTAAAAAAAATCTTGCAGCACACGGTGCATAATGAGAAAAAAAAAACTTTTTCCATTTTTTTTAATAAATCAGCGACTTTGCAGTGTATTTTCGTATAGTATTTATTGTTGTATTCTAGTTTTCTTGGTCTCATTTTATAGAATGGAAGACATATTACTGAAATTGAGATGATTTTGACTGGTTTTACAATGAAAGGTGCCTTGAAATTGAGCTCAAAGTAGCAGAAATGTTCGATTTTTACCAAACTTCAAAAGTAAACAAATCGTGCCAAGCGTGCAATACACGTCAACTGGTGAGTCTAATATTCTTTCACAAGTGCACCAATAATATTTATACCATTTTTTACACTAATGCAGTAGTCTGCATAACAGTAAATCTTATATTTTTTGTGAGAATAAAAATTCAAAGTGGAAAGCAAAAGAATATAAGAGGGGCCTTGAGACGTGACTAATGACTAGAGGAAATGTCATTTTAGTGCCAGGAATGTCTTTCTTGTTTATTCTGGACCCTATTCGGAAATTGGCATCTTTTGAAATTTGTGTGAAATTGGCAAAATTGCTAAATTCTGACCACTGTACTGGATAGTTGAATTTATAAATGGGTGGTTTCTTGCACCCATTCGATAGAAAAAATGGAGTTCTAGCGAAATATTCATGTTTTTTGTCGACTAGTACAGTGAAATTGGCCGAAAATGGGGCTCAAAGTGGGCAAAATCGCCGATCCGTAAACATCGCCGAGACCGCTAACTTTGGGAGAGCATAATTCCGTAAGTTTTCTATCAAATTTCAAACTTTTGGTGTCGTTATGATCGGGAAAAGATTCTCTATCTTTTCATAAGAGAAAATAATTTTTTTTTTTTTTAAATTTGGCCGACCCTGAGAACGAGTTTCGGAGAGGGCCTGTCGACCCTCAAAGGGTTAATTATTAAGTACATTTGCTGCCTGACCACAGTTGAGTGCGGTTGTGCTCTTCACCCCTCTGCTGTTTGTAGGCTAGCTCCCTTGTCACTTACCTGGCTGTGGTGGTGTGAAGTGGTGCTGTCACGCCTCTGCTAACAATATAGGTGCACTGTGATTGTCAAGATGGCGGTTAGTCTGAGACGCCGGATAAATACTGTAGGCATTGAGCTACTTAAAGGAACGATAACGCCTAGTTCTGCACAAGTCTTATTGCCAAAGATCATCCGGGAGACATATGGCATGGTGTAGCATTAAATGGAGGCCAAAGAATTTTCGTCAAACTGCTATCAGCAACGGTTTATGAATCGTTAGTCACCAGGTTTCAGGATTTAAGTCTAAGTGTCACACCAGCTGTCAGTGTAAGAATGATAGATGTTTCACGGCATATGTGGATTAAGTTACACAACGTTCCCTTTGAGGCGGACGAGGCGGATATCAGGAAAGCTTTTGAGACATGGGACAGTGCATTATGCTCAACATGGTACGTGGGCGGCAGGTGCCTATGCTGGTCTGCCAGAGGGTTCTTTCAACCTCAAAATGAGGTACCCAATACCGTCCTATGTGTATCTACAAGAATTCAGGACGCAGGTAATGGTTATGTACCCAGGGCAACGTCGTACGTGCCGCCTATGTGGTGAGTATGATCACATAGCGGCGACCTGTGACAAGCGAAGACATGTGCCTGGACCTGTGGTGAACGTCGCAGCCCCTGCTTCAAAGGTGGCAGGTGAGGAACAAATATCGGACGGACGGCATGGTGTCTTGTGGAGCGAGATAGTGGATCGGGCACACAGGACTGGAGGTGAGTTGGAGTCCCGCCCCGAAGTTGCCTGATCAGGTGTCATCTTCTGTGGATAAGGAGGAGCAGCAATTACAGGAGAAGGTTCTTGAGATTGAGGAGGAATTGGTCGAGGTGTTGAAGACTTTGTCACCCCCTGAGAGGGACGTTACATTTGAGCGTGGTGTCATCGGAGAGTCGTCGCTGCCAGAAAGTCGAAGACGTGATATGTTGGGACGTGATGGTGGTTTGGAGTCGTCCGTTGAATCATTAAACCATTCTCAGGTGGAGGTGAAGGTTCATCGAGAGGCAACATCTGACCAAGACATGTGTAACATGACTGTCACGAGAAAGAGGGCGGCTACATCATATTCTGATGACGTCTTAATGCATGCACAAAGGCCTGGGAAACAGACTGAGGTGAAGTGTGAAGGTAGTGGTGTAAGTGGTGGTAGCCATGATAGGAGGCACCGGAAGAAGGGGGGGGGAAAGAGAGCACTCTGAAGGTGTCAAACTTAAATTCAAGCTCTGGAGTTGTAAAGAGTGATGACAGGAGGCAGGGGTGGAAACTTTAATAGGCCTTAGGTGTATGTCTGTAAATGTTAATGGGTTATGTAGCGGTATGAGCAGAGATTGGTTTCGTAAATTCCTGAATAAATCTAGAGTGGATGTTGTGTTCCTGCAGGAGCACAATTTTAAAGAGGGTAGGGTGTTGGAGGTGGCAGGATTTCGAGTGGTTACCCTGCCATTTCCCCGTCTAAAAGGTGGTGTGGGAATTTTAATAAGGGAGACGAGCCCGTTTGTTTTGCAGAGAAGCGAGGGGGGAAGGGGGGGAGATTGTTGCGTGTGGATGGGTGGTGGATGGGTAAGCGTGTGTCTTTTGTGAGTGTGTATGCGCCGGCAGAAAATAACGTACAGGTAAAGAATGATTTTGTGTGTGAGGATCTTGTGTTTTTCTTAAGTGCACTGCCAGAGGTGGCAATAGTTGGTGGGGACTGGAATAGTGTAATCAGGATGGCTGATGTGGACTCAAAAGGGGCTGGATATATGTCTGTGGCTTTTAGGGATTTATTAAGGGATGTTAGATTACGTGATGCCTTTGGTGGAGCGGTGTGGGAGACTGAATATACGTTTGTTAGGAGTGGATATGCTGTGAGACTAGATAGAGTGTACCTTTATCAGGGAGTGGATGTGACATCTTTCAGTACTGTTGAGGCTACAATGTCAAATCATAGAGCAGTGGTGGTGGAGGGTGGGTGGGGGACGCTCGTGGACGTATATAGAAGTTATTGGAAATTAAATATAAGTGTGTTGGGTGATGAGAAGGGGTTGGAGGGGTTTTCAGTCCTATGGAGGGAGCTTAGTGTTGAAAAACAAGGAGTGGATGACATTGTGACATGGTGGGATTGTATTGCAAAGGAAAGGATTAGAAAGTTTTATGTGAGAGAAGGAAAACATATTAATAATTTAAAATATGGATTGGCTAACTATTTAGAGGATAGGTTAAGAGGTTGCTATGGGCAGGGGGGTGGTTGGGAATAATTTTCCTATGGATGAAATAGCTGAAATAAAGGGGAGGTTGAGGGTGTTGCAAAATGAAAGGTTTCAAGCTGTAAGAGTGCAGGCAGGGGTGGAAGAAGTGCTTTGGGGCGACAAGCCGTCAGCGTGTGTTTTGCGGCATCTAAAGCAAAGGCAAGCGGTGACGGATATCCCTTGTTTAGAGGTAACGGAGATGGTTGGGAATTATAGAGCATAGCAGGAGATACGAACCACAAAGGGGATGTGTGCGTATGCGGAGGCTTGGTACGAGAAGTACTGGAAAAGTGGGGGAGGGGGGGTGACGTGGTGTTAGGCACTATAGCTTCGGAAAATTAAAATATTTTCCACAATTAGTATTTCCTTATGTTATCTTCACAATACCTTTTCCCCCCCCTCCCTTCTTCGGATGTCTCTTATCATGACCTCCCCATCGCCTCCTGTTCCCTCTCCTACCACCCCAGTCTGCTTCCCAGGCCTCTGCCCTGGCATCAGGACATCATCTGAGTCTGACGTAGCTGCCCGTTTCCTTGTTACAATCATGTCCCCCATAACATGGTCTGGGGAAGCCTCACAGTGAACCTCAACATCCACCTTGCAATGATTTATTAATTCCACTGACTTCTCAGTCACATCATTAGTCTCAAAATTCTCATATCGGTGACAGGCTGGAAGCGATAACTCTCCAACTACTTTTTGCTCAGATGTAACTCCCTCCTCAGGTGGTGACAAGGTATACAAAACTTCCTCCAATTCTTCCTCTATTTCCAACACTTCCGCCCGTGATACCATCCCTGCAGAAGTCACTGGAGGAGATTCTGGGGCAGGGAACTGAGGGTGGGACTCACCCCCAGTCCTGAAAGCTTGCTCCACCATCTCACTCCACAAACGACCACGCCCTCCCTCAGGTGATTGATCCTCACCTGCCACCCGTAAGACCGGGGCTGCGCCTTCTACCACAGGTTCAGGCACGCGTCTTTTCTTCTCACATGCTGCAGCTATGTGGTCATACTCACCACATAGGCGACACGTACGTCTTTGTCCGGGATACAAAACCATGACCTGTCTCCTGAAGTCCTGAAGATAAACGAAAGCCGGTATGGGATGTCTTATTGTTTTTTTTTTAGGTTAAAAGTACCTTCTGGCAAACCTGCGTAGGCGCCTGCTACCCACATATCATGCTGGACAAAATGAACTGTCCCATATTTCTCGAAGACTTTTCTGATATCAGCTTCATCCTCCTTAAAGGGAACGTTATGTAACTTTATCCAGGTATAATGCCTGGATACATCACTCATTCTCACAAGTACAGCAGGTGTAACATCAAGACTCACGTCCTGGAAACGATTAACCAACGATTCATATACCATTGCAGTGAGCAGTTTCACATAGATTCTATGCGCTCCATTTAAAGCCACTCCATATAAATCACCATCATGAATTCCATACCATCATTAGCTGCCTGATTGCGGTGGAGTGCGGTTGTGCACGGCACCCCTCTGCTGTTTGTCAGGAGAGCTCTCATAGCAACAATATGGCGCTGAGTATCCGACGTAGGGTGAACACTGTCGGCGTTGAGCTGCTTCGTGGGGTGATTTCCCCCTCTACGGCGCAGGTGTTACTTCCGGCAATCATCAGGGAAACATACGGAGTGCAGGATGATGAGGTTTATGGTGTGGCCCTGAATGGGGCCTATCGTCTATTCGTTCAAGTTAAATTCGACGGCTGGTTACGAGTCTTTTAGTGAAGAAATTTGAGCTTGTGAGTATTGATGCAACCCAGCTGTCAAAGTGCGACTCATAGACGTCTCTCCCCATTTATACATGGGTGAAGTTGCGAAATGTCCCCTTCGAGGCTGCCGAGGGGGACTTACGGAAGGTGTTTGCAGCTTATGGTACCGTGCATCTGGCAACCCAAGGAAAGTGGGCGGCAGGTGCGTACATGGGAGTCCGGAGGGTACATTCTCCCTCAAAATGACACTGAGGCACCCGATCCCGTCATACGTCGGATGCCGGAGTTTAGGACCCAAATTCTAGTGGCGTATGCTGGGCAGCGACGGACATGCAGGTTGTGTGGGGAGTATGATCATATGGCGGCGACGTGTGGGAGATAAAACAAATAACCCGCACATAAAAGACAGAAGCTTACGACGACGTTTCGGCCCGACTTGGACCATTGACAAAGTCACACTAACAGAGGTGGAGCAGGACGGCTATATATAGGCAGGAAGAGGTGGAGGTAGTAGTAGTGGTAGTAGTAGTAGTAGTACAAGAATTGTATATAATACCGACCGGCCCCGAAACGTCGTCGTAAGCTTCTGTCTTTTATGTGCGGGTTTTTTTGTGTATCGTTCCAGTCACGGTATTGTGCCTTTTTGTTATTTACGTGTGGGAGGCAGTGGAGGGCGCCGGCGCAAACAGGTGGAGCACCAGTTACAGGTGTGGATGTCGTTGAGGAGAATTCCAAAGGAAACCGAGGAGATGGCCGTCTGTGGAGTGAAATTGTAGAAGAGTCTCTTGTGGTGCATGATGGGCGAGGCACGAGTTGTGTGGAGCCAAAAGGGCCCCACTTTGGCCGGGTGACGGGGGAGGAAGTGCTAATTCAGCAGGAGGTGCAAGAGCTGGAGGAGGAGCTCGACGAGGTATTGAAAACTTTACCTTCTTGGGGCGAGGATAATGGTTGTCCATGAAATGGTGCCTGAGTTGAAAGGAGAGGTGGCAGGACGGGCACGAGAAGGAAGGAGGACAACTGCAGGCACAGAGAGGAGTCACCGAGCTCTGTGCAACAGGTCACAGTAGAGGTTGATGTTCACTGTGAGGAATCTTCGGAAGACAGTATGGCGGAGGGGTGTCACGAGGAAGAGGGTGGCTGCGTCAGACTCAGATGATGTCCTGACGCCGCGCAGAGGCTGGGAGGAAGGGATGTGTATTCTCGTGACAGCCAGGATAAGAGGCATCGAAAGGGGGGGGGATTTGGGGACAAACCACATGTTGACCCTGGGGCAAGAGGCCCTGGGAAGGTTGAGGAGGAGAAAGGGTTGGAAGCTTTAGAAAGGCCTTAAGTGCTGACTGTGAATGTGAAAGGACTGTGTACTGGTGTGAAGAGGAATGCTTTCGTATGCTCTTACGTCCCATACAGAGTGGACGTAGTTTTTTCTACAGAGCATAATTTCACGGAGGGTAGAGTGCTCGAGGTGGAAGGGTATAAGGGTTGAACTCTGCCATCGGCACGTTTGAAAGGTGGTGTGGGTTTATTGATAAAGGAGGCGAGCCCGTTTGTGTTGCAAAAGATGTGAAGGGGTGGGGGGGGGGAGGGTGTTGAGTGTGGATTTGGGGGGTGGATGGGGCAGAGGGAAACCTTTTTAAGTGTGTATGCACCAGCTGAAAATGATATGAAAGTAAAGAGGGGTTTTGTGTGTGATGATCTAGTTTTTGCTTTCCGTGGTTACCCGAAGTGGCCCTCGTAGGTGGGGACTGGAATTGTGTGATCAGGAAGCGGATGTGGAACACGAGGGGCGGGACATATGTTCACAGCATTACGCAATCTTTTGGTGGACGTTCAGTTGAGGGATTTGGTAGGGGGGGGAGCGTGGAGGTGGAGCATACTTTGTGAGGGGAGGTTACGCACTAGGTTAGACAGGTTGTATATATCTCATAAGGTATTGTCAAAGTCTGTCCTACATGAACTACTTTTCAGATCATAGGGCGGTTGTGCAGAAGTGGTGGGATTCCTAGTAGTTCTCTAGGGGATATTGAAAATTTAAAAAGAGTCTGTTTGGGAAAATGAGGGGGTGGGGGTTTTACGGACGTGGAGAGATTAACTGAGGAGGTACAGGTTTGGAGGACGTGGTGACGTGGTGGGAAAGTGTGGCTAAGGACCGGAAATTTGGCATTATTATGTGAGGAGGGGAAAAAAAGGGTTAAATTCTTAAAATTTGGGTTTATTAAATTGGAGGACAGGTTACGGGTTTTATGTAAAAGGGACAGTAGAGGGTGTCCCATCCGAGGACAACATTATGATACTTAAAGACGGTTGCGAAAATTCAGACGAGCGGTTCCAAGGTGAGAGTAATGCGGGTGGAGGAGTGTTTGGGGAGATAGGCCGCCTCGTGTGGTTGCACAGACAAAAACACTCAGCAGCAACAGCTTTCCATGTTTGGAGGTTCTTGAGTCGGTGGGAGGGTATAGGCGGTCAGTTACCACACTACGGATGGGATGGGGTTGTTTTTCGGAAAAGTGGTACGAAAAAGTATTGGCGTGAGGAAGGGGTAGGATTAGGGGATTTTGAGAGGGGTGTGTGGAAGTGTGCCATGTAGGTTAGGACACAGTGATAGGGAAGCTTTGGGGGGGACCATAAACTGAGGGGGAAATATGGAGAGCTTTGAGTGCCTGCACCGGGAATCGATGGGACTGCCGGCCGGAGTTTTATCAACAGCATAGGGAGTTAATAAAAGGTTTTTTTGGTGAGGTTACTAAACTTGATGAAGGTAAGGGGGAAAGGTTGGGTGAAAGACAGGCAACAGCTGTAGTTGTTTTGGTACCGAAGGGAAGGAACAGCGTTCGCTCAGGGACTATCGAACAATATCGTTGTTATGCGTGGAAATTTTAAGTTATTTGCGAAAATTTTAGGAATAGGATCAAGTGTGTTGTAGGGAGGGTTGTATCGGAAACCCAGTTTGGGTTGCCAGGTAGGTCTATGGGGGGGGGACATGGTCTTTTAAAAGGGGTTTCGTGCAAAAGGAAAAGGGGGGGAAGGGGGGGGTTTGGTTGCACTAGACTGGTAAGGAGCTTGATAGGGTGGAGCGAGAGGCGTTGAGAGCTATCCTTAGGAAAACAGGGCTAGGGGGAAGAAATAGTGGGATGGGTAGGGCTTATATAGAGGGGCAATGGTGAGAGTACAGATTAATGGAACATTAGGGGGGAGGATTGTAATGGGCAGAGGTTTTAGACAGGGGTGTCCTATGTCACAGCTTTTATTTGCATGCATACAGGACCCCTTTTATAGAATGGTGGAGTGCCATATGGCGTTAGTGGAGGGGTTGGGAGGGTACTGGGGCGTTTGGCCTGTTCTCATAGGTATGTAGATGATACCACTGTATTGGTTAGAGAGGGATGTCATAAAAACCCCTTAGATGGAGTGGTCGACACGTTTGCATGTGCAACTGGTATGAGGGTAAATTCGGAAAAAGTCCATGGTTATGGGGTTAGGAACTTGGGGGGAGAGGGTCGAGTGGGGTAGTGCAGTCGTAAAGAAGCGGTGATGTCATTAAAAAATTTTGGTCTAATCTATGCAGATGATCTTGAGGTTGCACGTGTTAATAATTTTCGGTCGGGTTTGGGTAGAAAGGATATGGGTCGTTTGGGGAGCACTGCGGCCTTATCATTTGACCCTTGTGCAGCGTGCCATTGTAATTAACATTTTATTGTATAGCAAGGTTTGGCATGTGGCTGCCGTGTTCCCTTTAACGGGACGGCAATTGCAACTATACTTAGGGGGGTTTTTAAATTTTTGTGGGGTTCGGGTTTGTGATTGGCTTAGAAGGGATGTAGTAATGTTCCCTGTGCGTCAGGGGGTTGGGTTTAATGAACTTAAAGAGGAGTCAAATGTATCTTATTAAAAGGGGGTGATGAGGGGGGGTGTGAGTGGGGGGGGTTGGTTAAGGAACACAATAAATTGAAAGGCATTTTTTTCTGGGACGGGTTGAGGGAGTGTTAAACTATTTTGAGGGCATGAGTGATGGTTAGGGATCTGGGTAAGGTAAAAATAAGTAGGCTGTGTAGGATGTCAGCGGAAAGGGTTTGGCTCGGTGGAGGGGATTTTCCCCATGTATGACTGGGGATGTATATGGAGAAGGTTTGGTAGGTTAAGGTTACAACCCCGTGGACGTGAGGTGATGTATCGGTTTTTGCATGGGATTTTACCATCGGGAGTGGTCTTACGAGCTAGACGGGTGGTTGAGGGGGGGGGGTATGTGGAATATGTGGCGGGGAGGATTCTGCATTCCATGTAGTGTATTTTTGTGAGGGGTTGGGGAGCGTCAGGGGTTGGTTGAGCAGGGTGTTGCATAAGATAAGTGGTCAATACTCCTCTGTTCTGCGGGCATTGAGTCTTGATGTGGGGGGTATGGATGAAAGTATTATTTTTTTTTTTTTATATTTTATTTAGAACAATACAATACAAGAGATAGATAAAGACAAAAACAGGTCTTACACAGATAAATCATTAACAACCACACAAACATGAACTTGAGATAACACAAAAAACCCTCCACACCCATACATGAAAACCCCTACACCTATGATAACCAATAAACGACTAATTCCAATTGCATTGGTATATGATTAACAAAACACACCATAATATGCATATATTGTCACTTTGTAAATTATAAAGTAGGACACCGTATACGTTAAATAAAATTTAAAACGTAATGTATTGAGAATAAGGTAAAAACAATATGTTTCATAAAACACAGAATATATTAAAAAAAACAAGGATCCAACACACTGACACCTCTACAAGCATCTAACAACATGCATATGATAACATATATAGAACAATGTCCTACTGCAAAATCAAACACATATATTGATTTATACTCGTCACAGCCATGGAAAATACACATCTTTAACGCCCAAGTTCAACACATTCAACCGTACTACCGGGAGGCGACCCCGTTTTCACCCCTGACAGCCCATAAACAATAACACATTGTACCATCCTACCCTGCCCCACCACAACTAATTTACAAATTTAATAAAATCTCTAATGTAAGGTCTCTATATCCCTCAGGGGAAATCCCGCTCCCACTCCTCCCATAAAGTTCTCTATTACGCACAACGTTTTAGAAAACGTAACAGCCAATCCCTCCTCTTCACCTCACTTACCCCTTTTCCCCCTCATTCCCCAACATAATGTAGACAAAATTACCCAAATAATGTACCCCACAGCCCTAATAATACTTTCATCCATACCCCCCACATCAAGACCAATGCCCGCAGAACAGAGAAGTATTGACCACTTATCTTATGCAACACCCTGCCCAACCAACCCCTGACGCCCCCCAACCCCTCACAAAAATACACTACATGGAATGCAGAATCCTCCCCTCCACATATTCCACATACCCCCCCCTCAACCACCCGTCTAGCTCGTAAGACCACTCCCGATGGTAAAATCCCATGAAAAAACCGATACATCACCTCACGTCCACGGGGTTGTAACCTTAACCTACCAAAACCTTCTCCATATACATCCCCAGTCATACATGGGAAAATCCTCCACCGGAGCCACAACCCTTTCCGCCGACATCCTACACAGCCTACTTATTTTTACCCTTACCCAGATCCCTAACCTCACCACGCCCTCAAAATAGTTTCACATCCCTAAAATCCGTCCCAGAAAACATGCGTTTAAATTTATTGTGTACCTTAACCAACCCCCCCCCACTCACACCCCCCCTCATCACCTCCCTTTTAATAAAGATACATTTGACCCTCCTTTTTAAGTTCATTAAACCCAACCCCCCCTGACGCACGGGTAACATTACTACATCCCTTCTAAGCCAATCACAACCTGAACCCCACAAAAATTTAAAAACCCCTCTAAGTATAGTTGAAAATTGCCGCCCCCGTTAAAGGAACACGGCAGCCACTTTGCCAAACCTTGCTATACAATAAAACGTTAATTACAATGGCACGCTGCACAAGGGCCCAAATGATAAGGCCGAAAATGCTCCCAATCGACCCAGTATCCTTTCTACCAACCTGACCGAATTATTAACACGTGCAACCTCAAGATCATCTCATAGATTAGACCACAAAATTTTTAATGACATCACCCGCTTCTTTACGACTGCACTACCCCAGTCGACCCGCTCCCCCCAAGTTCCTAACCCCATAACCCATGGACTTCTCCAAATTTACCCTCATACCAGTTGCACATGCAAACGTGTCGACCACCCATCTAAGGCGTTTATGGACATCCCCTCTCTAACCAATACAGTGGTATCATCTACATACCCTATGAGTACAGGCCAAACGCCCCCATTTACCTCCCCCAACCCCTTCACTAACGCCCATATGGCGCTCCACCATTCTATAAAAGGGCCCTGTATGCATGCAAATAAAAGCTGTGACATAGGACACCCCTGTCAAAAGACCTCTGCCCATTACAATCCCCCCCCCTAATCTTCCATTAATCTGTACTCTCACCATTGCCCCTCTATATAACGCCTCTACCCATCCCACTATTTCTTCCCCATAGCCCTGTTTCCTAAGGATAGCTCTCAACGCCTCTCGCTCCACCCTATCATAAGCTCCTTGCCAGTCTAGTGCAACCAAACCCCCCCCCCTTCCCCCCTTTTTCTTCCACGAAATCCCTTAAAAGGCCATGTCCCACCACCATAGACCTACCTGGCAACCCAAACTGGGTTTCCGATACAACCCTCCCTACAACACACTTGGGCCTATTTCCTAAAATTTTTGCAAATAGCTTATAATCCGCGCAAACAACGATATTGTTCTATAGTCCCTGAGCGAACGCTGTTCCTTACCCTTCGGTACCAAAACAACTACAGCTGTTGCCTGTCTTTCACCCAACCTTCCCCTTACCTTCATCAAGTTCAGTAACCTCACCAAAAAACCTTTTTTTAACTCCCAATGCTGTTGATAAAACTCCGCCGGCAGTCCATCGATTCCCGGTGCTTTGCCCTTTCGCATGGCACTCAAAGCTCGACATATTTCCCCTCAGTTATGTCCCCCCCAAAGCTTCCCTATCACTGGTCCTAACCTACATGGCACACTTCCACATACCCTCTCTAAATCCCCAAAAACCTACCCCTTCCTCCCGCCAATACTTTTCGTACCACTTTATCCGCAAACAACCCCACCCCTCCTAGTGTGGATAACCTGACCCGCCCTATACCCCCCCCACCGACTCAAGAACCTCCAAACATGGAATAGCTGTTGCCTGCTGATGTTGTTTTTGTCTGCGCAACACACACGAAGACGGCCTATCTCCCAAAAACACCTCCTCCCCCCCCGCCTTTACTCTCACCGCTTGGAACGCTCGTCCTGAATTTCCCGCAACCGCTCTTTAAGTATCATAATGTCGTCCATCGGATAGACACCCTCTACTGTCCTTTTACATAACAACCCCGTAACCTGTCCTCCAAAAAATTTAAATAAACCCCAAAATTTTTAAAAATTTAAAATCCTTTTCCCCTCCTCACATAATAATGCCGAATCCGGTCCTTAGCCACACCATCCCACCACGTCACCACGTCCTCCACACCTTGTAACCCCCTCAGTTAATCTCTCCCACAGCTCCGAAAAACCCCCCAACCCCTCCTCATCTTCCAACAGATCGTATTTAATTTCCAATATCCCCTAGAGATTTCAAGCTAAGAATCCCACTCTACTTCTGCGACAACCGCCCTATGATCTGAAAAAGCTAGTTCAATAGTACGGACAGACTTTGACAATACCTTATGAGTAATACAAAACCCGTCCAACCTAGCTGCGTAACCTCGCCTCACGAAAGTATGCTCCACCTCCCACGCTCCCCCACCTACCACATCCCTCAACTGAACGTCCACCAAAGATTGCGTAATGCTGTCAACATATGCCCGCCCCTCGCGGTTCCACATCCGCTCTCCTGATCACACAATTCCAGTCCCCACCTACGATGGCCACTTCAGGTAAACCACGGAAAGCAAAAACTAAACAATCACACAACAAAATCCCTCTTTACTTTCATATCATTTTCAGCTGGTGCATACACCCCTTACAAAGGTTACCCTCTGCCCATCCACCACCCATCCACACGCAACACCCTCCCCCCCAAACCCCCCTTTAGTCTTTTCAACACAAACGGGCTCGCCTCCTTTATCAATAAACCCACACCTCCTTTCAAAGTGCCCATGGCAGAGTCAACACCGTATACCCGTCCACCTCGAGCACTCTACCCTCCCTGAAATTATGCTCCTGTAGAAAGACTACGTCCACTCTGTATCGACGTAAGAGCATACGAAAGCATTCCCTCTTCACACCAGTACACAGTCCCCTTCACATTCACAGTCATGCACTTAAGGCCTTTCTAAAGCTTCCAACCCTTTCTCCCCTCACCCTTCCCAGGGCCTCTTGCCCCAGGGTCAACATGTGGTTTGTCACCATCCACCCCCCCCCCTCTTCGATGCCTCTTATCCTGGCTGTCACGAGAATATACATCCTTTCCCCCCAGACCTCTGCGCGGGCGTCAGGACATCATCTGAGTCTGACGCAGCCGCCTCTTCCTCGTAACACTCTCCAAACCCCCATACTGTCTACCGAAGATTCCTCACAGTGAACATCAACCTCTACTGTGACCTGTCGCACAGAGCTTGGTGACTCCTCTCTGTGCCCGCAGTTTTTCCCCCTTCCTTCCCGTGCCTGTCCCGCCACACTCTCCTGTCAACTCAGGCACCATTTCACGGACCAAGCCATTATCCCGCCCGAAGAGGTAAAGTTTT
Source organism: Cherax quadricarinatus (assembly GCF_026875155.1). Taxonomy (NCBI): domain Eukaryota; kingdom Metazoa; phylum Arthropoda; class Malacostraca; order Decapoda; family Parastacidae; genus Cherax; species Cherax quadricarinatus. Next base: position 43,465,932 of record NC_069436.1, on the reverse strand, counting down.
CAATACCTCGTTTGAGCTCCTCCTCCAGCTCTTGCACCCCTGCTGAATGAGCACTTCCTCCCCCGTCACCGGCAAAGTGGCCATTTTCGGCTCCACACAAACTCGTGCCCCGCTCAACAAAGCACCACAAGAGACTCTTCTACAATTTCCACTCCACAGACGGCCATCTCCTCGGTTTCCTTTGGAATTCTCCTCTACGACATCCACACCTGTAACTGGGGGCACCACCTGTTGCGCCGGCGCCCTCCACTGCCTCCCACACGTCGCCGCCATATGGTCATACCCCTTTCCCCACAACCTGCATGTCCGTCGCTGCCCAGCATACGCCATTTGAATTTGGGTCCTAAACTCCGGCATCACGACATATGACGGGATCGGGTGCCTCAGTGTCATTTTGAGGGAGAATGTACCCTCTGGACGTTCCACGTATGCACCTGCCGCCCACTTGCCTTGGGTTGCCAGATGCACGGTACCATAAGCTGCAAACACCTTCCGTAAGTCCTCCTCGTCAGCCTCGAAGGGGACATTGCGCAACTTCACCCACGTATAGTGGCGAGAAACGTCTATGAGTCGCACTTTGACAGCTGGAGTTACATCAATACTCACATGCTCAAATTTCGTCACTAACGACTCGTACACAGCCGTCGAATTTAACTTGACGAATAGACGATAGGCCCCATTCAGGGCCACACCATAAACCTCATCATCCTGCACTCCGTACGTTTCCCTGATGATTGCCAGAAGTAACACCTGCGCCGTAGAGGGGGAAATCGCCCCACGAAGCAGCTCCACGCCGACAGTGTTCACCCTACGTCGGATACTCAGCGCCATATTGTTGCTATGAGAGCTCTCCTGACAAAACAGCAGAGGGGTGCTGTGCACAACCGCACTCCACCGCAGTCAGGCAGCTAATGCGTATTATTAGGGCTGTGGGGTACATTATGGTAGATTATGTTTACATTATGTGGGGAATGAGGGGGAAAGGGGTAAGTGAGGTGAAGAGGAGGGTATTGGCTGTTACGTTTTATAAAACGTTGTGCCGTAATAGAGAACTTTATGGGAGGAGGTGGGAGCGGGATTTCTCTGAGGGATATAGGGACCTTACATTAGAGGTTTTATTAAAATTGTAAATTAGGTGGGTGGGGCAGGGTAGGGATGGTATAAAGTGTTATGTTGATGGGCTGTCAGGGGTGAAACGGGGTCGCCTCCGGTATGTGGGGGGTGAATGTGTATGAACTTGGGCGTATGATGTGTATTCATGGTTTGTGACGAGTATACTCAATATATGTTTTGACCTTTGCAGTGGGACATTGGTTCTATTTTATGTTATTCATATGCATGTTTAGATGCTTGTAGAGGTGTCAGTGTGTTGGATCCTTGTTTATTAATATATTCTGTGTTTGATGAACATATTGTTTTTACCTTATTCTCAATACATTACGTTAATTGTATTAACGTATAAGGTGTCCTACTTTATAATTTACAATGTGACAATATATGCATATTATGGTGTGTTTTGTTAAACATATAACAATGCAATTGGAATTAGTCGTTTATTGGTTATCATAGGTGTAGGGGTTTTCATGTATGGGTGAGGAGGGATATTTGTGTTATCTCAAGTTCATGTTTGTGTGGTTGTTAATGATTTAGTCTGTGTAAGACCTGTTTTTGTCTTTATCTATCTCTTGTATTGTATTGTTCTAAATAAAAAAAAAAAAAAAAAAAAAAAAAATTCCATACCTTTCTCTGATGATCTTAGGCAAGAGAACCTCCGCTGAACTAGGCGTAATCGTCCCCCGGAGAAGTTCAATACCAATATATAGTATTAATCCGGCGTCTATGACAAACCGCAATGTTGATAGTAATTTTCCTGAGGTGTCAACAGAGGCGCAAAAACCACCTCCTCACACCCACACCACCACTGACAGGCAACTGAGGAGCGTCTGCGCAGTAGTTCCTCTCGGCCCGAGAGCGAAGAGGACAATTAATCTGTATTATTAATTACATTTTTAGTTTACGAAAGTTTACACTATTTTCGTATTTTGTATATAAAATTATAAATAAAAGAAACTTGAGATACTCGAACTTGAATTATCTAAAGTCGAGTTCCGTGACTCTAAAATAATTTATATTTGCTCTACTGTTTTTTAAAACAAAATTAAATTTTTTCAACACCCAATTTTCTTCTTATATCAGGGTGGGTATTTTCTCTTCTTGATATCATAGAGTAGTTATGAAAAAATGTTTCCGTATCTATAACCCATTGTTATAATAACAAGGGTTTCTAAAAACTATTTCAATTATCCAATAAGTGAAGTCCCATATACTAATAATGAGACTTTTATATATTGAATTACTATGATCAAGTTAACATTTGTAAGTTTTTATGTAAACATTTCATTTCTTTTGTGACTTTTAAAAATCTCTTTAAAGAACATTTTTATAAATCATTTTCTGTTGAAATGTTTATAAAGAATTAGAAAAAAGCACTTAAGCTTTTTGCTTATGATCAATGATATCAAATAAAAGTATTGTAATTATAATAGTTAACCACAAAAAAATATGTTTTCTATGTTCTATTTATATTTTATTTTAATTATAACATAATCATGTAATTTGCAACTTTTACTGTGAAAAATATTTTAATTTTCCTAAGCTATAGTGCCTAATAGGTGTTTAATGTGTTGATTTTGATTTAAAAAAAGTATTTGAAAATGAAATAGAACCAACAGGGGCCCTCTGCGCCTGCGCTGGTGTAAGAGATAAGATAAGATTTCGTTCGGATTTTTAACCCCGGAGGGTTAGCCACCCAGGATAACCCAAGAAAGTCAGTGCGTCATCGAGGACTGTCTAACTTATTTCCATTGGGGTCCTTAATCTTGTCCCCCAGGATGCCACCACACCCTCGACTAACACCCAGGTACCTATTTGCTGCTAGGTGAAAAAAAAGGACAATAGGTGTAAGGAAACGTGTCGGAATTTCCACCCGCCGGGAATCGAACCCGGGCCCTCCGTGTGTGAAGCGGGAGCTTTAGCCACCAGACCACCGGGCCAGGAAATTGGCGTTCACGGCGGCCTAAGGATTAATATAGGCCTCACTTCATAATACGAAGTGTCGTAAAATGTTCCTGGTGAAGAGCGAGGGAACGTGATTGATGGGGCCACTGTAATAAGTGGTAAAAAAAATTTTTTTTTTTTTTTCCCACTTCCCTAAACAGATTACAACTCGTACCTAATAATGTATTATTTCCCCCCCTACACACTATGCCAAACGACACAACGGCTACATCATTTTCTTCCCCAACACACCTAAAACATAGGTATGTTATACCCCAAGAATACAAATGCATACCCAATCATACGTTATAAACCCACATGTATCCAAACCCTCACCTTGCATATTACTTAAGTTTTTCCCTCTCAACATGATCTCAAACATGTTACTTCCCCCCCCTCCCCCCTCCCTGCTTTACCCACCTCTCTGGACATCCCCACAAATTTTTGCATAAGTAGGATCACAAGATGTGTTTGACTTTCCATAATATTATTACATAACCCTTAAGTAACATGACATCATACCTGAATTAGTTTACAAAAGGGAGTCAAATCCTGTCTTTTTTACTGTCTCATGCAGCGTTTCAGACTTCTACTATTATACGCTACTACAAAGGCTTTCTTCAGAAGGCATTTAAAAAATATGAATTAACACAAAGAACGCCTGAACTCAGTACTCCCATGCAACTCCCAATTACACACAATCCTTTTCCTCACGTGCACGGTGCACTGTTACTAACACTCACCCACACACATGCACGCCAACCAACATCTTTTGTTTGCATCCGTTTGGTACCCCCCCCCCCCTTTATCGAAGACGTTACAACAACAATCAAAACTCGCTTCCCCCCCCCTCACAACTCTACAACCCCCCAACGGTGATTGGACCTGTAAACCCTCTTGAAAATCTCTCCACCCATACTTACTTCCATAAATTTCCCGATTGCCTATTCATTGTCCTACAAAACACCTCGCTAAAACTCGTTTTCCCTCGTAATTAAAGTAAGTAAGAGGTAAGTTATCAGTGTATAACACAAATACAGTTAACATAGAATTATCATAACATAGCAGCATATGGAAGAGAACCTAGATAACCCAAAGAGTCAGACAGATTGACTTATTTCCATTGGGGTCCTTTTACCTACCTTACTATTATAATATAAAGGTTATAATATTTTCTTATTAGTCTATAATGAAGATAACACTTATTTTCATACTAAAAGACTAACTACTACACGATGGTCATTAAGCTATCTACAATACGAGGTCATTACTAGGAATAAGGAAAATTTACACGTATGTTAGATAAAAAATAGAAAATTCATTCCCCTCCCTTCTGGAGCTACAATTCATCAGACACTTTTGTCACTCTTCTTGAACTGGTCATGCAATGACTGGCTTTGACATGTGCGGTAGTCCTGTTCTATTCTTTTATTGCTGTACAATAAAAGTTGTTTGAAGCTGGGCCAATGAACTGTGTACTACTAAGTTGTGCTCTCTCCCCCTAGTACTATGATGTGCTTTGGTTTCCCAACCTAGACAAGAATGACAGCAAATATATTTGGACACTGTTTGTGAGCAATTTTATAGAACATGATTTAGTCAGTTGTTTTCATTAACTCTGTCATCAACATTCAGAGCAAATCCAACTGCCAGTAATCATCCTGGGCCTACATGTTCTCTTGGTCCCAGCCCCAGGATGAATCTTACGATTGTTGTTCCTGGTGATTTGCAGTCTATCTTTCAGTTTCCTTGTCAAGGCAGAGTACCAATGAAGAGAAGCGTATCCAAATGTCATTGTATAAGGCTAAGACAAGGGTCCTGCGAGCCTCATAGTTAGACACTGTGCTTGGTCTATACAGTAACTTCAGTCTGGCTATTCGGCTTTCTTTACTACACTGTTCCCTACAATTCTCCGACATGCATGGTCCAAGGGAATTCCCAAATATTTTACTGATGAAACCAAAGTGATGGCTTCCCCCATTTACATTGAACATTAAAGTTATTTACCCTTCTCAGTTATGAGTTTTGAAGCGTGCCAAAGAGAATGCTTCAGTTATTCGCCCTGGTGTAATGATAGTTTGTTGACTACTAACCATTTGCTGGCAGCTGATACCTCCCAGTATCCTGTGTTAAAACATTAGCAATATCTTGTGGGTCTTTACCTGAAACACTAACAGAGGCATCTGTCATCTGCATACAGTAGAGTTTGCACAACTTGACAACTAATAGGCAGATCATTGACATAACACAGAATAATAAGGGACCCAGAATCCTAGCCTTGGGGAACTCCACATGTTTATCGGCAGGGGTTCTGTTCACCCCATTATCCACCCCTCTCATTCCCCACGATATGTACATTCGAAATCCAACATTAAATAACAACACCCCGTGCTACAAATCATCCCCTCCACCCCCCCTATATCAAACTTAAGTGCTCTCAACACCGACAACCCACCCCAGTCCCTCATGGCCACTTTCCCCAAGCCATTAATCCCTCACACTCCCCAAATAAACGCAAAAGTATACCACGTTTAGTCTGTCTCCAATCTCTCCACATAACCACACAACATGATTCATGCACCCTGGGCCCTAGCCTTTAGTTTACCAAACACGACTCCAAATAGAATCCCATGCATACATCTGGAACCGCCACAATTGGGGCCGTCTCCTCGACCCTCAATATTTGATATAAATCCCTCACCTTTAATTTCTCTGTCTTGCGCGCCCACAAAAGTGCCCTCAACAAAATCTCACACTCCCTCCATTCCCCACCTCCATACATTCCCCTCAAAATGTCATGCAACCTTTGCATGTGTGGCCCCCTCTGTCCCCCTAGTCTTTTCCACTCCCACCTGATGAAAATGCATTTCACCTCCTTCCCAGGTCCAACAAGCCTAAACCTCCCTTCCTCACCGGCAAAGTCACCACCTCCCTCTTCATCAATTCACATCCTGAGCCCCATAAGAACCTAAAAACACCTCTAAGAATACTAGTAATCTCAGCCCTCAGCAATGGCAAAACTGCTGCTACATACCATACCTTACTGTACAGCAATACATTAATAACAATCGCCCGTTGCAATAATGTCAAGTGATAAGGCCGTAACATCCCCAACCGACGTTCCACGCGTTCCACCATTCTCAATGAATTCGCCTCCCTAGCCTCCCGTATGGTCACCCCATACAAAATGCCACATATTAATAACTGCCCTTCCCGCCTTCTCACCTCGTCACAGTCCCAATCAACTATGTCTCTCCATGCCCCCAGCCCCATGATCTTTGTTTTCTCTACATTTATCATCATACCTGTCGCCCCTCCAAACATGCAAACCACCCCTCCCAGCTCACTCAGTCTTGTTCCCTTCTGGACTAGGAGTGTCGTGTCATCTACGTAACCTACCACGTGATGCCTAATCAAGCCCTACCTCGACCCTCCCCCCACAACTTTGGTTTCTACCAACCTATAAAATGGATCTTGCACATATGCAAATAATAACTGTGATAGCGGGCAACCCTGCCTCAAGCCCCTATCCATGTTCACCACACTTCCCACACGTCCATTGATCTGAATTCTCGCTTTTGCCCCCTTATACAACGTTTCAACCCACCCTACAATCTCATCCTCAAAACCTTGTTTGCTAAGGATCTGTCTTAAACCCTCCCTTTCCACCTGATCATAAGCACCCTACCAATCAATCGCCACCATACCCCCTCCTTCCTGCGTTCCCTTAAAATTCTCAACAAACCCCTTTAGGATTCCATGCCCCATTAACATCGACCTTCCTGGCAACCCTAGTTGACCTTTTGAAACTATTCTTCCCATTACACATTTTAACCTATTCCCCAAAACCTTCGCGAACAATTTGTAGTCCGCACACATGAGAGTAATCGCCCTGTAATCGCCCTGTAATCCTTAAGTGTACTCTGCACCTTACCCTTAGGCACAAGCACAAAGACCCCTGTACTTTGCTTCTCGCCCAATTCTCCCCCCTCTTTCATTCTATTGAACAGCGATACTAAAAAACCCCTTAACTGATCCCAATTTTTTAAGTAAAATTCACTTGGCAGTCCATCAATACCTGGTGCTTTGCCCCTGCGCATGTCTACAAGCGCCCTCCATATCTCCCCTTCTTCAATATCACCACCCAGAGCTTCCCTGTCCTTTCTCCCCAGAGCTACAGGCTCTACAGCACACACCCCATCAATATCCTCCCTATTTACCCCTTTACTTTTCCAATATTGCCCATACCACTCGTCTGCGAGCAAACTCATTCCCTCTGTTTTTAACACCTGCCCCTCCTTAAAACCTTTCACCTCAGAGTGCACTTCCAAATCCGCTATCGTGGTCGCTGTCCTCCTCTGCTGTTGCCTCCGCAACACACATGCCGATGGTTTGTCATCCCATAGCAATTCCTCCACTCCCGCCTGCAACCGCACCGCATGAAATCACTCCTCCTGCACCTCTCTTAACCTTCTCCTCAGATCATCCATTATCTCTGTTTGGAATACCCCTCCCACCACTCCTTGCTCATTATAGTATGCTATTCTACATTCCAAATAATTTGTTAATCCATACTTTAGTTGATTTATACGCTTCCCCTCACCCACGTAAAACCTACGAATCCTCTCCTTGGCCACACTGTCTCACCAACGTACAACATTATCAACCCCTTTTGCCTCCTCCACAACGAAGCAAACATCCCCTCCACTTCCTCATCCTCAAGGAGTCGCGTGTTTAATTTTCATTAGCTTTCAAACCATTTCACTAACGAATCCCATGCCACCCCCAACACCACTGCCCTGTGATCTGAATAACTTGCTTCTATGGTATTAAAAGACTCTACTGAAACCCCTTGCGTTATATAGATCCTATCCAGTCTAGCTGAGTAGTCCCTCCTTACATACGTATGTTGCACTTCGCCTATTCCACCCCAAAATGCATCTCATACCCCAATATCTCTACACAAATCTCGCAACACATTTGAGAAATATCCCGCCCCCCCTGGTGTCACATCAAATCTCCTTATTATGCAATTCCAATTTCCCCCAATCAATGCAACCCTGGGTAACGCTCTCAAGGTTTCTAAACCTGTATTCCCTGGAACGCAGGAGGGAGAGATACATGATTATATACACCTGGAAAATCCTAGAGGGACTAGTACCGAGCTTGCACACGAAAATCACTCACTACGAAAGCAAAAGACTTGGCAGACGATGCACCATCCCCCCAATGAAAAGCAGGGGTGTCACTAGCACGTTAAGAGACCATACAATAAGTGTCAGGGGCCCGAGACTGTTCAACTGCCTCCCAGCACACATAAGGGGGATTACCAACAGACCCCTGGCAGTCTTCAAGCTGGCACTGGACAAGCACCTAAAGTCAGTTCCTGATCAGCCGGGCTGTGGCTCGTACGTTGGTTTGCGTGCAGCCAGCAGCAACAGCCTGGTTGATCAGGCGCTGATCCACCAGGAGGCCTGGTCACAGACCGGGCCGCGGGGGCATTGACCCCCGAAACTCTCTCCAGGTAAACTCCAGATCATCCCCTACAAATGCCGATTTTACCCTCACATCATTCTCCGCCGGAGCATACACTCCAACAAAAGACACACGTTCACGCATCCACCACCCATCCACTCTCATTATTCTTCCCTCACCCCCCTCTTGAAACCGTTGCAAAACAAACGGACTTGCCTCACGAATTAAAACACCTACTCAGCCTTTTAAACGTGTCGTTGGCATTACAAAAGCCCTATATGCATTCACCTCCAGCAATTTTCCCGCTTTCAAGTTATGCTCTTGTATAAAAGCAACATCTACCTTGTAACGATACAGCAGTCCTCTCAACCATACACACTTACCACTATTACATAAACCATTAACATTAATTGTCATACACCTTAGGCCTGCTTATGTTTTCCACCCACGTTTCCCCATCTCATTTTTCCACTGTCCTGTAGCCTCATACACACCATCCTTGGCACTCACCCCACCCCCTCCACTCCTAACCCCTTGCTGGCATTTCTTTTTCTCTTTGCCTCTACACACACCTTCAATTCCCGCCTTTTTCCCTGGTCTTTGTGCTGGAGTGAGGACGCCATCTGAGTCAGACGTGACTGCTGCCTGCTTCCTCGACACATCCTCTTCCACCATGCTTGTCTCCTGACCTTCCTCATTGTGCGCCTCCACCTCTATCACCTCATGCCCCTTCTCACTACTTGGCAAAACTGACATTTCATTTCTTCCTCCAGACCTGCATGCTTCCCCTTGTCCCGGTACCTGTTCTCCCGTCGTTACCTCTGTCAAGGTTTCCTCCGAGGTAGGGAACATATCCTGCAAAACCGTTTCAAGCACTACGTCAATTTCTATATCATTCGTTACGTCCTTGTCCGCCTCGGGCGTCACATCCTCTGCAGATGCACTCAATTGCTTCACTGCACCCTCATGCTCCACCTCACGTTGCATTTCCTCCACTTTTTCACTCCACAACCGACCACACCTACGTCCATCCTGGCGGTTCTGATCAGTCACCGTAGGTCCTCGCCTTGAAATGTCACTCCTTCCTATTCCCTGGCCCATCCTCTGCCTCACACATTCAGCCGCTATGTGATCATAACCATCACACAGTCTACAAGTTCTATGTTGTCCAGCATAAGTTACAAGTATTTGTGTCTTAAATTCTTCTAAGAACATCTTTAGGCTAAAACTACCTTCTGGATAACCCTCATAAGCCCCTGCCGTCCACTTGCCTTGTTGAGCTACGTGTACAGTTCCAAACTTCCCAAACACACTAAGTAGATCAGCTTCATTCGCCTCGAAAGGCACATTACGTAACCTAACATATGTAAATTGGCTCGAAACATCGACCATCTTTACCAGGATGTCCTCATTAGCCTCGATAGCAACGTCCTGATAATGATCAAGAAGATCCTCACACACCTGTGATGACAGCAGCTTCATTAACATTCGGTAGTTTCCATTTAAGACTACACCATAAAGGTCGCAATCCTCAATCCCATATGTCTCTCAAATAATCAGAGGCAACAACGTCAACGCCGAATTTTGATTAATTGTACCTCTCAGTAATTCTATGCCAACAGTATTAATTCTGCGGTGCACCCCAACCACCATTGTGACAGCCTGGCTGGCACTTTCACCTGTCTGTCAGAGATGTGTAGCAAACGTCCACCCTCACCGGCAGCTGGGCGGGGAATGTGTAAGTGGTAAAATTAGTGAATAATGGTAGGACCGGTGGTGACTTGTGCGCCGCCATGGAGTGTGTCCAGGGGAAAATACCGGTGATTTAATCCTCACTCATCGGTCTCAGATCATAATGGAGTGACCTCTAATGTGTATAATAATTATGAGACATTAAATCGTCTTGTGAATTGTAATGTAATCAATGATAATAACACTAAGTTAAGAGAATGCATGAAGTGAAATAAGTCGCCCTGCTCCGATTGAACACGTGTAGACCTCGTTGTTCCTGTCCCGAGGATAGTGAAGTTTTTATGGAGTCACGACTTCTAAACCGGGACAAACCAATGGATACCTCGTCCTGCTGGAATAAGAACCGTGTCGGTGTAGCAGGACATTGAAATGAGATAGGAAATAAGGAGCATCAATCACCCACAGTTAAGTAACCCTTCTAGTTATAGCAGACTGATACTGGCCAGTTAGGTATGTTGTAATTGGATAGGTTGTGGGTGATCCAGATACATCAAGTGACCACCAGAGAATATCTGGTAAATGGTGGGATTATAAATGTGTTTTTCCTTGATGGATATATCCATGTGTAACCTACCCCCCCCCCCCTTCATTCAGTTAAACTAATATAATCTATACAGTCCACAATTAATTAGTAGTGCCGTACTTGTGGGTGCTACCCATCATACTGGTCTCGGATAGATATGGATAAACCATACCCCCGGCCGGGATTGAACCCGCGGTCATAGAGTCTCAAAACTCCAGCCCGTCGCGCTAGCCACTAGACCAGCTAGCCACAATAAGATTCATCCAACTAGGTATATTTCTACACCATAGGAAAGTTAGCACAGGCACCTCTGTGACCACAAATGCAAGTTTTTACAGACGAATCTCCAGCTAGCGTGGCCGTGACGAACTCTAGCTCAAGTCCCTTCACTGCCGTCAACATGACTTAAGAAATCGTAATGACACGATTGCAAATAAACCATACCCCCGGCCGGGATTGAACCCGCGGTCATAGAGTCTCAAAACTCCAGCCCGTCGCGCTAGCCACTAGACCAGCTAGCCACAATAAGATTCATCCAACTAGGTATATTTCTACACCATAGGAAAGTTAGCACAGGCACCTCTGTGACCACAAATGCAAGTTTTTACAGACGAATCTCCAGCTAGCGTGGCCGTGACGAACTCTAGCTCAAGTCCCTTCACTGCCGTCAACATGACTTAAGAAATCGATTTCTTAAGTCATGTTGACGGCAGTGAAGGGACTTGAGCTAGAGTTCGTCACGGCCACGCTAGCTGGAGATTCGTCTGTAAAAACTTGCATTTGTGGTCACAGAGGTGCCTGTGCTAACTTTCCTATGGTGTAGAAATATACCTAGTTGGATGAATCTTATTGTGGCTAGCTGGTCTAGTGGCTAGCGCGACGGGCTGGAGTTTTGAGACTCTATGACCGCGGGTTCAATCCCGGCCGGGGGTATGGTTTATTTGCAATCGTGTCATTACGATTTCTTAAGTCAGATATGGATAAGATTGTGAGGTCGAAGGGACCACCTGCAGTGACCAAGGTTGGTTAAGTTTTCTCACATGTTTACACAGGGTGACTACAGTAAACAATATGGTTGTTGTCTGGTATAATAAATGATATATTAGTAACCTTTAGTAACACATCATAGTCAAACAAAATAACTCATAACCTCTTTAAGTTTGTTAGAAATTTTTTTTTGTTGTTGTTTATTTTCCTTTTTTTATATATATTTTTTTTTATATTTTATTTAAAAACAGTACAGAACAGTAAATAAGTAAAATACAGGACCTATCCGGCAACAGATATAATAACTTTCTATTCCTTAATAATTCAACACACACAACCCCGTGTGGGTTCCCAACACCCCTCCCTTATACCCCCTCCTATTCCAATCAAACAGGTTTACCACAGCAACCTGCATTACTCTTAGAGACATGTTGACACATATACATTAACATTACAGTTGTCATGCTAGTCCACAAAGTGTATTACACGACCACAAAACTGCTTAAACTGTGTACTAACACCAGTCACGTTTTTTATATACATATATATATATATTTTATTTAAAACTTAGGTACAAAATATATGGGTACATAATCAGTATGTAACAAGATACAGGCAGTGAACAATAATCAACTGTGACTACACAAATAATGAAGAAGCACATATATAACGACATCAGAACTGGCTGCACTCAGATCAAACACTGCTTATATGTACTGTGCTTCACGTGAAAAGATGGTCATATAAAAAACGTTAGATACCTACCCAGTAATGCTTACACTCCCTCCCCCCCCCTCTCCGTGAAAACGTGCAACTTTCACCTTAGTATACACAGTGACAAATCTTATACTACTAATATATTTATATCATTCGCTGCCTGACCACGGTGTGGTTGTGCCCTGCACCCCTCTGCTGTTTTCAGGTGAGCTTTTTTTTTATATTTTATTTAAAACGTCATGACAACCACAAGTTGCTCTGGACACCGTGTCAGCGTGCCTCGTTGTGCTCCGGGTTTTCTCGTGTTTTCACGGTCGCTCATACGTGCTAGAACTTTAATTTGTGCCATCAATTCTATACGATACATCCCTCTAGCGCCTGGAACCAATCTTGGGCGGAAAACATTATATACTGAGTCAAAAAAGAGAATTAGTGTGCACTACCTAGCAGAGTTTACTGCCAGAGGGAAATCTTAGGCCTATGTTCCGTGTGCAAAATAATAATAATAGAACTTTTCTTTGTCAGAGGAAAGAAAGTCTCCCTGATAACATTATGTATAGTGTATACTACAGTGGATCCCTAGTATATAGATGATAAAGCCTAAAGTGTCATTTGAAATCAGGTGAATTTGTAAATGAAGTGATAAGCCTATAGAGGCAGGTGCCAGAAGTCGCCAGAAACTTACCACAGAGGTCAGCTGTTCTAATAATCTTCCTGGCCTGCTAGTGTACATGCATATAATCTAGTGATACCAGTGAATAGCAGAATACAGTGTTGTAGTAGCAACTAACCAGTATTATAATGGTACTTAGTGGAGTGGAGTGACTTTCATTAGTTTCTTTTTTCTTGAAATACCAGACGTATACTGTGAATTTCATATAACCTGTAGTTACCAGCGGTCGCAATATACACAACGAGAAGCAATTATTACTACAGAAAAAGCGTCTTTCCTCCAAGATTTCCACCAGTCAACTATAGTGATAATATAGCATTTATTGTGGTGGAGACGAAAAAAAAACTAGAAAAGCTAGATACAGCGATTGATAAACAAAGGTTGAGGCTCGACCGTTCGTCATTGTAGGAGCTGCCAGACATCACCGGTTCTTCAACACGCAAGTTATACTTTTGTATCAATCAAATCACATATTACTCGGGTAGATAATTTCAAGTAGATCCTTCATGTGTTAGCCCAAATCACCGACCAGTATGTTTTAAATAAGTGACCCACTGATCAGATAAGACTGATCCGAACCCTTGACTGGTCCAAACCCTTGACTGGTTTCAAACGGATTCGTTGGACAATAAAGCAGACTGTAAACGGATGGGGTTGTAGGCGCCCTTATCAAACACAAACAATAAATATAAATCAGGAAAGTACATGGTAAGCTGTCCAATATACAAGTACAGTTAGAAATAGAAATACAAATAGCTAGAGCTTCATTTAAGGAGGTTATTAATAGAGTATTCAAGAGGTTGCTAGTAGAATTACAGTAAATAAACCATTCAAATCATTATGAAGCCCTGTGTAGTCTGCAGTCAATCGAACAAATGGGCTTCCACATGGATAAATTGACATTTTTGTGGAAATTGGTGTCATGCCCCTTGTGCAGATATCCAAGAACTAGCTACAAGCAGTATTAAAACAGGGAAGTGTTTTTGGGTATGCCCAAATGAGATAAATCTGTGGACTAAAATCACAAGGGTATTAAAAGAGGATAGCATCAAAGCTGCTTTCATAGAAAACCTGGAACCTTTCTACAACAGATGGGAACATAAAAAGTCTGGGCTGAATGGTACTGCCCTTGATACTGGCCATGTAGTCAGAACTGTAAGGCTGGAGGTGGTGTCCTGGTAGTCAGTAAATGTGGGGCTGATAGTGCTGTCCTGGGAGACAGTAATGGTGAAGCTGGAGGTGATGTCCAGGGAGACAGTAATGGGGAAGCTGGAGGTGCTGTCCTGGGAGACAGTAATGGTGAAGCTGGAGGTGCTGTCCTGGGAGACAGTAATGGTGAAGCTGGAGGTGCTGTCCTGGGAGACAGTAATGGTGAAGCGGGAGGTGCTGTCCTGGGAGACAGTAACGGTGAAGCTGGAGATTTTGTCCAGGTAGTCGGGAATTTTATGCAGGAAGGAATACATATAAATGACCTCATAGGGGACAGGAGCCGTAGTGGGGAAGCAAGTGTAGTCAAAGATAAGAAAAAACCAATATTGCAAATTAGAAATACCACAGGAAATAGCAAACAAGAGGACTCCACTAGCAATAGTGAGGATATATTACCAAAAGCAACTGGTGGGAGCTCCATTCTTGGTGCTAGGGAGGATAGGAATAAGACAGGGAAACATGCAACAACAGGGAATACAGTCACAGAAGCCCAAGGCAAACGGAAACCAAGCCTGTGCACATACTATGCACTTGGTATCTGCAGGCATGGGAAATCTGGAAAAACAGATGGGACGTGCAACTATGACCACCCTAGAAAATGCCGTGCCCATATGACAACAGGAAAATACAAACTCCCTTCCTGTAAGCTTTTTCACCTTGAAATGTGTACCTCTTCAGTACAGGAAAGACTGTGCTATAACTTAAATTGCCAGGCACACCATCTAAAGGGGACAAAAAGATACAAAACATCCAGGCCATCGGAAAACCTGGGTAGCCACAGCCACTCAAGAGAGAGAGGTTTTTTAGTGCCAGGAAGGAAAAAATACTGGCAGGAAATGGCAGAAATCGTACACCAAATCCAGTCATTCCTGGAGTGGAACCACATTCGATGGCCTCCACTCCAAACCAACAGATACAGATACTAATGCCGGAAAAAAAATCCCCACCAGTACCAACAATACCACCAGTCCGATGACATTCTTCTTTGCAAATATACAGGGTCTAAAGCCAGCAACAAACAACAAAATACCTTTCATCCGTGGACTGCGTGCAGAGGCAAAGGCAATGTTCGCGGCTTTCACTGAGACCCACATAAAGGATCACTTGGACAACGAAATATGGATCCCAGGTTACAACCTATACAGATGTGACAGAGTGAACAGGCAAAAAGGGCGGGGGGGGGTTGGCCTGTACATTGCAGAGTCACTAGTTTGCACAGAACTGCTTAATGCCTCAAAGGATGTAGTGGAAGTTTTAGCAGTAAAGGTAGAGAACCAAAACCTAGTCATTGTGGTAGTCTACAAGCCTCCAGATGCAACACCCCAGCAATTCCAGGAACAGCTGTTAAAAATTGCCCACTGTCTGGAAAATCTTCCAGCTCCTGCACCCAACATCTTGCTCCTGGGGTATTTCAACTTAAGGCAACTAAAATGGAGGAATATAGTAAATAATATTGTTGCAGTAATAACACCAGGAGGCAGCTCTGATGAAAACTCACACTCACGCGAGCTTTTAAATCTCTGCACAAAATTCAATTTAAACCAGCAAATAATAGAGCCTACTAGACTGGAGAATACACTAGACCTCATCTTCACTAACAATGATGATCTGATAAGAAATGTCACCATATCAAAAACAATATACTCAGATCACAACATAATTGAGGTTTAGACATGTATGCGTGGGGCCCCAGACCGACATAATGAGATTAGTCACGAGGGAGCATTCACCAAATTCAACTTCAATAACAAAAACATTAAGTGGGACCAAGTAAACCAAGTCCTAACTGATATAAGCTGGGAAGATATACTAAGCAACACAGACGCCAACTTATGCCTAGAACAGATTAACTTGGTGGCACTCGAAGTATGCACAAGGCTTATTCCTCTAAGAAAAAGGAGGAGTAGATGTAAAATAGAAAGAGACAGGCGCTCCCTTTACAGGCGACGGAAAAGAATAACAGAGCGGCTAAAAGAGTTCAATATATCTGAAATGTGTAGGGAGACACTGGTCAGAGAAATAGCAAGCATCGAACTTAAGCTAAAGGAATCTTATAGGAGTCAGGAATCGCGGGAAGAACTAAAAGCCATAAATGATATTGAAAGAAACCCAAAGCATTTATTCTCCTATGCCAAATCAAAGTCGAGAACATCATCCAGTATTGGGCTCCTACTTAAACAAGATGGGTCCTACACAGATGACAGCAAGGAAATGAGTGAGCTACTCAAGTCCCAATGTGACTCAGTTTTTAGCAAGCCGCTAACCAGACTGAGAGTCGAAGATCAAAATGAATTTTTTATGAGAGAGCAACAGAATTTGGTTAACACAAGCCTATCAGATGTTATCCTGACGCCAAATGACTTCAAACAGGCGATAAATGACATGCCCATGCACTCTGCCCCAGGGCCAGACTCATGGAACTCCGTGTTCATCAAGAACTGCAAGAAGCCCCTATGACGAGCCTTTTCCATCCTATGGAGAGGGAGCATGGACACGGGGGTCGTCCCACAGTTACTAAAAACAACAGACATAGCCCCACTCCACAAAGGGGGCAGTAAAGCAACAGCAAAGAACTACAGACCGATAGCACTAACATCCCATATCATAAAAATCTTTGAAAGGGTCCTAAGAAGCAAGATCACCACCCATCTAGAAACCCATCAGTTACACAACCCAGGGCAACATGGGTTTAGAACAGGTCGCTCCTGTCTGTCTCAACTATTGGATCACTATGACAAGGTCCTAGATGCACTAGAAGACAAAAAGAATGCAGACTTAATATATACAGACTTTGCAAAAGCCTTCGACAAGTGTGACCATGGCGTAATAGCGCACAAAATGCGTGCTAAAGGAATAACAGGAAAAGTCGGTCGATGGATCTATAATTTCCTCACTAACAGAACACAGAGAGTAGTCGTCAACAGAGTAAAGTCCGAGGCAGCTACGGTGAAAAGCTCTGTTTCACAAGGCACATTACTCGCTCCCATCTTGTTCCTCATCCTCATATCCGACATAGAGAAGGATGTCAGCCACAGCACCGTGTCTTCCTTTGCAGATGACACCCGAATCTACATGACAGCGTCCTCCATTGCAGACACTGCAATGCTCCAGGCGGACATCAACCAAATTTTTCAGTGGGCTGCAGAAAACAATATGAAGTTCAACGATAAGAAATTTCAATTACTCAGATATGGTAAACACGAGAAAATTAAATCTTCATCGGAGTACAAAACAAATTCTGGCCACAAAATAGAGCGAAACACCAACGTCAAAGACCTGGGAGTGATCATGTCGGAGGATCTCACCTTCAAGGACCATATCATTGTATCAATCGCATCTGCTAGAAAAATGACAGGATGGATAATGAGAACCTTCAAAACTAGGGAGGCCAAGCCCATGATGACACTCTTCAGGTCACTTGTTCTATCTAGGCTGGAATATTGCTGCACACTAACAGCACCTTTCAAGGCAGGTGAAATTGCCGACCTAGAAAATGTACAGAGAACTTTCACGGCGCGCATAACGGAGATAAAACACCTCAATTACTGGGAGCGCTTGAGGTTCCTAAACCTGTATTCCCTGGAACGCAGGAGGGAGAGATACATGATTATATACACCTGGAAAATCCTAGAGGGACTAGTACCGAACTTGCACACGAAAATCACTCACTACGAAAGCAAAAGACTTGGCAGACGATGCACCATCCCCCCAATGAAAAGCAGGGGTGTCACTAGCACGTTAAGAGACAATACAATAAGTGTCAGGGGCCTGAGACTGTTCAACTGCCTCCCAGCATACATAAGGGGGATTACCAACAGACCCCTGACAGTCTTCAAGATGGCACTGGACAAGCACCTAAAGTCGGTTCCTGACCAGCCGGGCTGTGGCTCGTACGTTGGTTTGCGTGCAGCCACCAGTAACAGCCTGGTTGATCAGGCTCTGATCCACCAGGAGGCCTGGTCACAGACGTTGACCCCCGGAACTCTCTCCAGGTCTCCAGTTAATACATATATCAGTATGTAACATTGACACTGGTGATAAACAATAAACATTCACTACACAATCTACTGAATAAGCACATACATAAAGACATTAAAATAAACTTAACACAACCTACAGACTGCTTCTACGTACGTTGTTTCACAAGTACATAATGTTCATAGATATAGTGGAACCTACTCATTGTTGCTTACACTCACCCCCCCCCCCCACCAATGACTTTCCCCTGCTACTTAAAACAAGCAAATGACATGAACAAGGACAATATCAATAACACAATATATAAACACATAACAATCCAGGCAACACCTGACTTTACACTATATACAAATTTTTAAAACATTTCACAATTCAAGAAGGAATAAAGGTATGATAATAAAGGCCACAAAATGGCTATAAATAAAACTCCTAAATTACAACCTCAACACAATAATAATGCACCAAGCTTAATGACAATCACCCATAATACAACTCGCAATAAAAAACACAAGACCTACAAATGCATTATTAAGAAACCTGTGCTGCAACACAGGTGACCCATCATCCCTCCCCCCACTCACACAACACAGGTGACCCATCATCCCTCCCCCCACTCACACAACACAGGTGACCCATCATCCCTCCCCCCACTCACACAACACAGGTGACCCATCATCCCTCCCCCCCACTACACACAACACAGGTGACCCATCATCCCTCCCCCACTCACACAACACAGGTGACCCATCATCCTCCCCCCACTCACACAACACAGGTGACCCATCATCCCTCCCCCCCACTCACACAACACAGGTGACCCATCATCCCTCCCCCCACTCACACAACACAGGTGACCCATCATCCCTCCCCCCACTCACACAACACAGGTGACCCATCATCCCTCCCCCCCACTCACACAACACAGGTGACCCATCATCCCTCCCCCCACTCACACAACACAGGTGACCCATCATCCCTCCCCCCACTCACACAACACAGGTGACCCATCATCCCTCCCCCCCACTCACACAACACAGGTGACCCATCATCCCTCCCCCCACTCACACAACACAGGTGACCCATCATCCCTCCCCCCACTCACACAACACAGGTGACCCATCATCCCTCCCCCCACTCACACAACACAGGTGACCCATCATCCCTCCCCCCACTCACACAACACAGGTGACCCATCATCCCTCCGCCCACTCACACAACACAGGTGACCCATCACCCCTCCCCCCACTCACACAACACAGGTGACCCATCATCCCTCCCCCCATTCACACAACACAGGTGACCCATCATCCCTCCCCCCACTCACACAACACAGGTGACCCATCATCCCTCCCCCCACTCACACAACACAGGTGACCCATCATCCCTCCCCCCACTCACACAACACAGGTGACCCATCATCCCTCCCCCCACTCACACAACACAGGTGACCCATCATCCCTCCCCCCACTCACACAACACAGGTGACCCATCATCCCTCCGCCCACTCACACAACACAGGTGACCCATCATCCCTCCCCCCACTCACACAACACAGGTGACCCATCATCCCTCCGCCCACTCACACAACACAGGTGACCCATCATCCCTCCGCCCACTCACACAACACAGGTGACCCATCATCCCTCCGCCCACTCACACAACACAGGTGACCCATCATCCCTCCCCCCACTCACACAACACAGGTGACCCCATCATCCCTCCGCCCACTCACACAACACAGGTGACCCATCATCCCTCCGCCCACTCACACAACACAGGTGACCCATCATCCCTCCGCCCACTCACACAACACAGGTGACCCTATCATCCCTCCCCCCACTCACACAACACAGGTGACCCATCATCCCTCCCCCACTCACACAACACAGGTGACCCATCATCCCTCCCCCCACTCACACAACACAGGTGACCCATCATCCCTCCCCCCACTCACACAACACAGGTGACCCATCATCCCTCCCCCCCACTCACACAACACAGGTGACCCATCATCCCTCCCCCCACTCACACAA
Organism: Cherax quadricarinatus; assembly: GCF_026875155.1. Lineage (NCBI taxonomy): Eukaryota > Metazoa > Arthropoda > Malacostraca > Decapoda > Parastacidae > Cherax > Cherax quadricarinatus. The sequence continues at coordinate 43,445,528 of NC_069436.1, read as the reverse complement.
CACAGGTGACCCATCATCCCTCCCCCCACTCACACAACACAGGTGACCCATCATCCCTCCCTCCACTCACACAACACAGGTGACCCATCATCCCTCCTCCACTCACACAACACAGGTGACCCATGATCCCTCCTCCACTCACACAACACAGGTGACCCATCATCCCTCCCTCCACTCACACAACACAGGTGACCCATCATCCCTCCCCCCACTCACACAACACAGGTGACCCATCATCCCTCCCCCACTCACACAACACAGGTGACCCATCATTTCTCCCCCACTCACACAACACAGGTGACCCATCATCCTTCCCCCCACTCACACAACACAGGTGACCCATCATCCCTCCCCCCACTCACACAAAACAGGTGACCCATCATCCCTCCCCCACTCACACAACACAGGTGACCTATCATCCCTCCCCCCACTCACACAACACAGGTGACCCATCATCCCTCCCCCCACTCACACAACACAGGTGACCTATCATCCCTCCCCCCACTCACACACACATTGAAAACTAACCCCATCACCAATCTGAATAATTATGAAATTATTTACCCTCAATTTTGGAATATCATGACAAGTGTCACGTGAGGAAACTGAATTTACAACATGGATGGTACAGGACTACCAAAATCACATACCTTGAATAAGACAAACACTTGTGAATATTACATTTCAAAACACACGTATACAACTACCAATAAAGTTCGTATTACCGTTAATGACTTAAACTTATTACACATTAATTGCCTTCCCCTCACCCCGAAATAATATGACCGTTATCACCAACTTGTTGGCTTACATCCTAACGTGACATATATGAATAAACGCAAGTGGTATTTATATAAGTATTGGTGAAACAGTAGCACCAAAGACACACTACATTTAATAATAAATATTAACATAAGGGAAACATGACCAAGTCTTACACATTGACACTTCAACCCGGTTAAGACACACATCTAGTGCTTAATAAGTCCAGGAACATTGCCACAATGAAGTTCAACCAATCCTTAATCACAACAGAGTATCTAAGGCGCATGCAGGTGCAGGCAGCCACAAGTATGTACGTGCCGTTACACATCCCATATGCAACAGGTTCATACACTTTCGCATGTTACATTATCCCAACACTCTTATGCACATTCCTTGCAACTGTCAACCCCAAGGAGACGACAACGTTTCTACCCCTGACATCACCATCCTACAGAAGCATTTACCATCCCTACCCTGCCCCTTCCACCTGATTTACAACTCTAATAAAACCCCTAACATAAGTTCTCTATATCCCTCTGAGAAAGCCCGCTCCCACCTTCTCCCATAAATTTGACTGTTACGGCACGCTAAAACCCGCTCTCTTCACCTCACTAACCCCTTTCCCCCCCTCATTCCCCATGATATGTATACATACTCTACCATAATGTACCCCACAGCCCTAATGATACTTTCATCCAATCCCCCCACGTCAAGACTCAAAGCTTTCAGGACAGAAATTCCTTTACCCCCAATCTTACGGAGTACCCCCACTCAACCAACCCCTGACACTACCCATCCCCCTCACAAAAATATACAACATGAAACGCCGACTCCTCACCTTCACATATTCCACACCCTCCCCCCTCAACCACACGTCTATCCCCTAAAGTCGGTTCCTGACCAGCCGGGCTGTGGCTCATACGTTGGTTTGCGTGCAGCCAGCAGCAACAGCCTGGTTGATCAGGCTCTGATCCACCAGGAGGCCTGGTCACAGACCGGGCCGCGGGGGCGTTGACCCCCGGAACTCTCTCCAGGTAAACTCCAGGTATCCCTCAGAACCGTACCCGATGGCAAAATCCCGTGCAGAAACCAATACATTACGTCATGTGCTCGCGGTTGTAACCTCATCCTACTTAACCTATTCCATATACTTCCCCATGTATACATGGGGAAAATTCCCTCTACAGGCGCCACAACCCTCCCCACCAACAGTCGACACATCGCACCTATTTTGACCTTCCCCGGATCTCGAGCCCACACCATAGCCTTCAAAACAGTTTCACACTCCCGCAACTCCACTCCCGAATACAATCGTTTCAATCTTTCATGGATCCTGACTATAACCTCCCCACTCACACCTTCCCTCACCACCTCCCTCTTAATAAACACACGTTTGACCCTCCTCTTTAAGTCCAGCAAACCCAACCCCCCCTGTTGCAGAGGTAACATTACCACGTCCCATTTAAGACAATCACATCCCGAGCCCCACAAAAATTTAAAAACCCTCCTAAGTATGTCCGCTATCGCCGTCAGTGTTAATGGGAACACGGCCTCCATGTGACATACCTTACTATACAATAAGACATTAATGACAATGGCCCACTGTACAAGGGTCAAATGATAAGGCCTCAATGCACTCTATCCCCCCTGAATCCTATCCACCAACCTAATCGAGTTTTCCCTGCGCGCTACATCCAGATCGTCGGCATAGATAAGACCACAAATTTTTAACAAATTCACCCGCCTCCCCACAACTGCACTACCCTATTCAACCCTCCCAGCCCAAGCTCCTAACCCCATAACCATGGACTTTTTTGAATTGATAACGCCTAGTTCTGCACAAGTCTTATTGCCAAAGATCATCCGAGAGACATATGGCATACAAGATAGTGACTTGTATGGTGTAGCATTAAATGGAGGCCAAAGAATTTTCGTCAAACTGCTATCAGCAACGGTTTATGAATCGTTAGTCACCAGGTTTCAGGACGAAAGTCTAAGCATCACACCAGCTGTCAGTGTAAGAATGATAGATGTTTCACAGCATTATACATGGATTAAGTTACACAACGTTCCCTTTGAGGCGGACGAGGCGGATATCAGGAAAGTTTTGAGACGTATGGGATGGTGCTTACCTGGAGTTTACCTGGAGAGAGTTTCGGGGTCAATGCCCCCGCGGCCCGGTCTGTGACCAGGCCTCCTGGTGGATCAGCGCCTGATCAACCAGGCTGTTGCTGCTGGCTGCACGCAAACCAACGTACGAGCCACAGCCCAGCTGATCAGGAACTGACTTTAGGTGCTTGTCCAGTGCCAGCTTGAAGACTGCCAGGGGTCTGTTGGTAATCCCCCTTATGTGTGCTGGGAGGCAGTTGAACAGTCTCGGGCCCCTGACACTTATTGTATGGTCTCTTAACGTGCTAGTGACACCCCTGCTTTTCATTGGGGGGATGGTGCATCGTCTGCCAAGTCTTTTGCTTTCGTAGTGAGTGATTTTCGTGTGCAAGTTCGGTACTAGTCCTCTAGGATTTTCCAGTGTATATAATCATGTATCTCTCCCTCCTGCGTTCCAGGGAATACAGGTTTAGAAACCTCAAGCGCTCCCAGTAATTGAGGTGTTTTATCTCTGTTATGCGCGCTGTGAAAGTTCTCTGTACATTTTCTAGGTCGGCAATTTCACCTGCCTTGAAAGGTGCTGTTAGAGTGCAGCAATATTCCAGCCTAGATAGAACAAGTGACCTGAAGAGTGTCATCATGGGCTTGGCCTCCCTAGTTTTGAAGGTTCTCATTATCCATCCTGTCATTTTTCTAGCAGATGCGATTGATACAATGTTATGGTCCTTGAAGGTGAGATCCTCCGACATTATCACTCCCAGGTCTTTGACGTTGGTGTTTCGCTCTATTTTGTGGCCAGAATTTGTTTTGTACTCTGATGAAGATTTAATTTCCTCATGTTTACCATATCTGAGTAATTGAAATTTCTCATCGTTGAACTTCATATTGTTTTCTGCAGCCCACTGAAAGATTTGGTTGATGTCCGCCTGGAGTCTTGCAGTGTCTGCAATGGAAGACACTGTCATGCAGATTCGGGTGTCATCTGCAAAGGAAGACACGGTGCTGTGGCTGACATCCTTGTCTATGTCGGATATGAGGATGAGGAACAAGATGGGAGCTAGTACTGTGCCTTGTGGAACAGAGCTTTCACCGTAGCTGCCTCGGACTTTACTCTGTTGACGACTACTCTCTGTGTTCTGTTAGTGAGGAAATTATAGATCCATCGACCGACTTTTCCTGTTATTCCTTTAGCGCGCATTTTGTGCGCTATTACGCCATGGTCACACTTGTCGAAGGCTTTTGCAAAGTCTGTATATATTACATCTGCATTCTTTTTGTCTTCTAGTGCATTTAGGACCTTGTCGTAGTGATCCAGTAGTTGAGACAGACAGGAGCGACCTGTTCTAAACCCATGTTGCCCTGGGTTGTGTAACTGATGGGTTTTCTAGATGGGTGGTGATCTTGCTTCTTAGGACCCTTTCAAAGATTTTTATGATATGGGATGTTAGTGCTATTGGTCTGTAGTTCTTTGCTGTTGCTTTACTGCCCCCTTGTGTGAGTGGGGCTATGTCTGTTGTTTTTAGTAACTGAGGGACGACCCCCGTGTCCATGCTCCCTCTCCATAGGATGGAAAAGGCTCGTGATAGGGGCTTCTTGCAGTTCTTGTTGAACACAGAGTTCCATGAGTCTGGCCCTGGGGCAGAGTGCATGGGCATGTCATTTATCGCCTGTTCGAAGTCATTTGGCGTCAGGATAACATCGGATAGGCTTGTGTTAATCAAATTTTGTGGCTCTCTCATAAAAAATTCATTTTGATCTTCGACTCTCAGTCTGGTTAGCGGCTTGCTAAAAACTGAGTCATATTGGGACTTGAGTAGCTCACTCATTTCCTTGCTGTCATCTGTGTAGGACCCATCTTGTTTAAGTAGGGGCCCAATACTGGGCGTTGTTCTCGATTTTGATTTGGCATATTAGAAGAAATACTTTGGGTTTCTTTCGATTTCATTTATAGCTTTTAGTTCTTCCCGCGATTCCTGACTCCTAAAGGATTCTTTTTAGCTTAAGTTCGATGCTTGCTATTTCTCTGACCAGTGTCTCCCTGCGCATTTCAGATATATTGACCTCTTTTAGCCGCTCTGTTATTCTTTTCCGTCGCCTGTAAAGGGAGCGCCTGTCTCTTTCTATTTTACATCTACTCCTCCTTTTTCTTAGAGGAATAAGCCTTTTGCATACATCGAGTGCCACCGAGTTAATCTGTTCTAGGCATAAGTTTGGGTCTGTGTTGCTTAGTATATCTTCCCAGCTTATATCGGTTAGGACTTGGTTTACTTGGTCCCACTTTATGTTTTTGTTAAATTTAAGTTGAATTTGGTGAATGCTCCCTCGTGACTAGTCTCATTTTGTCGGTCTGGGGCTCCTCGCATACATGTCTGAACCTCAATTATGTTGTGATCTGAGTATATTGTTTTTGATATGGTGACATTTCTTATCAGATCATCATTGTTAGTGAATATGAGGTCTAGTGTATTCTCCAGTTAGTAGGCTCTATTATTTGCTGGTTTAAATTGAATTTTGTGCAGAGATTTAAAAGCTCGTGTGAGTGTGAGTTTTCATCAGAGCTGCCTCCTGGTGTTATTTCTGCAACAATATTATTTACTATATTCCTCCATTTTAGGTGCCTTAAGTTGAAATCCCCCAGGAGCAAGATGTTGGTGCAGAGCTGGAAGATTTTCCAGACAGTGGTCAATTTTTAACAGCTGTTCCTAGAATTGCTGGGGTGTTGCATCCGGAGGCTTGTAGACTACCACAATGACTAGGTTTTGGTTCTCGACCTTTACTGCTAAAACTTCCCACTACGTCATTTGAGGCATTAAGCAGTTTTTGTGCAAACAAGTGACTCTGCAATGTACAGGCCAACCCCCTTCTTTTGCCTGTTCACTCTGTCACATCTGTATAGGTTGTAACCTGGGATCCATATTTCATTGTCCAAGTGATCCTTTATGTGGGTCTCAGTGAAAGCCGCGAACATTGCCTTTGCCTCTGCAAGCAGTCCACGGATGAAAGGTATTTTGTTGTTTGTTGCTGGCTTTAGACCCTGTATATTTGCAAAGAAGAATGTTTTCGGACTGGTGGTATTGTTGGTACTGGGGGGGGATTTTTTTTCCGGTATTAGTATCTGTATCTGTTGGTTTGGAGTGGAGGCCATCGACTGTGGTTCCACTCCAGGAATGACTGGATTTGGTGTACGATTTCTGCCATTTCCTGCCAGTTTTTTTTCCTTCCTGGCACTAAAAAACCTCTCCCTCTTGAGTGGCTGTGGCTACCCAGGTTTTCCCATGGCCTGGATGTTTTGTATCTTTTTGTCCCCTTTAAATGGTATGCCTGGCAATTTAAGTTATAGCACAGTCTTTCCTGTACTGAAGAGGTACACATTTCGGGGTGAAAAAGCTTACAGGAAGGGAGTTTGCATTTTCCTGTTGTCATATGGGCATGGCATTTTCTAGGGTGGTCATAGTTGCACGTCCCATCTGTTTTTCCAGATTTCCCATGCCAGCAGATACCAAGTGCATAGTATGTGCACAGGCTTGGTTTCCGTTTGCCTTGGGTTTCTGTGACTGTATCCTGTTGGTGCATGTTTCCCTGTCTTACTTCTATCCTCCCTAGCACCAACAATGGAGCTCCCACCAGTTGTTTTTGGTAATTTATCCTCACTATTGCTATTGGAGTCCTCTTGTTTGCTATTTCCTGCGGAATTTCTAGTTTGCAATATTGGTTTTATCTTATCTTTGACTACACTTGTTTCCCTACTATGGCTCCTGTCCCCTATGAGGTCATTTATATGTATTCCTTCCTGCGTATAATTCCCGACTACCTGGACAAAATCTCCAGCTTCACCATTACTGTCTCCCAGGACAGTATCTCCAGCTTCACCATTTCTGTCTCCCAGGACAGCACCTCCAGCTTCACCATTACTGTCTCCCAGGACAGCACCTCCAGCTTTACTATTACTGTCTCCCAGGACATCACCTCCAGCTTTACAGTTTGTGACTACATGGCCAGTATCAAGGGCAGTACCATTCAGCCCAGGCTTTTTATGTTCCCATCTGTTGTAGAAAGCTTCCAGGTTTTCTATGAAAGCAGCTTTGATGTTGTCCTCTTTTAATACCCTTGTGATTTTAGTCCACAGATTTTCCTCATTTGGGCATACCCAGAAACACTTCTCTGTTTTAATACTGCTTGTAGCTAGTTCTGGGATATCTGCACAAGGGGCATGACACCAATTTCCACAAAAATGACAGTTTATCCATGTGGAAGCCCGTGTGTTTGACTGACCACAGACTACACACAGCTTCATAATGATTTGAATGGTTGATTTACTGCAATTCTACTAGCAACCTCTTGAATATTATATTAATAACCTTAAATGAAGCTCTAGCTATTTGTATTTCTGTTTCTAACTCTTTTTGTATATTGGACAGCTTACCGTCACGTTCCTGATTTTTAATGTTTGTGTTTATTAGGGCGCCTACAACCCCATCCATTTACAGTCTGCTTTATTGTCCAACGAAACTGTTTGAAACCAGTCCCGGGTTCGGACCAGTCAAGGGTTCGGACCAGTCAAGGGTCCGGACCAGTCGATCTGCTCTGATCAGTGGGTCACTTATTTAAAACATACTGGTCGGTGATTTGAGCTAACACATGAAGGATCTACTGGAAATTATCTACCCGAGTAATATGTGATTTGACTGATACAACAGTATAACTTGCATGTTGAAGAGCCGGTGATATCTGGCAGCTCAACATGGTACGTGGGCGGCAGGCGCCTATGCTGGTCTGCCAGAGGGTTCTTTCAACCTCAAAATGACTTTGAGGCACCCAATACCTTCCTATGTGTATCTACAAGAATTCAGGACTCAGGTAATGGTTATGTACCCAGGGCAACGTCGTACGTGCCGCCTATGTGGTGAGTATGATCACATAGCGGCGAACTGTGACAAGCAAAGACATGTGCCTGGACCTGTGGTGGACGTCGCAGCCCCTGCTTCAAAGGTGGCAGGTGAGGAACAAACATCGGATGGAGGACGTGGTGTCTTGTGGAGCGAAATAGTGGATCAGGCACACAGGACTGGCAGTGAGTTGGAGTCCCGCCCCCAGCTGCCTGATCAGGTGTCGTCTCCTGTGGATAAGGAGGAGCAGCAATTACAGGAGAAGGTTCTTGAGATTGAGGAGGAATTGGTCGAGGTGTTGAAGACTTTGTCACCGCCTGAGAGGGACATTACATCTGAGCGTGGTGTCATCGGAGAGTCGTCGCTGCCAGAAAGTCGGAAACGTGATATGTTGGGACGTGATGGTGGTTTGGAGTCGTCCGTTGAATCATTAAGCCATTCTCAGGTGGAGGTGGAGGTTCATTGAGAGGCAACGTCTGACCAAGACATGTGTAACATGACTGTCACGAGAAAGAGGGAGGCTACATCAGATTCTGATGACGTCTTAACACCTGCACAAAGGCCTGGGAAACAGAAAGAGGTGAAGTGTGAAGGTAGTGGTATAGGTGGAGGTAGCCATGATAGAAGGCACTGGAAGAAGGGGGGAGAAAGAGAGCACTCTGAAGGCATCAATCTTAAATTCAAGCTCTGGAGTTGTAAAGAGTGACGAAAGGAGGCAGTGGTGGAAACTTTAATAGGCCTTAGGTGTATGTCTGTAAATGTTAATGGGTTATGTAGCGGTATGAAGAGAGACTGGTTTCGTAATTTCCTGAACAAATCTAGAATGGATGTTGTGTTCCTGCAGGAGCACAATTTTAAAGAGGGTAGGGTGTTGAAGGTGGCAGGATTTCGAGTGGTTACCCTGCTATCTCCACATCTAAAAGGTGGTGTGGGAATTTTAATAAGGGAGATGAGCCCGTTTGTTTTGCAGAGAAGCGAGGGGGAGTGGGGAGGGTGTTGCGTGTGGATGAGTGGTGCATGGGTGGGTTGGGGTTGATGGATTTGAGACGGAGGGCTAAGTGTGTGTGTTTATTAAAGGGGAAGTGTTGTGTGAGGGTGTTAATGCGAGGCAGTTGGGAAGGATACACGACAGGCTGGGTTGTGGTATCGAGGAATGGAGTTGAGGGAATGCAAAATCGTATTAAGGGCCGTGATGTTGGTTAGGGAACTGAGAAAGGTTCGTATAAGGGATTTGTGTAGGTTGCTTGTAGGTAGGTGCGTTGTCCCAGTTGAGGGTTTGTTCCCCATGTAATGCGTGGAAGAGTATTGGTTTGATTTAGTAAAATGA
>NC_069436.1:43414794-43435941 GCF_026875155.1 Cherax quadricarinatus | reverse complement strand
AATTTTTAAAAATTTTAATTATGCTGGACAACATAGAACTTGTAGACTGTGTGATGGTTATGATCACATAGCGGCTGAATGTGTGAGGCAGAGGATGGGCCAGGGAATAGGAAGGAGTGACATTTCAAGGCGAGGACCTACGGTGACTGATCAGAACCGCCAGGATGGACGTAGGTGTGGTCGGTTGTGGAGTGAAAAAGTGGAGGAAATGCAACGTGAGGTGGAGCATGAGGGTGCAGTGAAGCAATTGAGTGCATCTGCAGAGGATGTGACGCCGAGCGGACAAGGACGTAACGAATGATATAGAAATTGACGTAGTGCTTGAAACGGTTTTGCAGGATATGTTCCCTACCTCGGAGGAAACCTTGACAGAGGTAACGACGGGAGAACAGGTACCGGGACAAGGGGAAGCATGCAGGTCTGGAGGAAGAAATGAAATGTCAGTTTTGCCAAGTAGTGAGAAGGGGCATGAGGTGATAGAGGTGGAGGGCACAATGAGGAAGGTCAGGAGACAAGCATGGTGGAAGAGGATGTGTCGAGGAAGCAGGCAGCAGTCACGTCTGACTCAGATGGCGTCCTCACTCCAGCACAAAGACCAGGGAAAAAGGCGGGAATTGAAGGTGTGTGTAGAGGCAAAGAGAAAAAGAAATGCCAGCAAGGGGTTAGGAGTGGAGGGGGTGGGGTGAGTGCCAAGGATGGTGTGTATGAGGCTACAGGACAGTGGAAAATGAGATGGGGAAACGTGGGTGGAAAACATAAGCAGGCCTAAGGTGTATGACAATTAATGTTAATGGTTTATGTAATAGGGTAAGTGTGTATGGTTGAGAGGACTGCTGTATCGTTACAAGGTAGATGTTGCTTTTATACAAGAGCATAACTTGAAAGCGGGAAAATTGCTGGAGGTGAATGCATATAGGGCTTTTGTAATGCCAACGACACGTTTAAAAGGCTGAGTAGGTGTTTTAATTCGTGAGGCAAGTCCGTTTGTTTTGCAACGGTTTTCAAGAGGGGGTGGAGGGAAGAATAATGAGAGTGGATGGGTGGTGGATGCGTGAACGTGTGTCTTTTGTTGGAGTGTATGCTCCGGCGGAGAATGATGTGAGGGTAAAATCGGCATTTGTAGGGGATGATCTGGAGTTTACCTGGAGAGAGTTTCGGGGGTCAATGCCCCCGCGGCCCGGTCTGTGACCAGGCCTCCTGGTGGATCAGCGCCTGATCAACCAGGCTGTTGCTGCTGGCTGCACGCAAACCAACGTACGAGCCACAGCCCGGCTGATCAGGAACTGACTTTAGGTGCTTGTCCAGTGCCAGCTTGAAGACTGCCAGGGGTCTGTTGGTAATCCCCCTTATGTGTGCTGGGAGGCAGTTGAACAGTCTCGGGCCCCTGAACACTTATTGTATGGTCTCTTAACGTGCTAGTGACACCCCTGCTTTTCATTGGGGGATGGTGCATCGTCTGCCAAGTCTTTTGCTTTCGTAGTGAGTGATTTTCGTGTGCAAGCTCGGTACTAGTCCCTCTAGGATTTTCCAGGTGTATATAATCATGTATCTCTCCCTCCTGCGTTCCAGGGAATACAGGTTTAGAAACCTTGAGAGCGTTACCCAGGTTGCATTGATTGGGGGAAATTGGAATTGCATAATAAGGAGATTTGATGTGACACCAGGGGGGGCGGGATATTTCTCAAATGTTGTTGCGAGATTTTGTAGAGATATTGGGGTATGAGATGCATTTTGGGGTGGAATAGGCGAAGTGCAACATACGTATGTAAGGAGGGACTACTCAGCTAGACTGGATAGGATCTAATATAACGCAAGGGTTTCAGTAGAGTCTTTTAATACCATAGAAGCAAGTTATTCAGATCACAGGGCAGTGGTGTTGGGGGTGGCATGGGATCGTTAGTGAAATGGTTTGAAAGCTAATGAAAATTAAACACGCGACTCCTTGAGGATGAGGAAGTGGAGGGATGTTTGCTTCGTTGTGGAGGAGGCAAAAAGGGGTTGATAATGTTGTACGTTGGTGAGACAGTGTGGCCAAGGAGAGGATTCGTAGGTTTTACGTGGGTGAGGGGAAGCGTATAAATCAACTAAAGTATGGATTAACAAATTATTTGGAATGTAGAATAGCATACTATAATGAGCAAGGAGTGGTGGGAGGGGTATTCCAAACAGAGATAATGGATGATCTGAGGAGAAGGTTAAGAGAGGTGCAGGAGGAGTGATTTCATGCGGTGCGGTTGCAGGCGGGAGTGGAGGAATTGCTATGGGATGACAAACCATCGGCATGTGTGTTGCGGAGGCAACAGCAGAGGAGGACAGCGACCACGATAGCGGATTTGGAAGTGCACTCTGAGGTGAAAGGTTTTAAGGAGGGGCAGGTGTTAAAAACAGAGGGAATGAGTTTGCTCGCAGACGAGTGGTATGGGCAATATTGGAAAAGTAAAGGGGTAAATAGGGAGGATATTGATGGGGTGTGTGCTGTAGAGCCTGTAGCTCTGGGGAGAAAGGACAGGGAAGCTCTGGGTGGTGATATTGAAGAAGGGGAGATATGGAGGGCGCTTGTAGACATGCGCAGGGGCAAAGCACCAGGTATTGATGGACTGCCAAGTGAATTTTACTTAAAAAATTGGGATCAGTTAAGGGGTTTTTTAGTATCGCTGTTCAATAGAATGAAAGAGGGGGGAGAATTGGGCGAGAAGCAAAGTACAGGGGTCTTTGTGCTTGTGCCTAAGGGTAAGGTGCAGAGTACACTTAAGGATTACAGGGCGATACAGGGCGATTACCTCCATGTGTGCGGACTACAAATTGTTCGCGAAGGTTTTGGGGAATAGGTTAAAATGTGTAATGGGAAGAATAGTTTCAAAAGGTCAACTAGGGTTGCCAGGAAGGTCGATGTTAATGGGGCATGGAATCCTAAAGGGGTTTGTTGAGAATTTTAAGGGAACGCAGGAAGGAGGGGGTATGGTGGCGATTGATTGGTAGGGTGCTTATGATCAGGTGGAAAGGGAGGGTTTAAGACAGATCCTTAGCAAACAAGGTTTTGAGGATGAGATTGTAGGGTGGGTTGAAACGTTGTATAAGGGGGCAAAAGCGAGAATTCAGATCAATGGACGTGTGGGAAGTGTGGTGAACATGGATAGGGGCTTGAGGCAGGGTTGCCCGCTATCACAGTTATTATTTGCATATGTGCAAGATCCATTTTATAGGTTGGTAGAAACCAAAGTGTGTGGGGGGGAGGGGTCGAGGTAGGGCTTGATTAGGCATCACGTGGTAGGTTACGTAGATGACACGACACTCCTAGTCCAGAAGGGAACAAGACTGAGTGAGCTGGGAGGGGTGGTTTGCATGTTTGGAGGGGCGACAGGTATGATGATAAATGTAGAGAAAACAAAGATCATGGGGCTGGGGGCATGGAGAGACATAGTTGATTGGGACTGTGACGAGGTGAGAAGGCGGGAAGGGCAGTTATTAATATGTGGCATTTTGTATGGGGTGACCATAAACTGGAGGCTAGGAGGCGAATTCATTGAGAATGGTGGAACGCGTGAACGTCGGTTGGGATGTTACGGCCTTATCACTTGACATTATTGCAACGGGCGATTGTTATTAATGTTTGCTGTACCGTAAGGTATGGTATGTAGCAGCAGTTTTGCCATTGCTGAGGGCTGAGATTACTAGTATTCTTAGAGGTGTTTTTAGGTTCTTATGGGGCTCAGGATGTGAAATTGATGAAGAGGGAGGTGGTGACTTTGCCGGTGAGGAAGGGAGGTTTAGGCTTGTTGGACCTGGGAAGGAGGTGAAATGCATTTTCATCAGGTGGGAGTGGAAAAGACTAGGGGGACAGAGGGGGCCACACATGCAAAGGTTGCATGACATTTTGAGGGGAATGTATGGAGGTGGGGAATGGAGGGAGTGTGAGATTTTGTTGAGGGCACTTTTGTGGGCGCGCAAGACAGAGAAATTAAAGGTGAGGGATTTATATCAAATATTGAGGGTAGAGGAGACGGCCCCAATTGAGGCTGTTCCAGATGTATGCATGGGATGCTATATGGAGTCTGTTTGGTAAACTAAAGCTAGGGCCCAGGGTGCATGAGATCATGGTTGGTGTGGGTTATGTGGAGAGTTGGAGACAGCCTATCACGTGGTATACTTTTGCGATTATTTGGGGAGTGTGAGGGAATGGCTGGGGAAAGTGGCCAGGAGGGACTGGGGTGTCGGTGTTGAGAGCACTAAGTCTTGATATAGGGGGGGTGGGGGAGAATGTAGCACGGGGTGTTGCTTATATAATGTTGGATTTCGTGTACATATCGTGGGGAATGAGAGGGGTGGATAATGGGGAGAACAGAACCCCTGCCGATAACATGTGGAGTTCCCCAAGGTAGTATTCTGGGTCCCTTATTATTCTTATGTTATGTCAATGATATGCCTATAAGTGTCAAGTGCAAACTCCTACTGTATGCAGATGACAGTGCTCTGTTAGTGTCAGGTAAAGACCCACAAGATATTGCTAATGTTTTAACACTGGAACTGGAGTCCTGCAGCAAATGGTTAGTAGACAACAAACTATCATTACACCTAGGAAAACTGAAGCCATTCTCTTTGCACGAAACATAAACTGAGAAGGGTAAATAACTTTAATGTTCAATGTAATGGGAGCCCATCACTTTGGTTCATCAGTAAAATATTTGGGAATCCCCTTTGACCCATGCATGTCAGGAGAATTGATAGGAACAGTGTAGTAAAGAAAGCGAATGCCAGACTGAAGTCCTGTATAGACAAGCACAGTGTCTACCTACTGAGGCTCGCAGGACCCTATGTCTAGCCCTTATACAATGCCATATGGATTACGCTTGCTCTTCTTGGTACTCTGCCTTGACAAGAAAACTGAAAGATAGACTGCAAATCACCCAGAACAAAATCGTAAGATTCATCCTGGGGCTGGGACCAAGAGAACATGTAGGCCAGGAATGAATTACAGCAGTTGGATATGCTGAATGTTGAAGACAGAGTAAAACAACTGAATCTAAATCATGTTTATAAAATTGCTCACAAACAGTGTCCAAAATATCTTGCTGTCAATTTTGTCAAGGTTGGGAACCAAAGCATCATAGAACTAGGGGGAGAGAGCACAACTTTGTAGTACCCACAGTCATTGGCCAGGCTTCAAACACCTTTTATTGTACAGCAATAAAGGAATAGAACAGACTACCCGCACATGTCAAAGCCAGTCATAGCATGAACCAGTTCAAGAAGAGTGCCAAAAGGTGTCTGATGAATGTAGCTACAGAAAGGGAGGGGAATGATTTTCTATTTTTTATCTAACATACGTGTAAATTTTACCTTATTCCTAGTAATGACCCTCGTATTGTAGATAGTCTTAATGACCCTCGTGTAGTAGATAGTCCTTTTAGTATGATAATAAGATGTTATCTTCATTATAGAATAATAAGAAAATATTATAACCTTTATATTATAATAGTAAGGTAAAAGGACCCCAATGGAAATAAGTCACTCTGTCTGACTCTTTTGGGTTATCCTAGGTTCTCTACACATATGCTGCTATGTATGATAATTCTATGTAACTGTATTTGTGTATACCTGAATAAACTTACCTACTTACTTACTTAATTACGAGGAAACGAGTTTTAGCGAGGTGTTTTTGTAGGACAATGAATAGGAATCGGGAAATTTATGGAAGAAGATGGGAGGGAGATTTCACTGAGGGTTACAGGTCAATCACCGTTGGGGAGTTGCTAGAGTTGTGAGGGGGGGGAAGCGAGTTTAGATTGTTGTGTAACGCCTTCGATAAAGGGGGGGGGGGTACCAAACGGGCTTGCCAAACAAAAGATGTTGGTTGGCGTGCATGTGTGTGGGTGAGTGTTAGGTGCACCGTGCACGTGAGAAGGATTGTGTGTAATTGGGATGTGCATGGGAGTACTGAGTTCAGGCGTTCTTTGTGTTAATTCATATTTGTTAATGCCTTCTGAAGAAAGCCTTTGTAGTAGCGTATAATAGTAGAAGTCTGAAAACGCTGCATGAGACAGTAAAAAAGACAGGATTTGACTCCCATTGTAAACTAATTCAGGTATGATGTCATGTTACTTAAGGTTATGTTAATAATATTATGGAAAGTCAAACACATCTTGTGATCCTGACTTATGCAACAATGTGGGGATGTCCAGAGAGGTGGGTAAAGCAGGGAGGGGGGAGGGAGGGAGTAACATGATTGAGATCATGTTGAGAGGGAAAAACTTAAGTAATATGCAAGGTGAGGGTTTGGATACATGTCGGGTTTATAACTGTATGATTGGGTATGCATTTGTATTCTTGTGGTATAACATACCTATGTTTTAGGTGTGTTGGGGAATGTATGATGTAGCCGTTGTGTCGTTTGGCATAGTGTGTAGGAGGGGAAATAATACATTATTAGGTACGAGTTGTAATCTGTTTAGGGAAGTGGGAAAGAAAAAAAAAATTTTTTTACCACTTATTACAGTGGTCCCATCAATCACGTTCCCTCGCTCTTCACCAGGAACAGTTACGACACTTCGTATTATGAAGTGAGGCCTATATTAATCCTTAGGCCGCCGTGAACGCCAATTTCCTGGCCCGGTGGTCTGGTGGCTAAAGCTCCCGCTTCACACACGGAGGGCCCGGGTTCGATTCCCGGCGGGTGGAAATTCCGACACGTTTCCTTACACCTATTGTCCTGTTCACCTAGCAGCAAATAGGTACCTGGGTGTTAGTCGACTGGTGTGGGTGGCATCCTGGGGGACAAGATTAAGGACCCCAATGGAAATAAGTTAGACAGTCCTCGATGACGCACTGACTTTCTTGGGTTATCCTGGGTGGCTAACCCTCCGGGGTTAAAAATCCGAACGAAATCTTATCTTATCTCTTACACCAGCGCAGGCGCAGAGGGACCACTGTTGGTTCTATTTCATTTTCAAATACATTTTTTGATCAAAATCAACACATTAAACACCTATTAGGCACTATAGCTTAGGAAAATTAAAATATTTTTCACAGTAAAAGTTGCAAATTACATGATTATGTTATAATTAAAATAAAATATAAATAGAACATAGAAAACATATTTTTTTGTGGTTAACTATTATAATTACAATACTTTTATTTGATATCATTGATCATAAGCAAAAAGCTTAAGTGCTTTTTTCTAATTCTTTATAAACATTTCAACAGAAAATGATTTATAAAAATGTTCTTTAAAGAGATTTTTAAAAGTCACAAAAGAAATGAAATTGTTTACATAAAAACTTACAAAGGTTAACTTGATCATAAGTAATTCAATATATAAAAGTCTCATTATTAGTATATGGGATTCACTTAATTGGTAATTGAAATAGTTTTTAGAAACCTTGTTATTATAAACAATGGGTTATAGATACGGAAACATTTTTTCATAAACTACTCTATGATACAAGAGAGGAAAATACCCACACCCTGCTATAAGAAGGAAAAGTGGGTGTTGAAAAATTTAACTTTTGTTTAAAAAACAGTAGAGCAAATATAAATTATTATAGAGTCACGGAAATCGACTTAGATAATTCAAGTTCGAGTATCTCAAGTTTCTTTATTATAATTTTATATACAAATACGAAAATAGTGTAACTTTAGTAAATAAAAATGTAAATAATAATTCAGATTAATTGTTCCTCTTCGCTCTCGGGCGAGAGGAACTACTGCGCAGACGCTCCTCAGTTGTTTCAGTGGTGGTGTGGGTGTGAGGGAGGTTGTTTTTCGCCTCTCTGTTGACTCAGGAAAATTACTATCAACATTGCGGGTTGTCGTTAGAAGCCGGGATTAATACTATATATTTGGTATGACTTCTCCGGGGGACGATTACGCCAGTTCAGCGGAGGTTCTCTTGCTACGATCATAGAGAAAGGTATGGAATTTTTTTTTTTTTTTTTTTTTTTTTTATTTTGATAAACAATACAATACAAGAGATAGATAAAGACAAAAAACAGTGTCCTTACACAGACTAAAATCATTAAACAACCACCAAACATGGAACTTGAGTAACACCAATATCCCTGTCCACTCACCATACATGAAAACCCCTACAACCTATGATAACCAATAAACGACTAATTCCAATTGCCATTGTTATTGTTTAACAAAACACACATATTATGCATATATTGTCACATAGTAAATTATAAAGTAGGACACCTTATACGTTTAAATACAATTAGTAATGTATTGAGAATAGGTTAAAACAATATGTTCATCAAACACAGAATATATTAATAAACCAAGGATCCAACACACTGCACTCTACAAGCATCTAAAACATGGCATATGAATAAACATACATTAGAACAATGTCCACTGCAAAGTCAAACATATATTGAGTATACTCGTCAAAACCATGAATAACTTTCTACGCCCTAGTTTCCTACACATTCACCCGCTGACATACCGGGAGGCGACCCCGTTTCCACCCCTGACAGCCCATCAAAATAACACGTTATACCATCTACCCTGCCTCACCACCTAATTTACAATTTTAATAAACCTCTAATGTACAGGTCCCTATATACCCTCAGAGAATCCGCTCCCACCTCTCCATAAAAGTTCTCTATTACGGCACAAGTTTTATGAAACGTAACAGCTCCAATACCCCTCTTCACCTCACTTACCCCTTTTCCCCCTCATTCCCCACATAATTGTAAACATTAATCTACCATAATGTACCCACGCCCTTAATAATAGCATTAGCCTGCCTGACTGCGGTGGAGTGCGGTTGTGCACAGCACCCTCTGCTGGTTTTGTCAGGAGAGCTCTCATAGCAAACAATATGGCGCTGAGGATCCGAGTAGGGTGAACACTGTCGGCGTGGAGCTGCTTCGTGGGGCGATTTCCCCCTCTACGGCGCAGGTGTTACTTTGGCAATCATCAGGGGAACGTACGGAGTGCAGGATGATGAGGTTTATGGTGTGGCCCTGAATGGGGCCTATCGTCTATTAGTCTAAGTTAAATTCGACGGCTGTGTACGAGTCGTTAGTACGAAATTTGAGCATGTGAGTATTGATGTCAATCCAGCTGTCAAAAGTGCGACTCATAGACGTTTCTCTCCACTATACGTGGGTGAAGTGCGCAATGCCCCTTGAGGCTGACGAGGGGGATTACGGAAGGTGTTTGACTGCTTATGGTACCGTGCATTCTGGCAACACCAAGGGCAAGTGGGCGGCAGGTGCATACGTGGAACGTCCAGAGGGTACATTCTCCCTCAAAATGACACTGCAGGCACCCGATCCCGTCATATGTCTGTGATGCCTGGAGTTTAGGACCCAATTTCTAGTGGGGCGTATGCTGGGCAGCGCCGGACATGCAGTTTGTGTGGTGAGTATGACCATATGGCGGCGACGTGTGGGAGGCAGTGGAGGGCGCCGGCGCAAACAGGTGGTGCACAGTTACAGGTGTGGATGTCGTGAGTGATGCATTCCAAAGGAACCGAGGAGGATGGCCGTCTGTGGAGTGAAATTGTAGAAGAGTCTCTTGTGTGCATGTTGAGCGGGGCACGTGTTGGTGGCCGAAAAATGGCCACTTTGCGGTGCGGGGGAGGAAGTGGCTCATTCAGCAGGAGGTGCAAGAGCTGAGGAGAGCTCGACGAGGTATTGAAAAATTTACCTTCCTTCGGGCGAGATAATGGCTTGTCCGATGAAAATGGTCCTGAGTTGACAGGGAGGAGTGTGCGGGACAGGCACGGGAAGGGAAGGAGGACAAAACTGCAGGCACAGGGAGGAGTCACCAGCTCTGTGCGACAGGTCAGAGTAGAGGTTGATGTTCATGTGAGGAATCTTCGGTAGACAGTATGGCGGTGGAGAGTGTTACGAGGAGAGGGCGGCTGCGTCATGACTCAGATCGATGTCCTGACGCCCGCGCCAGAGGTCTGGAGGAAGGATGTATATTTCGTGTCAGCAGAGATAAGAGGGATCGAAGGAGGGGGGGGGGTGGATGGTGACAAACCACATGTTTGCCCTGGGCAAGAGGCCCTGGGAAGGGTGAGAGGAGACAGGGTGGAAGCTTTAGAAAGGCATAAGTGCATGACTGTGAATGTGATGGACTGTGTACTGGTGTGAAGAGGGAATGCTTTGTATGCTCTTGTCGATACAGGAGTGGACGTAGTCTTTCTACAGGAGCATAATTTCAGGGAGGGTAGACGTGCTCGAGGTAGGAGGTATAACGGTGTAGACTCTGCCATCGGCACGTTTGAAAGGAGGTGTGGGTTTTAGTGATAAAGGAGGCGAGCCCGTTTGACCCCCCCCCCCCCCCCCCCCAGTATTTTTTTTATTTTCATTTCCCTAAGATTGCAAAGCGTGACGGGGGGATTGGGGGGGAGGGTGTTGCGTTGTGGATGGGTGGTGGATGGGGCAGAGGGTAACCTTTGTAAGTGTGTATGCACCAGCTGAAAATGATATGAAATGTCAAGAGGGATTTTTATATATATGATGATCTCGTTTTTGCTTTCCGTGGTTTACTGAGTGGCAATGTAGGGGGGGACTGGAATTGGTGTGATCAGGAGAGCGGATGTGGAATCCGCGAGGGGCGGGAGCCAGATGGTGAAGATTCACCGCAATTCTTTTGGTGGACGTTCAGTTGAGGGATGTGGTAGGTGGGGAGCGTGGGAAGGTGGAGCATACTTTCTTGAGGCGAGTTACGCAGCTAGGTTGGACAGGTTGTATATATTCAATAAGGTATTGTCAAGTTGTCCGTACTATTGAACTAGCTTTTCAGTCATAGGGCGGTTGTCGCAGAAGTAGAGGGGATTCTCTAGTTGTATCTTAGGGATATTGGATAATTAAATACGAGTCTTGGTTTGAAGATGAGGAGGGGTTGGGGGTTTTACGGGGCGGGGGGATAAAGGGCTGTGGGAGAGAATTAACTGCGGAGGTACAAGTGTGGAGGACGTGGTGCGTGTGGGAGGTGTGGCTAAGGACCGGATTCGCATTCTTATGTGAGGGAGGGGAAAAAGGATAATTCTTTAAAATTTGGGTTGATTAATTATTTTGGAGGACAGCGTTACGGGGTTGTTATGTAAAAGGGACATTAGGGTGTCTATCCGATGGACGACATTATGATACTTAAAGAGCCGGTGCGGCGAATTCAGAGACGAGCGGATCCAAGCCCCCCGGTGCTGGTAATGGCGGGGGTGGCGGAGGTGTTATGGGAGATAAGGCCGTCTTCGTGTGTGTTGCGCAGACAAAAACAACTCAGCAGGCAAACAGCTATCCATGTTTGGGGTTCTTGAGTCGAGTGGGAGGTATAGGGCGGGTCAGGTTATCCACATACGGACTGGGAAGGGGTGCTGTTTTGCGGATACGTTGGTACGAAAAGTATTGGCGGGAGGAAGGGTAGTTTAGGGGAATAGAGAGGGTATGTGGAAGTGTGCCAGTAGGTTAGGAGACACAGTGATAGGGAGCTTTGGGGGGGGACATAACTGAGGGGAAATATTCGAGCTTGAGTGCCATGCGAAAGGCCAATGCACCGGGAATCGATGGACTGCGGCGGAGTTTTATCAACAGCATTGGGAGTTAATAAAAGGTTTTTTGGTGAGGTTTACTGGAACTTGATGAAAGGTAAGGGAAGGTTGGGTGAAAGACAGGCAACAGCTGTAGTTGTTTTGTACCGAAGGGTAAGGACAGCGTTCGCTCAGGGACTATAGAACAATATCGTTGTTTGCGCGGATTATAAGCTATTTGCAAAATTTTTAGGAAATAGGCCCAAAGTGTGGTGTAGGGAGGGTTGTATCCGGGACCCAGTTTGGGTTGCCAGGATAGGTCTAATGGCAGAATTGGGGTGGTGGGACATGGCTTTTAAGGGATTTCGTGGCAAGAAAAAAGGGGGGAAAGGGGGGGGGGTTGGTCGCACTAGACTGGCAAGGAGCTTATGGTAGGGTGGAGCGAGAGGCGTTGAGAATCTATCCTAGGAAAACAGGGCTTTTGGGGAAAAATAGTTGGGATGGGTAGAGGCGTTATATAGAGGGGCAATCGGTGAGAGTACAGATTAATGGTAGATTAGGGGGGAGGATTGTATGGGCAGAACCAAAAAATAGGTTCTTAGACAGGGGTGTCCTATGTCACAGCTTTTATTGCATGCATACAGACCCCTTTTTTATAGAATGGTGGAGCGCCATATGGGAGTTAGAGAAGGGGTTGGGAGAGGTTACTGGGGCGTTTGGCCTGTATCATAGGGTATGTAGATGATACACTGTAGTGGTTAGAGAGGATGTCATAACCCTTAGAAGGAGTGGTCGACACGTTGCATGTGCATCTGGTATGAGGGTAAATTGGAGAAGTCCATGGTTATGGGTAGGAACTTGGGGGGAGCGGGTCGACTGGGGTAGTGCAGTCGTAAGAGCGGAGTGATGTCATTAAAAATTTGTGGTCTTATCTA
Source organism: Cherax quadricarinatus (assembly GCF_026875155.1). Classification (NCBI taxonomy): domain Eukaryota; kingdom Metazoa; phylum Arthropoda; class Malacostraca; order Decapoda; family Parastacidae; genus Cherax; species Cherax quadricarinatus. The sequence goes on along the minus strand of NC_069436.1, from coordinate 43,423,521 downwards.
TGCTGATGGATATTGAGGTTTGCAAGTGTTAATAATTCGGTCAGGTTGGTAGATAGGATACTGGGTCGATTGGGAGCATTGCGGCCTTATCACTTTGACCCTTGTGCGCGTGCCCATTGTAATTAACGTTTTATTGTATAGCAAGGTTTGGCATGTGGCTGCCGTGTTCACTTTAACGGGACGCAATTGCAACTATACTTTAGAGGGGTTTTTAAATTTTGTGGGGTTCAGGTGTGATGGATTAGAAGGGATGTAGTAATGTTACCTGTGGTCAGGGGGGGTTGGGTTTAATGAACTTAAGAGGAGGGTTCAAATGTATATTTATTAAAAAGGGAGGCTGATGAGGGAGGGTGGGTGTGAGGGGGGGGTTGGTTAAGGTACACAATAATTGAAACGCATGTTTTCTGGGACGGAGTTGAGGGAGTGTGAAAACTATTTTGAGGGCAGTGGTGATGGTTGGGGATCTGGTGTAAGGTAAAAATAAGGTCGGCTGTGTAGGATGTCGGCGAAAGGGTTGTAGGCTCGGTGGAAGGGGATTTTCCCCATGTATGGACTGGGGATGTATATGGAAGAAGGTTTGGTAGGTAAGGTTTACAAACCGTGGACTTGGGTGATGTATGGTTTTTGATGGGGATTTTACTCGGGAGGGTCTTCGAGCTAGACGGGTGGTTGAGGGGAGGGGGTATGGTGGAATATGTGGAGGGGAGGAATCTGCATTCCATGTAGCTGTATTTTTGGAGGGTGTTGGGAGGTCAGGGGTTGGTTGGGCAGGGGTGTTTGCAGTAAGATAAGAGGTCAATACTTCTCTGTTCGGAGGGCATTGTGTCTCTTGATGTGGGGGGTTATGGATGAAAAGTATCTATTAGGGCTGTGGAGTTCTTATGGTTAGATTATGTCTACATTATGTGGGGAATAGGGGGAAAGGGTGTAAGTCGAGTGTGAAGAGGAGGGTATTGGCTGTTACTTTTTCTTAAACGTTGTTCGTAATAGAGGAATTTATGGGAGGAGGTGGCGGAGCGGGATTCTCTGAGGGGACTATAGAGACCTGTACTTTAGTGATTTTATTTAAATTGGTAAATTAGGTGGGTGGGGCAGGGTAGGGATGGTACAATGTGTTATGTTGATGGGCGGTCAGGGTGAAAAACAATATAAACCGGGGTCGCCTCCAGTGGTATGTAGCGGGTGAATGTGTATGAACTTGGCGTATTATGATGTGTATTCATGGTCTGTGAGAAGTATACTCAATATAGGTGTTTGATTTTGCAGTAGGACTTTGTTTCTATATATGTTACTCATATGCATGTGTTAGATGCTTGTAGAGGTGTCAGTGTGTTGGATCCTTGTTTTTATTAATATATTCTGTGTTTGATGAACATATTGTTTTTACCTTATTCTCAAGAATTACGTTAATGTATTTAACGTATACGGTTTTGTCTACTTTATAATTTACATAGTGACAATTTATGCATATTTTGGGGGTTTTGTTAATCATATTCCCAATGCAATTGGAATTAGTCGTTTATTGGTTATCATAGGTGTAGGGTTTTTCATGTATGGGTTTGTGTAGCGTTTTTCTGTGTTATCTCAAGATCATGTTTGTGTGGTTGTTAATGATTTATTTTTCTTTGTTGTAAGGGCCTGTTTTTTGTCTTTAACTATCTCTTGTATTGTATTGTTCTAAATAAAATATAAAAAAAAAAAATAATACTTCATTCCATACCCCCAAATCAAGACTCAATGCCCGCAGCCAGAGAACAGAGGAGTAATTGACCACTTATATTATGCAACAACTTGCACTCACCAAACCTGACGTCCCCAACCATCACAAAAATACACTACTTGGAATTGCAGAATCTCCCGCCAATATTCCAATACCCCCCCCCCTCACCACAGTCTAGCTCGTAAGACACTCCGATTTGGGTAAAATCCCATGCAAAGAACGATACATCACCTCCGTCCACGTGGGTTGTAACCTTAACCTTCAAACCTTCGCCTTATACATCCCAGTCATAACATGGGGAAAATCCCCTCCACCGGAGCACAACCCTTTCGCTGACATCCTACACAGTACTTATTTTTACCTTACCCAGATCCCTAACATCCACCCACTGCACCTCAAATAGTTTAACACTCCTCAAACTCCGTCCCAGAAACATGCCTTTCAATTTTATTGTGTTCTTAATCACCCCCCACTCACACCCTCCTCATTCACCTTCCTTTAATGAAGATACATTTGACCTCCTCTTTAAGTTCAATAAACCCAACCCCCCCTGACGCACAGGTAACATTTACTAATCCCTTCTAAGCAATCAAACCTGAACCCCACCAAAAATTTAAAAAAACCCCTCTAAGTATAGTTGCAATTTGCGTTCCGTTAAAGGGAACGGCCAGCACATGCCAAAACCTTGCTATACAATAAAATAGTTAATACAATGGCCACGGCTGCCCAAGGGTCAAATGATAAGGCCGCAGTGCTCCCATCGACCCAGTATCCTTTCTACCTACTGACCGAATTATTAAACACGTGCAAACCTCAAGATCATCTGCATAGATTTAGACCCAAATTTTTAATGACATCACCGCTTCTTTACGACTGCACTTTCCCCACTCGACCCTCTCCCCCAAGTTCCTAACCCCATAACCATGGACTTCTCCGAATTTTTCCCTCCTACCCGTTGCACATGCAAACGTGTCGACCACTCCATTAAGGCGTTTATGGACATCCCCTCTCTAACCAATACAGTGGTATCTCTACTACCCCATGAGAACAGGCCAAACGCCCCCAGTACCCTCCCAACCCCCCCACTAACGCCATATGGCACTCCACCATTCTATAAAAGGGGGGCCTGTATGCATGCAAATTTAAAAATGTGACATAGGAACCCCTTTTCTAAGACCTCTGCCCAAATTACAATCCTCCCCCCCAATGTTCCATTAATCTGTACTCTCACCATTGCCCCTCTATATAAGCCCTACCATCCCACTATTTCTTCCCATAGCCCTGTTTCCTAAGGATTGCTCTCAACGCCTCTCGCTCCACCCTATCATAAACTCCTTACCGTCTAGTGCAACCAACCCCCCCCCTTTCCCCCTTTTCCTTGCACGAAATCCCTTTTAAAAGACCATGTCCCACCCCCATAGACCTACTGGCAACCCAAACTGGGTTTCCGATACAACCCTCCCTACAACACACTTGATCCTATTCCTAAAATTTTCGCAAATAACTTATAATCCACGCATAACAACGATATTGTTCGATAGTCCCCGAGCGAACGCTGTTCCTTACCCCTTTGGTACCAAAACAACTACAGCTGTTGCTGTCTTTCACCCAACCTTCCCCTTACCTTCATCAAGTTTAGTAACCTCACCAAAAACCTTTTATTAATCCCTTGCTGTTGATAAAACTCCCCCGGCAGCCCATCGATTCCCGGTGCATGGCACTCAAAGCTCTCCATATTTCCCCCTGTTTGTCCCCCCCAAAGCTTCCCTATCACTGTGTTCCAAACCTACAGGGCCCCACACTTCCAACACCCTCTCAAAATCCCCTAATCCTACCCTTCTCACCCCTTATTTTGTACCATTTTTCCCGCAAACAACCCCATCCCATCCGTTAGTGTGGATAACCTGACCCGCCCTTTTACCCTCCACGACTCAAGAACCTCCAAACATTGGAATAGCTGTTGCCTGCTGACGTTGTTTTTGTCTGTGCAACACACACGAGGACGGCCTATCTCCCATACACCTCCTCCACCCCGCCATTACTCTCACCGCTTGGAACCGCTCGTCCTGAAATTTTTCGCAAACCGCTCTTTAAGTATCATAATTTTTGTCCATCGGATAGACACCCTCTACTGTCCCCTTTTTCATAACAACCCGTAACCTGTCCCCCAAATAATTAATCAACCAAATTTTAAAGAATTAATCCTTTTCCCCCCCCTCAAAATAATAATGCCCAATCCGGTCCTTAGCCACACCATCCCACCACGGGCACCACGTCCTCCACACCTTGTACCTCCTCAGTTAATCTCTCCCACAGCTCCGTTTTAAACCCCCCAACCCTCCTCATCTTCCAACAGACTCGTATTTAATTTTCAATATCCCTAGAGATACTAGCTAGAGAATCCATCTACTTCTGCGACAACCGCCCTATGATCTGAAAAAGCTAGTTCAATAGTACGGACAGACTTTGACAATACCTTATGAGATATATACAACCTGTCTAACCCAGCTGCGTACCTCCCCCCACAAAAGTATGCTCCACCTCCCACGCTCCCCCACCTACCACATCCCTCAACTGAACGTCACCAAAAGATTGCGTAAAAGCTGTGAACATATGTCCCGCCCCGTGGTTCCACATCCGCTCTCCTGATCACACAATTCCGTCCCACTACGATGGCCCCTTCAGGTAAACCAGGAAAGCAAAAACTAGTCATAAACCACAAAATCCCTTTTATTTCTTATCATTTTCGGGCTGGTGCATACCCCCTTTAAAAAGGTTCCCCTTTGCCCTTCCCCCCCCACCCCACACTAAAACCCCCCCCCCCCCCCCCCTTAAATTTCTTTGAAACACAAACGGGTCGCCTCCTTTATAAATTTAACCCCCACCCCCCTTTTTAAAATTTCCCGAGGGGCAAAAGTCAAAACCTTTTTAAAAAATTACCCTTTTCCACCTCGAGAAATCTCCCCTCCGGGGAAATTATGCTCCTTTTTGGAAAAAAAACTACGCCCACTCTGTTGGGTTTTAAAGGATACGAAATTTTTCCCCTTTCCACCAGTAACAGTCCATTAAATTTTCACGGTCATGCATTAAGGCCTTTCAAAAGTTCCCCCCTTTCCCCCCCAAACCCTTTCCCCCAGGGCCTCTTTCCCCCAGGGTAAACATGTGGTTTGTCCCACCCCCCCCCCCCTTGGGATCCCTTTTTTCCCTGGGGTCACGAGAATAAAATCCTTCCCCCCGACCTCTGCGCGGGCTTTGGACATCATCTGGGTCTGACGCAGCCCCCCCTTTTCCCTCTTTGACCCCCTTCAAACCGCCAAAACTGTCTTCCGAAGTTTTCCTCCCAGTGAACATAAACCTCTACTGTGACCTGTTGCACGAGCTCGGGGGACCCTTCTCTGTGCCTGCAGTTGTCCTCCTTTTTCCCTTTTGCCTGCCCCTCCCCCACCTCCTTTAAAAACTCAGGCACCTTTTTAAAGGCCCAACCTTTTTTTCCTCGCCCGAAGGGGGTTTAAAGTTTTCAATACCTTTTCGAGCTCCTCCCCCAAGCTTTTGCCCCTCCCCCTGAATTAGAAATTCCCCCCCCGTACCGGCAAAGTGGCCATTTTTGGTCCACAAAAACTTTGGCCCTCGCCTTTCATGCACCACAAGAGACTCTTTTTACAATTTCATCCCAGACGGCCATCCCCTCGGTTTCCTTTTTGGGGGTTTCCTCAACGACATCCAACCTGTAACTGGTGCTCCCCCTGTTTGCGCCGGCGCCCTCCACTGCTTTCCCCCACGATAAAAACAAAAAGGCACAATTTCCGTGACTGGAACGTACACAAAAAAACCCGACATAAAAGACAGAAGTTACGACGACGTTTCGGTTTCCCGGGCGGTATTTTATACAAATTTTTGTACTATATAAAATTTTTTTCTAACCCCTACTACTACCTCCACCCCTTCCCGCCTATATATAGCCGTCCTGCTCCCCCTTGTTAGTGTGACTTTGTCCCAAAGGTCCAAAATTTGGGGCCCAAAAGCGTCGTAAAACTTCTGTTTTTTATTTGGGGTTATTTGGTATTTTCCCACCCCGTCGCCCCCTTTTGGGGTCATATCCCCACACAAACCCGATGTCCCTCGCTGCCCCGCATACCCCCTAGGGAAATTTGGGGGCCCAAATCCCGGGATCAGACGTATGACGGGGAAAAAGGGTTTCCTCATTTTCATTTTTAGGAGAAAAGTTCCCTGGGGCGTCCCAGGGACCCTGCCGCCCCCCTTGCCTTTTGGGGTTTCCGAAGCCCGGGACCAAAAATGCAAACCCTTCCCTAAAAACCTCCTCGTAGCCCCGAAGGGGACTTTCGCAAATTCACCCATGTTTAGTGGCGAGAGAGTTTTATGAGTCGCACTTGACACTGGAGTTGCATCAATACTCACATGCTAAAATTTCTTCACTAAGGGACTCGTACACAGCCGTCAAATTTTAAACTTGACGAATAGACGATAGGCCCCATTCAGGGCCACACCATAACCTCATCATCCTGCACCCCGTATGTTTCCCTGATGATTGCCGGAAGTAACACCTGCGCCGTAGAGGGGAAATCACCCCACGAAGCAGCTCAACGCCGACAGTGTTACCCTACGTCGGTACTCAGCGCCATTTTGGTTGCTATGAGAGCCTCCTGACAAACAGCAGGGGGGTCCCGTGCAAAAACCGCACTCCACCGCAATCAGGCAGCAAATGATGGTATGGAATTCATGATGGGGTGATTTTTATTAGGGAAAGTGGCTTTAAATGGAGCGCATAGAATCTATGTGAAACTGCTCACTGCAATGGTATATGAATCGTTGGTTAATCGTTTCCAGGACGTGAGTCTTGATGTTACACCTGCTGTACTTGTGAGAATGAGTGATGTATCCAGGCATTATACCGGGATAAAGTTACATAACGTTCCCTTTAAGGAGGATGAAGCTGATATCAGAAAAGTCTTCGAGAAATATGGGACAGTTCATTTTGTCCCAGCATGATATGTGGGTAGCAGGCCTACGCAGGTTTGCCAGAAGGTATTTTTAAACCTAAAAAAAAAACAATTTAAAACATCCCATACCGGCTTTCGTTTATTTTAGGACTTCAGGAGACAGGTCATGGTTTTGTATCCCGGACAAAGACGTACGTGCGCCTATTTTGGTGAGTATGACCACATAGCTGCAGCATGTGAGAAGAAAAGACGCGTGCCTGAACCCGTGGTAGAAGGCGCAGCCCCGGTCTTACGGGTGGCAGTTTAGGATCAATCACCTGAGGAGGGCGTGGTCGTTTGTGGAGTGAAAATGGTGGAGCAAGCTTTCAGGACTGGGGGTGGGGTCCCCCCTCAGTTCCCTGCCCCAGAATCTCCTCCAGTGACTTCTGCAGGGATGGTATCACGGCGGAAGTGTTGGAAATAGAGGAAGAATTGGAGGAAGTTTTGTATACCTGTCCCCACCTGAGGAGGAGTTAAAATTCTGAGCAAAAGTAGTTGGGGGGAGTTATCGTTCCAGCCTGTACGATATGAGAATTTGAGACTAATGATGTGACTGAGAAGTCAGTGGAATTAATAAATCATTGCAAGGTGGATTTTTGAGGTTCACGTGAGGCTTCCCCAGACCATGTTAGGGGGGACATGATTGTAACAAGGAAACGGGCAGCTACGTCAGACTCAGTGATGTCCTGATGCCAGGGCAGCCTGGGAAGCAGACTGGGGGGGTAGGAGAGGGAAAACAGGAGGCGATGGGGAGGTCATGATAAGAGACATCCAAGAAGGGGGGGGGGAAAAGGTATTGTGAGATAACAAAAGGAAATACTAATTGTGGAAAATATTTTAAATTTTCCGAAGCTATAGTGCCTAACACCACGTCACCCCCCCCCCCCATTTTTCCCAGTACTTCTCGTACCAAGCCTCCGCATACGCACACATCCCCTTTGTGGTTCGTATCTCCTGCTATGCTCTAAAATTTTCCCAACCATCTCCGTTACCTCTAAAAAAGGGGATATCCGTCACCGCTTGCCTTTGCTTTAGATGCCGCAAAAACACACGCTGACGGCTTGTCGCCCCAAAGCACTTCTTCCACCCCTGCCTGCACTCTTACAGCTTGAACCTTTCATTTTGCAACACCCCCAAACCCCCCCTTTATTTCAGCTATTTCATCCATAGGGAAAATTATTCCCAACCACCCCCCTGCCCATAGCAACCTCTTAACCTATCCTCTAAATAGTTAGCCAATCCATATTTTAAATTATTTTAAAATGTTTTCCTTCTCTCACATAAAACTTTCTAATCCTTTCCTTTGCAAACAATCCCAAACCAAAGTCACAATGTCATCCACTCCTTGTTTTTCAACACTAAGCTCCCTCCATAGGACTAAAACCCCTCCAACCCCTTCTCATCACCCAACACACTTATATTTAATTTTTCCAAAAACTTCTATATACGTCCACGAGCGTCCCCCCCCCACCCTCCCCCACCACTGCTCTATGATTTGACATTGTAGCCTCAACAGTACTGAAAGATGTCACATCCACTCCTGATAAAGGTAATCTATCTAGTCCACAGCAATCCCCTCCAACAAACGTATATTCATCTCCCCCACCGCTCCACCAAAGGTCACGTAATCTAACACCCTTTAAAAAATCCCCAAAAGCCACAGACATATATCCAGCCCTTTTTAGTCCACATCAGCCTTGATTCCCTATTCCCGTCCCCACCCAAATATTGCCCCCCTCGGCAGTGCATTAGAAAAACACAAAATCCTAAACAAAAACATTCTTTACCGTACGTTATTTCTCCGGGCATACCACTACAAAGACACACGCTTACCCCTCCCCCACCCTCCACACGCAAAAAATCTCCCCCCTTCCCCCTCGTTTTCTCAAAAAAAACGGGGCCCTTCCCCCTTTTTAAAAATTCCCCACACCTTTTAGACGGGGAAATGGCAGGGTAACCCCCAAAACCGCCCCTCCAACACCCTACCCTCTTTAAAATGTGCTCCTGCAG
>NC_069436.1:43362156-43414294 GCF_026875155.1 Cherax quadricarinatus | reverse complement strand
AAATATGAATTTGGCATGCTTGTGTCAGAAGCCAGACACAGGTATGGTAGGATTGTGGACAGTGGAGTCAGAGCGCACATGCTGTGGATTCTGTCTCACATTGGTCTTCAGATGCATGATAGAACTGATAAATTGGCTAAGCTGTATGCTTTCAAAGAGGGAGTAGATTACAATCTTGGCTTGTCAGGTAGTAGTTTGAGAACAATAATACGAAAAGAACTTCAACTGAATTTTATGGACTTAAGGCTCAGGGAGATTGACACCAGTGAGTCCATCTATCATCATTCTATCATGCAGGAGGAGCGACATGTCTATGGTGCATCCAACAAAATAAGCAGACTCTTGGAAGTCAATACTGCCCTGCTCCGGCTGGGTTACAAGTATCTTTGGCAGGTTAAATCACCACCACCAGATGTAGACCAAACGAAATGTAAACTTTGCCAGATGGACTATTGTCACACCCTGCGTCATTATGTACTGGAGTGCGATAAAATTAATGAATTTAGAAACAACTCACTCAGAAGTGTTCAAGAAATGGCTAAGTATTTTATCCACAGTGGTATATTACAGACCATTCTGGAGAAATACCCTGACTTTGCTAGCTGTAAATAAAGCATTACCACATGTACTCACCTAGTTGTACTCACCTAGTTGAGGTTGCGGGGGTCGAGTCCGAGCTCCTGGCCCCGCCTCTTCACTGATCGCTACTAGGTCACTCTCCCCGAGCCGTGAGCTTTATCATACCTCTGCTTAAAGCTATGTATGGATCCTGCCTCCACTACATCGCTTCCCAAACTATTCCACTTACTGACTACTCTGTGGCTGAAGAAATACTTCCTAACATCCCTGTGATTCATCTGTGTCTTTAGCTTCCAACTGTGTCCCCTTGTTACTGTGTCCAATCTCTGGAACATCCTGTCTTTGTCACCTTGTCATTCCCCTCAGTATTTTGTATGTCGTTATCATGTCCCCCCTATCTCTCCTGTCCTCCAGTGTCGTCAGGTTGATTTCCCTTAACCTCTCCTCGTAGGACATACCTCTTAGCTCTGGGACTAGTCTTGTTGCAAACCTTTGCACTTTCTCTAGTTTCTTTACGTGCTTGGCTAGGTGTGGGTTCCAAACTGGTGCCGCATACTCCAATATGGGCCTAACGTATACGGTGTACAGGGTCCTGAACGATTCCTTATTAAGATGTCGGAATGCTGTTCTGAGGTTTGCTAGGCGCCCATATGCTGCAGCAGTTATTTGGTTGATGTGCGCTTCAGGAGATGTGCCTGGTGTTATACTCACCCCAAGATCTTTTTCCTTGAGTGAGGTTTGTAGTCTCTGACCCCCTAGACTGTACTCCGTCTGCGGCCTTCTTTGCCCTTCCCCAATCTTCATGACTTTGCACTTGGTGGGATTGTGTGCATGTGTGTGTGTGTGTGTGTGTGTGTGTGTGTGTGTGTGGTGTGTGTGTGTGTGTGTGTGTGTGTGTGTGTGTGTGTGTGTTTGTGTGTGTGTGTGTGTGTGTGTGTGTGTGTGTGTGTGTGTGTGTGTTGTGTGTGTGTGTGTGTGTGTGTGTGTGTGTGTGGTGCACTCACCTAGTTGAGATTGCAGGGGTCGAGTCCAAGCTCCTGTGTGTGTGTGTGTGTGTGTGTGTGTGTGTGCATGTGGTTTGTGTGTGTGTTTGTGTGTGTGCATGTGTATGTGTATGAGTGTGTGTGTGTGTATGTGTGTGTGTGTGTGTGTGTGTGTGTGTGTGTGTGTGTGTGTGTGTGTGTGTGTGTGTGTGTGTGACTCAACAATCAATATTTGCACCAATAACTCACTACAGTTGTGACCGGGTGTGGAAGTGTGAATTGCTCATTACTCTAAAATTTGTTCATGATTGTAGCCATGTATAAACGCAAGTAACGTTTCTTACAGTATTCATTACCTTTGTAACTTGTGAGTTCATTACCTTTGTAACTTGTGAGTTCATTACCTTGTACCTAGTTCAGCCATCAAAACTTTGGGGCCCAGTCCCTGGACCCATTGTGTACCTCTATAACCTGTTAATACCTTTGTAACTTGTCATGATTGTGACTAGACCTACCTGGAGTTCATTACATTTGTAAATTGTGAGTTCATTACCTTTTAAATTTTGAATTCATTACCTCTGTAACTTGCTCAGCCATCAAAACTTTGAGGCCCAGTCCCTGGACCCATTATGTACCTCTGTAATCTTTTGACTACCGCCCACAGGATGGGTATGGGGTGCATAATAAACATATTAAACTAAACTCCTCCAACACACGTCCCGCACTCCCCCCCCCCCGTCAACGACGGTAAAATGCCGTGCAGAAAACGATACATTACATCCCGAACATGAGGTTGCAACCTCATCCTACTAAACCTATTCCATATACTTCCCCATGCATACATGGGGAAAATTCCCTCTACAGGCGCTACAACCCTCCCGGCTAACAATCTATACACCCTACCTATTTTAACCTTTGCTGGCTCTCGATCCCACACCATAGCCTTCAAAACAGTTTCACACTAGTGCAACTCAACTCCTGTATACATCCGTTGCAATCTGTTATGGATCCTGGCCGAACCCCCCCCACCCACACTTTCCCTCATCACCTCCCTTTTAATGAAGACACATTTGACCCTCTGCTTTAAGTCCAGCAATCCCAACATTCCCTGACTTACAGGTAACATTACCACGTCCCTTTTAATCCAATCACAGCTCGAACACCACAAGAATTTAAAAACCTTCCTAAGTATGTTCGTTATTGCCGGCCCAGTTATTGGGAACACGGCTGCCAGGTGCCATACTTTGCTATACAGTAAGATATTAATAACAATGGTACGCTGAACAAGGGTTAAATGATAAGGTCGCAATGCACCCAAGCGTCCCTGAATCCTTTCTACCATCCTAATCGAGTTTTCCATGTGTGCCACAGTTAGATCGTCTGCATAAATCAGACCGCAAATTTTTAACGAATTCACCTGCCTCCTCACAACTGCACTACCCCAGTCAACCCTTCCTGCCCAAGCTCCTAACCCCATGACCATGGATTTATCTGAATTTACCCTCATACCAGTTGCCCCTGTGAACATTCGTACTACCCCATCTAGTGTGTCCATTGACATCCCCTCCCTGATCAGAACAGTTGTATCATCCACATACCCAATTAAAACTGGCCAAACCCTCGCAACCTCACACCCTGGTCCCTCTACGTGACACATACACTGCTCCACCAATCTATAAAAGGGGTCCTGTATGCACGCAAACAATAATTCAAATTCAAATTCAAAATTCAAAGTTTATTCTCTATAAGGATTACAATGCTGAGTTTACAGAAATTTGGTTATTGTTTGGTTTACATGTAGTAAAATTGTGATTACAGAGTGTACCACTAGAACGCTTAGTATGGCTAGGCATTTGTGACATAGGACACCCCTGCCTAAGTCCCCTACCCATTACAATCTTCCCAACTAATCGACCATTAATCTGTACCCTCGCCATTGCACCTCCATACAACGCCTCAACCCAACCCACTATTTCTTCCCCAAACCCCTGACCCCTGAGGATGGCTTTCAATGCTTTCCGATCCACTCTATTGTGTGCCCCTTGCCAATCGAGCACCACCAAACCTCCCCCCCTCCCCCCTTTTGCCTCCACGAAATCCCTAAGTAACCCATGCCCCTCCACCATAGACCTCCCTGGCAAACCAAACTGAGTTTTTGATACTACCCCCCCCCACCACACACTTGACTCGATTTCCCAAAATCTTCGCAAACAATTTGTAATCTACATGACAACGAGATCACCCAGTAATCCCGAAGCGTATGCTGCCCCTTACCCTTCGGTACCAATACAACAACAGCCGTTGCCTGCTTCTCACCCAGCTCACCTCTCTCCTTCATGCAATTTAATAACCTAACCAAAAAATGCCTCATTAATTCCCAATGCTGCTGATAAAACTCTGCCGGGAGTCCATCAATTCCCGGTGCTTTGCCCTTTCGCATTCTACTTAAAGCCCTCCTTATTTCCCCCTCAGTTATTTCCCCACCCAGTGCTTCCCTATCACTGTTACGCAACTGACATACCACACTCCCACACACCTGTTCTAAAACCCCATCCTCTACCCCTTCTTGTTGCCAGTACTTCTCATACCACTTATCAGCAAACGCCCCCATTCCTTCCATAGCTTGTATGACCTGCCCCTCCCTGTACCCTCCTATCGCCTCATGAATTTCCAACCATGGTATAGTCATTGCCTGCTGTCTTTGTTTCTGCCTACGCAATATGCACGATGAAGGTCTATCACCCCATAACACCTCTTCCACCCCCGCCTGTACCCGCACCATTTGGAACCTCTCATCCTGTACCTCATGCAGCCTCCCTTTAATTGCCATAATTTCATCCATTGGATAAGTGCCCGCCACCGTCCCCCTCGCATAACAACCCCGTAACCTATCCTCCAAATAGTTGGCAAGCCCATATTTTAAAGAATTGATACGTTTCCCTTCCTTTACGTAATATTGCTTAATCCGTTCTTTAGCCACACCATCCCACCACATCACCACATCCTCTACCCCATTTACCTCTGCACATAACCCCTCCCACAGTGTTGCAAATCCCTCTATCCCCTCCTCATCGCCTAACACACTTGTATTTAACTTCTAATAACCCCTAGATATACCTGCTAGTGACTTCCACCCCACCTCTGATATTACCGCCTGATGATCCGAATAAGCTACTTCTATTGTACGGAAAAATGTCAACCAAACCCCTTGAGATATATACAGCCTATCCAACCTAGCCACGTAACCCCGTCTTACAAAAGTGTGCTTTACCTCCCACGCCCCTCCTCCAACCACATCCCGCAACTGAATATCCCTGAAAAGACTGCCTTTATTACACAGCATCACAAGCCAGCACTATCCTAAACAATGCTAAAAGTCTATCAGTACTTAACTACATCAGGTCCTTAAGCAAACACTATGATGACCTCCTAGCACTCCTTGAATCACTAAAGACACCCTTCTCCTGCATTATTCTTACTGAGACCTGGCTTAAGCAGGACACAATAGATATCTACCCTCTACCAGGATACACAGCAATTCACAACTGCAGACCAAACCAAGTTGGGGGTTGTATTGCAATCTATTACTCTAACCAATTATCTTGTATTAGCACCACTTGCTTTAGTGATGAATATGGGGAATACATTTTTGCTAATTTTACTAATTTTACCTTAAGACACCTATAACAATCGGTGCCATTTACCGGATACCTCACACAAACATCCCAAATTTCAGTGAGAAATTAAAGTCACTAATAACAAACAGACAAATGAATAAGCACCACCTTCTCTTAGCTGGAGACTTCCACATCAACCTTGGCTTACTAGATGATCAGCCTGTAACTGATTTCATCAACAATATGAACAACACACTTCTCATACCAACAATAACTAAACCAACGAGGCTCACTGAGACAAGTGCAACCATAATAGACCACATATGGACCAATATACTAGCCCCCCTTAAATCAGGGATAATCACAGATAGCACTACAGACCACTACCCTACCTTCCTCCTGACAAACATTAGTAAACCACCACTTGAATACAACAAAGTCTCATTTAGACTCCATGACGAGGCCTCAATAAGGAAGTTCACAGCTGACCTAGAGATTGTTGACTGGCCTACAGAATTCTCCAAGGCCAATGGTATTGATGACTGGACAGACATTTTTTCTTAAACAAATTACTTAGACTATACAACAAACATTGTCCTATAAAAACGAAACAGATCACAAACGGCTTGGTTGCCCATGGCTAACCAGCACCATTCTGAAATCCATTGACAAGAAACCCCAATATGAAAAGCAATATAGACAGGGCTTAATACACAAAGATATTCTTAAACACTATTCATCAGCTATCACCAAAGTAATAAAGAAAGCCAAACAACTATACTACTCCAGTAGATTCACAGACACTAGAGGAGATATAAAAAGACCTGGAAAACACTCTCTCAGATTCTAGGGACCCACAAACTGAGAAAAACCAAGAATATTGTCCTAACTAAACCTAATGAAACACCACTACATCCCACTGACACAGCTAACAAGATAAACGACTTCTTCTCAACCATAGGATCTAATCTCGCCAATAAAATCCAACATACCAATGCCCATGTCAGGGACTACCTAGATGGGAATTTCCCAAATTCCTTCTGTCTTGCACCAACTGAGCCCATGGAAGTCACCGAGATTATAAAGTCACTTAAAAATAACTCAGGGAATCTGTCTCATGTCCCACCATTACTGTACAAGCGAGCAGCCCATGTCCTTTCGCATGCTATTTCATTACTCTTTAACAAGTCACTAGAGACTAGCAACTTCCCGAAACTAATCAAGATGGCAAGGGTTACACCAATACATAAAGGTGGTGACCCTACAGACTTAAACAACTGTAGGCCAATATCTAACTTACCATTGCTATCCAAAATCTTTGAGAAACTCGTGCACAGGAGACTGTATTCATTTATAACGGCACAAAACATACTCAACCCCTGCCAATTTGGATTCAGGAAAAATAAAAGCACTAATGATGCAGTCATAAAAATGCTAGATCTGCTCTACATAGCATTGGAAAACAAGGAATATCCACTAGGAATTTTTATTGACCTAAGAAAAGCTTTTGACACAGTAGACCACGACATCCTACTCCACAAACTTGATCATTACGGTATAAGAGGCCATGCGCTTGCTTATTTCAAATCTTACCTTACTAATAGGTATCAGTATGTCACCATTAAAGACACAGCATCAGCAACACGGCCACTTGATACTGGAGTTCCGCAGGGAAGTGTCCTTGGTCCCCTGCTAATCCTCATATACATCAATGATCTTCCAAACGTATCCCAACACCTGAAACCCATTCTCTTTGCTGACAACACGACTTATGTCATCTCTCACCCTAATCTTGTCACCCTCAACACCATTGTGAACGAGGAGCTGATCAAAATATCGACTTGGATGACAGCCAATAAACTTATGTTTAACACTGACAAAACCTACTATATTATATTTGGTAGCAGAGCAGGAGATGCACAAATTAACATTAACCCTTTCAGGGTCCGTCCCGTAGATCTACGGCTTTACGTTCAGGGTCCAAACCGTAGATCTACGTCATGAGCTCAGCTCACTCTGATAAACTGTGAGTGGTACATTTGGGCCTAGATATGAGAGAATACATCTATGTGGTATGTGTGCACCACATAAAACAGATCCTGCAGCACACTGTGTATAACGAGAGAAAAAAACTGAAATCATGATTTTTCGATTAAAACAGCGACTTTGCAGTGTTTTTTCGTATGTTTTTTATAGTTGTATTTGCGATTTCTTGGTCTCATTTGATAGAATGGAAGTCATATTACAGAAATAGAGATGATTTTGATTGGTTTTAGCACTGGAAATTGGCTTGAAACTGAGCTCAAAGTAGCGGAAATGTTAAATTTTTGCCGATATTCAAGAGTAAACAAACGACCTCACACATCTAATACACGTCAGCTGGTGGGTCTAATATACATTCACAAATATGGTGATGATATTTATACAATTATTACAGTATTGCATAACAGTAAATCTTCTATTTTTGGTGTGAATAAAAATTCATTATGTGAATAAAAAATCAAAATGGAATTTATTTGTAAAGCCTCAAAATGTAACTAATGAACAGAGGAAATGTTAGTTTAGTTCCAGGAATACCTACATTGTTTATTCTGGAGCCTATTTTAAAATTGGAATATTTTGAACTTTGTGTTAAATTGGCCAAATTAACAATTTCCGATCACTTTATTTTGTAGTTGAAACAGTTGACTTGAAGATTTCTTGTGCTCAATCGATAGAATAGAAGTCATACTAGTGAAATAGCTAAGAATTTGGTTGATTGGAATAAAGTAATTGGCCTAAAATGGGAGTCAAAGTCGGCAAAATCGCCGATTCGTAAATATCGCTGACACATCAAAATTCGCGAGAGCATAATTTCGTCAATTTTCCACCAAATTTCGTACTTTTTGTTTTATTACCTTCACAAAAGGATTCTCTACGATTTCATAAGAAAAAATAACAATTTTTTTTTGAAAATTCTTGGACACTGGGGCACCACTTCAGATTTGGGCCTTGGACCCTGAAAGGGTTAAGATCGACAACACTCTAATTACCAGACATAATGGGGGTAAATTCCTAGGCTTATACCTCGACAACAACCTGAATTTCAGCACCCATATCCGGCATATAACCAAAAAAGTATCCAAAATGGTTGGGATCCTCTCCAAGATACGATACTACGTGCCACAAAATGCCCTTCTCACACTATACCACTCACTTATTTATCCATACCTCACCTATGCTATTTGTGCTTGGGGATCAACTGCAGCAACACACCTAAAGCCAATAATAACCCAACAAAAAGCTGCAGTAAGAATAATCACTAAATCTCATCCCTGGCAACACCCCCCCCCCACTCTTCATAGATCTAAACTTACTCCCTGTTCAGTACATCCACACTTACTACTGTGCAATCTACATCTACAGGACCTTAAACTCTAATATCAACCTTGACCTAAAACGCTTTCTTGATAGTTGTGACAGAACCCACAGGCATAACACCAGACACAAACATCTCTATGACATTCCCCGTGTCCGACTAAACCTTTACAAAAATTCAATGTATGTCAAAGGCCCTAAAATCTGGAACACCCTACCTGAGAACTCTAGAACTGCAGACACATTCATCACCTTCAAAACTACCATTAGAAAACATCTTATCTCCCTGATACACCCTGTCAACTAACTACACGAATACCGCCTGGTGGTTCACACTTACACTCACTCACCCATTTGACCATAAACAGAAATATTACTCTCAATCTTAAAATAATGTATTCTGTGATACTCCAATACTGAAACTATGTACTGTGCCAAAACAAAGGCATTCACATTGCTAAACTCACAAACTAGTATTTAGTCACTTAGCCATCATACCAACTTACCTCATAATTTGTAATATTTTACAATTAAGAATAAAACTAAGTCTGCCCGAAATGCCTAGCCATGCTAGGTGTTCTAGTGGTACACTCTGTAATCATTATTTTACTACATGTAAACCACACAATAACCAAATTTCTGTAAACTCAGCATTGTAATCCTTATAGAGAATAAACTTTGAATTTGAATTTGAATTTGAAAGGCCTGAGCTTGCTACCATCTTCAGCTCAAAAGACTGCCATCGCCCTGTGAGGGCGGGGACTGGGGCTAGGCCTGGGGACACTTGGTCCCACAGATGAGGGGGTACTTGTACCTCCTCCCATGGGAGACTTAGGTCTCGAGACACTCCCCAGATAGGGAGCCAAGGCCGGTTCACTACTTTTTTTTTTTTTATATTTTATTTAAAACTTCAAGTACAAATATATATAGGTACATATAACAATATGTAACACTGACACTGATGATGAGCAATAACATTCACTACACAATCTACTGAATAAGCACATACATAAGGACCTTAAAATAAACTTAACACAACCTACAGACTGCTGTATGTACATTGTTTCACAAGTACACAAGGGTTCATAGATATAATGGTACCTACCCATTACTACTTACAGTCCCCCCTCCCCACCAATGAATACAGTCCACATTCCCTTGTTCACTTAAAAAACTTGAACAATCCAGGCAACATCTGACAGTCTACTATATACAAGTTTTTAAAACATGTCACAATTCAAGAAGGAATGAAGGTATAATAACAAAGGCCACAAAATGGCTATAAATAAAGCTCCTAAAATTACAACCTCAACACAATAATGCACCAAGCTTAATGACAATCACCCGTAATACAACTCGCAACAAATTACACCAGACCTACAATGTGCCTTATTAAGAAACCTGTGCTGCGACACAGGTGACCCATCATCCCTCCCCCCAATTCACACACACACATTGAAAACTAACCCCGTCACCAACCTGAATAATCATCAATTCACTGACTCAAGAAATCGTAATGACACGATTGCAAATAAACCATACCCCCGGCCGGGATTGAACCCGCGGTCATAGAGTCTCAAAACTCCAGCCCGTCGCGTTAGCTGGTCTAGTGGCTAACGCGACGGGCTGGAGTTTTGAGACTCTATGACCGCGGGTTCAATCCCGGCCGGGGGTATGGTTCATCAATTCACTGCCTGACCACGGTAGAGTGCGGTTGTGCTCTGCACCCCTCTGCTGTTTGTAGGCAAGCTCCCTTGTCAGTTACCTGGCTGCATCGGTGTGAATTGGTGCTGTCACGCCTCTGTTAACAACATAGGTGCACTGTGAGTGTCAAGATGGCGGTGAGACGCAGGATAAATACTGTAGGCATTGAGCTACTTCAAGGAACGATAACGCCTAGTTCTGCGCAAGTCTTATTGTCAAAGATCATCCGGGAGACATATGGCATACAAGATAGTGACTTGTATGGTGTAGCATTAAACGGAAGCCAAAGAATATTCGTCAAACTGCTATCAGCTACGGTTTATGAATCGTTAGTCACCAGGTTTCAGGACGTAAGTCTTAGCATCACACCAGCTGTCAGTGTAAGATTGATAGATGTTTCACGGCATTATACGTGGATCAAGTTACGCAACGTTCCCTTTGAGGCGGACGAGGCGGATATAAGGAAAGTTTTTGAGACATATGGGACGGTGCATTATGCTCAACATGGTACGTGGGCGGCAGGTGCCTATGCTGGTTATCCAGAGGGTTCTTTCAACCTCAAAATGACGTTGAGGCACCCAATACCGTCATATTCAGGGTTTTAAATTGTTCCAAGAAGATAGAAGTATTGGGAGGGGGGGTGGGGTGGCATTGTATGTCTGAGCTCTTCTCTCAGCTGCTGGTTGAGTTGCTCAAGAGAGGGCATCCTGGTACAGATTCACAGAGAGCACACAAACAGGTCTTCACAGAGCTAAGTACACGTCACCACTGACGTGGTGTTCTTAAGTATTGGTTTGGAAATAGGGTAGTTGATGAGTGGAACAGTCTACCTAGTTGGGTTATTGAGGCTAGGACTTTGGGTAGTTTCAAATTTAGGTTGGATAAGTACATGAGTGGGAGGGGTTGGATTTGAGTGGGACTTGCACTTCAGAGCTTATTTCTTGGGTAGCATTGAAAATTGGGTTAGTCAAATGCTTGTTTGTGGGATGAATTGTAAAGGACCTGCCTAGTATGGGCCAACAGGCCTGCTGCAGTGTTCCTCCTTTCTTATGTTCTTATGTTCGTATGAACTGTTCCATAAAAACGGGTATTAAGTCTGAAGTAACACATACAGAGTCTGTTTGGATAGAATTTTCAGAGGGGCATGAAAAACTGATTTTAGGAGTGATATACCGTCCCCCAAACTTAGATAGGGACCAAGGGAAACTACTATGGGAGGAAATTGTTAAGGCCACAAGGCACGATAATGTAGTAATTCTAGGAGACTTTAGCTTTAGTCATGTTGATTGGAATTTCTTGACTGGGAATTTAGAATCATACGACTTCTTAGAAGTATTTCAGGATTGTTTTTTGAAGCAGTTTGTGACAGAACCTACAATGGGAAATAACCTGCTTGACTTAGTTATGGCAAACAATGAATCCCTTGTTAATAATTTAGAAATTTCAGAGGAACTGGGTGCTAGCGACCACAAATCAATTACATTTAGCATTGAATGGAAGTACGATAGTAGCGATAACTCAGTAACAGTCCCAGATTTTCGCTTAGCAGATTACGATGGGCTTAGAGAACACTTATCATTTGTTGACTGGGGTAACGAAGAGAGCTATCAATATGACAGTTTTCTGAACACTATACATGCTGCTCAAAGAGCGTTTATCCCATATAAAGAAATTAGATCAAATAGAAATGACCCAAAATGGATGAATAATAAGAACATAAGAACATAAGAATGGAGGAACACTGCAGAAGGCCTACTGGCCCATGCGAGGCAGGTCCTTATCAAAACGACTACTACCTAAAGCTTCCCAAGAAATAACTCCCGTACCCAATGACACCAATCAAACCCAGCCCCTCCCACTCATATATTTGTCCAGTCTCTTCTTGAACCTACCCTAGGTCCTAGCCTCTATCACCCCACTGGGAAGACGGTTCCACGCATCTACTACTCTGTTAGAAAACCAGTACTTACCTATGTTCTTCAAGTTTTGTTAGTGGGACGAATTGTAAAGGACCTGCCCAGCACGGGCCAACAGGCCCCCTGCAGTGCTCCTCATTTCTTATAAGAACATAAGAACATAAGAAAGGAGGAACACCGCAGCAGGCCCGCTGGCCCACACTAGGCAGGCCCTCTACAACTCGTCCCACTAACAAACATTTGACCTACCCAATTTTCAATGCTACCCAAGAAATAAGCTCTGATGTGCAAGTCCCACTCAAATCCAACCCATCCCACTCATGTATTTATCCAACCTAAATTTGAAACTACCCAAAGTCCTAGCCTCAATAACCCAACTAGGTAGACTGTTCCACTTATCTACTACCCTATTTCCAAACCAATACTTTCCTATGTCCTTTCTAAATCTAAACTTATCTAATTTAAATCCATTACTGCGGGTTCTCTCTTGGAGAGATATCCTCAAGACCTTGTTAATATCCCCTTTATTAATACCTATCTTCCACTTATATACTTCGATCAGGTCTCCCCTCATTCTTCGTCTAACAAGTGAATGTAACTTAAGAGTCTTCAATCTTTCTTCATAAGGAAGATTTCTAATGCTATGTATTAATTTAGTCATCCTACGCTGAATGTTTTCTAACGAATTTATGTCCATTCTGTAATATGGCGACCAGAATTGAGCTGCATAATCTAGGTGAGGCCTTACTAATGATGTATAAAGCTGCAGTATGACCTCTGGACTTCTGTTGCTTACACTTCTTGATATAAATCCCAGTAATCTATTTGCCTTATTACGTACGCTTAGGCATTGCTGTCTTGTCGGTATTGTATACCATTTTGATGTTCATTGCTGTCTTGGTTTAAGGTTGCTGCTTACCATAACCCCCAAGTCCTTTTCGCAATCTGTATGGTTAAGTTCTACATTATTTAACTTTGTAGATGAATGGTTCAGAGAACCGACATGTTGATAAATTAGACACATGTGCAACTCTTGGGTATCTTTATTGAGGATGAAGTAGGTCGTGCCCAAGAATTAGGCAAGCGAAGAATTCCCAAGTATTAAGATCCCAAGAAGTTGCAGTGTCTGACAGGTTTGTAGATGAATGGTTCAGAGAACCGACATGTTGATAAATTAGACACATGTGCAACTCTTGGGTATCTTTTTTGAGGAAACGTTTCGCCACACAGTGGCTTCATCAGTCCATACAAAGGAGAATCTTGAAGAACAGGAGGAGAATGAGGTAATCAGTCCCTCAACCTTGAGTCGATGTGGTCAGTCCATCAATCCAAGAGTTGCACATGTGTCTAATTTATCATTATTTAACTTATAAGTGCTAGGGTTATGGACACTCCCGAGCTTCAGAACCTTGCATTTATCTACATTGAACTGCATCTGCCACTTTTCTGACCAAGAGTAGAGTTTGTCTAAATCCTCCTGAAGTTCCCTAACATCTACGTTTGAATCAATTATCCTACCTATCTTCGTGTCATCGGCGAATTTGCTCATATCACTAGTAATTCCTTCATCAAGATCATTGATATATATTATAAACAACAACGGGCCCAAGACTGATCCCTGTGGAACGCCACTTGTTCCCTGATCCCCACTCGGATTTAACCCCATTTATGGACACTCTTTGCTTCCTGTCCTGTGAGCCATGATTCGATCCACGAGAGCACCTTCCCCCAATCCCATGAGCTGCTACTTTATTCAACAGTCCTTTGGTGCGGAACTCTATCAAATGCCTTACTAAAAATCAAGTAAATAATATAAAATTCTTTATCGTGGTCAACAGCCTCAAAAGCTTTACTGAAGAAAGTTAATAAATTAGTTAGACAAAGACCGGCCTCTTGTGAATCCATGCTGAGTATCATTAATCAAGCTATGCTTATCGAGATGGCTTCTTATAATCTCAGCTATAATTGACTCTAGTAATTTGCCCACAATTGAGGTCAGGCTTATTGGGCGGTAATTTGACGTAACGACTTGTCCCCTGTTTAAAAAATGGGATTACATTAGCCATCTTCCACATATCAGACACTCCCACCTGTTTGAAGAGATAAATTAAAAATATTAGTTAATGGTTCACAGACTTCCATTTTGCATTCCTTTAGAACCCTTGAAAAAACCTCATCAGGACCCGGTGACTTATTTTGCTTCAGTCTGTCTATCTGCTTCACAACCATTTCACTAGTGACTGTGATGTTACATAATTTATCTTCTTTTGATCCACTATAAAAATTAATTACCGGAATATTATTAGTGTCTTCCTGTGTAAAAACCGAGAGAAAATAATTATTTAAAATCGAGCACAAAATCGGGCATAAGAAAGGAATTTATAGGCGTATCAAAAGAGGTGAGGGTCATCTTATGAATCAGTATATTGACATTAAGAGGGACATTAAAAAGGGGATAAGAAAAGCTAAAAGGGACTATGATATTAAAGTTGCTAGGGATTCTAAAACTAACCCAAAAAGTTTTTTCCAGGTCTATAGAACAAAAGTTAGAGATAAGATAGGTCCCCTTAAAAATAACTATGGGCACCTTACTGACAAAGAGAATGAAATGTGCTTGATTTTAAATAATTATTTTCTCTCAGTTTTTACACAGGAAGACACAAACCCAATATTCCAGTAATTAATTTTTACAGTGGGCTAGAAGAAGATAAATTATGTAACATCACAGTCACTAGTGAGATGGTTGTGAAGCAGATAGACAGACTGAAGCAAAATAAGTCGCCGGGTCCTGATGAGGTTTTTCCAAGGGTTCTTAAGGAATGCAAAATGGAACTCTGTGAACCATTAACTAATATTTTTAATTTATCTCTTCAAACAGGTGTAGTGTCTGATATGTGGAAGATGGCTAATGTAACTCCAAATTTTAAAACAGGGGACAAGCCCGTTACCGTCAAATTACCGCCCAATAAGCCTGACCTCAATTGTAGGCAAATTACTAGAGTCAATTATAGCTGAGATTATAAGAAGCCATCTCGATAAGCATAGCTTGTTTAAATGATACTCAGCATGGATTCACAAGAGGCCCGGTCTTGTCTAACTAATTTATTAACTTTCTTCAGTAAAGCTTTTGAGGCTGTTGACCACAATAAAAAAATTTGATATTATTTTACTTAGATTTTAGTAAGGCTTTTGATAGGGGTTCCGCACCATAGACTGTTAAAGAAAGTGGCAGCTCAGGGCATTGGGGGAAAAGTGCTCTCGTGGATCGAGTCATGGCTCACTGACAGGAAGCAGAGAGTGTCCATAAATGGGGTTAAATCCGAGTGGGGATCTGTAACAAGTGGCGTTCCACAGAGATCAGTCTTGGGCCCGTTGTTGTTTATAATATATATCAATGATCTTGATTGAGGGAATTACTAGTGATATGACAAATTCGCCGATGACACAAAGATAGGTAGGATAATTGATTCAAACGTAGATGTTATGGAACTTCAGGAGGATTTAAACAAACTCTATTCTTTCAATTCAATTCAATTCAATTCAAAGTTTATTCTCTATAAGGATTACAATGCTGAGTTTACAGAAATTTGGTTATTGTTTGGGGGACATGTAGTAAAATTGTGATTACAGAGTGTACCACTAGAACGCTTAGCATGGCTAGGCATTTCGGGCATACTTAGTTTTATTCTTAAATGTAAAATATTGCAAATTATGAGGTAAGTTGGTATTATGGCTAAGTGACTAAATACTAGTTTATGAGTTTAGCAATGTGAATGCTTTTGTTTTGGCACAGTATATAGTTTCAGTATTGGAGTATCACAGGGTTCATTATTTTAAGACTGAGATTAATATTTCTGTTTATGGTCAAATGAGTGAGCGAGTGTAAGTGTGAACCACCAGGTGGTATTTGTGTAGTTAGTTGACGGGGTGTATCAGGGAGATAAGATGTTTTCTAATGGTAGTTTTGAAGGTGATGAATGTGTCTGCAGTTCTAGAGTTCTCAGGTAGGGTATTCCAGATTTTAGGGCCTTTGACATACATTGAATTTTTGTAAAGGTTTAGTCGGACACGGGGAATGTCGTAGAGATGTTTGTGTCTGGTGTTCTGTCACAACTATCAAGAAAGCGTTTTAGGTCAAGGTTGATATTAGAGTTTAAGGCCCTGTAGATATAGATTGCACAGTAGTAAGTGTGGATGTACTGAACTGGGAGTAAGTTTAGATCTTTGAAGAGTGGGGGGGTGTGCTGCCAGGGATGGGATTTAGTGATTATTCTTACTGCAGCTTTTTGTTGGGTTATTATTGGCTTTAGGTGTGTTGCTGCAGTTGATCCCCAAGCACAAATAGCATAGGTGAGGTATGGATAAATAAGTGAGTGGTATAGTGTGAGAAGGGCATTTTGCGGCACGTAGTATCGTATCTTGGAGAGGGTCCCAACCGTTTTGGATACTTTTTGGTTATATGCTGGATATGGGTGCTGAAATTCAGGTTGTTGTCAAGGTATAAGGGCCCAGGAATTTTCCCCCATTATTTCTGGTAATTAGAGGTTGTCAATCTTAATGTTAATTTGTGCATCTCGCATCTTGGGTTTAGAAAAGTGGCAGATGCAGTTCAAGTAGATAAATGCAAGGTTCTGAAGCTTTGGGGGTGCCCATAACCCTAGTACTTATAAGTTAAATGAAGTAGAACTTTGCCATACAGATTGCGAAAAGGACTTTGGGGGGTTATGGTGAGCAGCAACCTTAAACCAAGACGCAATGCCTAAGCATACGTAATAAGGCAAATAGATTACTGGGATTTATATCAAGAAGTGTAAGCAACAGAAGTCCAGAGGGCATACTGCAGCTTTTTTACATCATTAGTAAGGCCCTCCCCCTAGATTATGCAGCTCAGTTCTGGTCTCCGTATTACAAAAAGGACATAAATTCGTTAGAAAACATTCAGCGTAGGGTGACTAAATTAATACAATAGCATTAGAAATCTTCCTTATGAAGAAAAATGAAGATCTTAAGTTACATTCACTTGTTAGACGAAGAATGAGGGGAGACCTGATCGAAGTGTATAAGTGGAAGATAGGTATTAATAAAGGGGATATTAATAAGGTCTTGAGGATGTATCTCCAAGAGAGAACCCGCAGTAATGGATTTAAATTAGATAAGTTTTTGATTTAGAAAGGACATAGGAAAGTATTGGTTTGGAAATAGGGTAGTTGATGAGTGGAACAGTCTACCTAGTTGGGTTATTGAGGCTGGGACTTTGGGTAGTTTCAAATCTAGGTTGGATAAGTACATGAGTGGGAGGGTTTGGATTTGAGTGGGACTTTCACATCAGAGCTTATTTCTTGGGTGGCATTAAAAATTGGGTTGGGCAAATGTTTTGTTAGTGGGATGAATTGTAAAGGACCTGCCTAGTATGGGCCAGCAGGCCTCCTGCAGTGTTCCTCCTTTCTTATGTTCTTATGTTATGTGTGTATCTACAAGACTTCAGGACGCAGGTAATGGTAATGTACCCAGGACAACGACGTACATGCCGCCTATGTGGTGAGTATGATCACATAGCAGCGACCTGTGACAAGCGAAGACGTGTGCCTGGACCTGTGGTGGATGTTGCAGCCCCTGCTTCAAAGGTGGCAGGTGAAAAACAAACATCGGATGGAGGGCGTGGTGTTTTGTGGAGCGAGATAGTGGATCGGGCACACAGGACTGGTGGTGAGTTGGAGTCCCTCCCCCAGCTGCCTGATCAGGTATCGTCTCCTGTGGATAAGGAGGAGGAGCAATTACAGGAGAAGGTTCTCGAGATTGAGGAAGAATTGGTGGTGGTGTTGAAGACTTTGTCACCACCAGAGAGGGACGTTACATCTGGGCGTGGTGTCATCGGAGAGCCGTCGCTTCCAGAAAGTCGGAGACATGATAATTTGGGACGTGATGGTGGTTTGGATTCGTCCGTTGAATCATTAAACCATTCTCAGGTAGAGGTGGAGGTTCATCGAGAGGCAACATCTGATCAAGATATGTGTAACACGACGGTCACGAGAAAGAGGGCGGCTACGTCAGATTCTGATGACATCCTTACGCCTGCACAAAGGCCTGGGAAACAAACTGAGGTGAAGTGTGAAGGTAGTGGTGTAGGTGGTGGTAGCCATGATAGGAGGCACCGGAAGGGGGGAGGGAAAGAGAGCACTCTGAAGGTGTCAAACTTAAATTCAAGCTCTGGAGTTGTAAAGAGTGATGAGAGGAAGCAGGGGTGGAAACTTTAACAGGCCTTAGGTGTATGTCTGTAAATGTTAATGGGTTATGTAGCGGTATGAAGAGAGATTGGTTTCGTAATTTCCTGAACAAATCTAGAGTGGATGTTGTGGTCCTGCAGGAGCACAATTTTAAAGAGGGTAGGGTGTTGGAGGTAGCAGGATTTCGAGTAGTTACCCTGCCATCTCCCCATCTAAAAGGTGGTGTGGGAATTTTAATAAGGGAGACAAGCCCGTTTGTTTTGCAGAGAAGCGAGGGAGGAGGGGGAGGGAGGGTGTTGCGTGTGGATGGGTGGTGGATGGGTAAGCGTGTGTCTTTTGTGAGTATGTATGCGCCGACAGAAAATAACATCAAGGTAAAGAATGATTTTGTGTGTGAGGATCTTGTGTTTTTCTTAAGTGCACTGCCAGAGGTAGCAATTGTTGGTGGGGATTGGAATAGTGTAATCAGGGTGGCTGATGTGGACCCAAAATGGGCTGGATATATGTCTGTGGCTCTTAGGGATTTATTAAGGGATGTTAGGTTATGTGATGCCTTCAGGGGGGCGGTGTGGGAGACTGAATATACATTTGTTAGGAGTGGATATGCTGCGAGACTAGATAGAGTGTACCTTTCTCAGGGAGTGGATGTGAAATCTTTCAGTACTGTGGAGGCTACAATGTCAGATCATAGGGCAGTGGTGGTGGAGGTTGGGTGGGGGACGCTCGTGGACATATATAGAAGTTATTGGAAATTAAATATAAGTGTATTAGGTGATGAGGAGGGGTTGGAGGGGTTTTCAGTCCTATGGAGGGACCTTAGTGTGGAAGAACAGGGAGTGGATGACATTGTGACATGGTGGGATAGTGTTGCAAAGGAAGGATTAGAAAGTTTTATGTGAGAGAAGGAAAACGCATTAATAATTTAAAATATGGACTGGCTAACTATTTAGAGGATAGGTTAAGAGATTGCTATGGGCAGGGGGTAGGTGGGAATAATTTTCCTATGGATGAAATAGCTGAAATAAAGGGGAGGTTGAGGGTGTTGCAAAATGAAAGGTTTCAAGCTGTAAGGGTGCAGGCAGGGTTGGAAGAGGTGCTTTGGGGCGACAAGCCGTCAGTGTGTGTTTTGCGGCATCAAAAGCAAAGGCAGGCGGTGACAGCTATCCCATGTTTAGAGGTAATGGAGATGGTTGGGAATTATAGAGCAGGGCAGGAGATACGAACCACGAAGGGGATGTGTGCGTATGCGGAGGCTTGGTACGAGAAGTACTGGAACATTGGGGGGGGGGGGTGACGTGGCGTTGGACAAGGTGTGTACGTATGTGACGTGTAATTTAGGAAATAGTGATAGAAAGGCTTTAGGTGGGACTATTACAGCAGAGGAAATAGAGAATGCGTTAAGGGGAATGAGGAAGGGGAAAGCGCCAGGTATTGACGGTCTCCCAGTAGAATTTTATTTACAACATTGGACGTTAATAAGGGGATTTATAGTTAGGTTATTTAATCGTATGAAGGAGAAGGGTATGTTGGGGGAGAAGCAGGTAACAGCAGTTGTAGTGTTGGTCCCGAAGGTCAAGGGGCAGCCCACCCTTCAGGAGTACCGAGCCATATCCCTGCTGTGTGCAGACTATAGGGTTCGCAAAAATTTTAGGTAATAGGTTCAAATGTGTTGTGGGAAGGGTCGTGTCAAAATCTCAGTTTGGGTTGCCGGGAAGGTCGATGATTGAAGGACATGGGATACTGAGAAGTTTTGTGGAAGCTAAGTGTGGGGGTGAAGGGGCGGCTTTGTTGGCTCTAGATTGGCAGGGAGCATATGATAGAGTGGAAAGGGGAGCTTTGCAGGTTATACTTAGGAGACAGGGTTTTGGGGAGGAAATAGTCGAGTGGGTAAATACGCTATACAAGGGGGCGAAAATGAGGATACTGATTAATGGGTTTATGGGGAGGGAAATTGCAATGGGTAGAGGCCTTAGACAGGGATGCCCTTTGTCCCAAATATTGTTTGCGTGTTTCCAGGACCCCTCTTATAGAATGGTTGACCGTAGCTTATGTACACCATGTGAGGGAAGTGTGGGGGGTGGGAGGGCCTGGCCGGGTTTAATTGGATATGTTGACGACACCACTGTTCTCATTCGTGCATGGGGTTGGGTTCTTGGGTGGGGGGGTGTGGGGGGGAGATGTAATGTTGTTAAAGAATGGGCGATGTCTTTAAAGATTTGTGGTATTATTTATAAAGATGACATGGTTGCGGCATGGGAGGGAAATTCGGATAGGTTATTGGAAAGGATCGTGGGGTGTCTAGGTGTTCTGAGACCCCAGCACCTAACTCTTATACAGCGAGTGATAGTCGTAAACATTTTATTGTATAGTAAGATTTGGCATGTTGCAGCTGTGTTCCCAATTACAGGGACAGTAATTGCGGGAATTCTAAGACGGGTGTACAAATTTTTGTGGGGTTTACGTTGTGATTGGTTACAGAGGGAAGTTGTAATGTTACCTGTAAGTCAGGGTGGGTTGGGGTTGATGGATTTGAGACGGAGGGCTAAATGTGTGTTTATTAAATGGGAAGTGTTGCGTGAGGGTGTGAATGCGGAGCAGTTGGGAATGATACACGACAGGCTGGGTGTGTGGTATCGAGGAATGGAGTTGAGGGAATGCGAAATCGTTTTGAGGGCTGTGATGTTGGTTAAGGAACTGAGAAAGGTTCGTATAAGGGTTTTGTGTAGGTTACTTGTAGGTAGGTGCGTTATCCCAGTTGAGGGTTTGTTCCCCATGTATGCATGGAAGAGTATTTGGTTTAGATTTAGTAAAATGAAGTTAAACCCTCGGGTGCGTGAGGTAATGTTTCGTTTCCTGCATGGGATACTGCCGTCTGGTGAGATACTACGAAACAGACAGGTTGTAGAGGGTGGGGGGTGTGGTATCTGTGGAGGGGATGAGACTGCGTTCCATGTAGTTTACTTTTGTGAAGGGCTAGAGGAGGTTAGGTGCTGGTTAAGTAGGTTGGTACAGAGGGTGGGGGGCCGTGTGGTGTCGGTTCTGCGTGCTTTAAGTCTAGATACGGGTGGGTTAGACGAAGGTGTCATAAAAGCTTTAGATTATATCATGGTAGATTATATATATATGTCGTGGGTGATGATGGGGAGAGGGGATAGTGAGGAGAGAAGAAAGGTTCTTGCGGTAACGTTCTATCGTACGATGTGTCGTAACAGAGATTTGTATGGGAGGAGGTGGGATCAGGCTTTCTCAGAGGGGTATAGAATGCTAACGTTAGGGATTCTCGTAAATCTTTGATTGATAATGAGTGAGTGAGGGGGTTTTCATAGGTTGGAGGGAGTCAGGGGGTCACAACGGGCTCGCCTCCTTTGGGGGGGGGGGGTCGTGAGTGTTGTGAATGTGGGTTTGGAATGGTTTCCTGGTTTTCATTGAGACTTTATGGCAGCCAAGTGTGGATGTAGAGCTCAAGGTCTCATTATGTTAGATACACACTTTTCAGAATGTAGGTATAATATAGTAGATTTTTTTTATGTATAATTTGATGTGTATCAGTCTTGTATGACACGATTCTTGAGTAGTAAGTTATTTGCGATATGAAGTGTGTTTTAGTTTGTATGTATGTTACGTGCTGAGTTTTTGCACGATGAGATATACTTAGATACTGTTTTGCTTTGTGCATACAGAGATTTTGATTAATGTGATTTTGTGAAACTTTTTGTGTGTACGTGTGTGTGTAGGTGTGTGTGTGTGGGTGTGGGTGTGTGTGTGGGTGTGTGTATATATATATATATATCCCTTTCTATTGTATTGAGCCTTTGTCATGGGTCAGACGTTATGTAATACTTTATATATGTATGACTCGATTCTTTTTAAAGTTTATAATTATGGTCTGTACCCTGATACCGGTTTGGTGTCAATGCTAAGTTCTTGATGTTAAGTTTTAGTCTGTATGGTAAACAGACATATCTAGACGGTTTATGTTTTTTTTTTCGTATGTTGGTATATGTAAAGCTGTATTGTTAGGGATACATATGTAGATGTTCTAGTAAGATTATGATGTTAGGTTTTTTTTTTTTATTAATGCGAAGGATGGGATTTAACTGACATAACTTTTGTATATTTTATGTTCAAGTGTATTGAGCCTTTGTCAGATGTCATGTTATATGTACAAATTATACATATGCAAGGTTTTGCATTAATGAATGTGTATATATGTCAATTCAAGACCTTGTGACAGTATTTTTTCTTAGTTATGTTCTTGCCGTAAGTTCTTGTTCCCCCCCCCAGTACCAACAATACCACCAGTCCGATAACATTCTTCTTTGCAAATATACAGGGTCTAAAGCCAGCAACAAACAACAAAATACCTTTCATCCATGGACTGCTTGCAGAGGCAAAGGCAATGTTCACGGCTTTCACTGAGACCTACATAAAGGATCACTTGGACAACGAAATATGGATCCCAGGTTACAACCTATACAGATGTGACAGAGTGAACAGGCAAAGGGGGGGGGGTTGGCCTGTACATTGCAGAGTCACTTGTTTGCCAGAACTGCTTAATGCCTCAAATGATGTAGTGGAGTTTTGCAGTAAAGGTCGAGAACCAAAAACCTAGTCTTGTGGTAGTCTACAAGCCTCCGGATGCAACATTTCCCAGCAATTCCAGGAACAGCTGTTACAAATTGACCACTGTCTGGAAAATCTTCCAGCTCCTGCACCCAACATCTTGTCCTGGGGGGTTTCAACTTAAAGGGACTAAATGGAGGAATATAGCAAATATATTGTTTTCAGTAATAAAAACCTGGAGGCAGCTCTGATGAAAACTCACACTCACACGGCCTTTAAAACTCTGCACAAAATTCATTTTTCCCCGCAAATAATAGAGCCTACTAGACTGGAGAATACACTAGACCTCATCTTCACTAACAATCATGATCTGATAAGAAATGTCACCATATCAAAAACAATATACTCAGATCACAACATAATTGAGGTTCAGACATGTATGCGTGGAGCCCCAGACCGACATAATGAGACTAGTCACGAGGGAGCATTCACCAAATTCAACTTCAATAACAAAAACATAAAGTGGGACCAAGTAAACCAAGTCCTAACCGATATAAGCTGGGAAGATATACTAAGCAACACAGACCCGAACTTATGCCTAGAACAGATTAACTCGGTGGCACTCGATGTATGCACAAGGCTTATTCCTCTAAGAAAAAGGAGGGGTAGATGTAAAATAGAAAGAGACAGGCGCTCCCTTTACAGGCGACGGAAAAGAATAACAGAGCGGCTAAAAGAGGTCAATATATCTGAGATGCGTAGGGAGACACTGGTCAGAGAAATAGCAAACATCGAACTTAAGCTAAAAGAATCCTTTAGGAGTCAGGAATCGCGGGAAGAACTAAATGCCATAAATGAAATCGAAAGAAACCCAAAGTATTTCTTCTCCTATGCCAAATCAAAATCGAGAACAACGTCCAGTATTGGGCCCCTACTTAAACAAGATGGGTCCTACACAGATGACAGCAAGGAAATGAGTGAGCTACTCAAGTCCCAATATGACTCAGTTTTTAGCAAGCCGCTAACCAGACTGAGAGTCGAAGATCAAAATGAATTTTTTATGAGAGAGCCACAAAATTTGATTAACACAAGCCTATCCGATGTTATCCTGACGCCAAATGGCTTCGAACAGACGATAAATGACATGCCCATGCACTCTGCTCCAGGGCCAGACTCATGGAACTCTGTGTTCATCAAGAACTGCAAGAAACCCCTATCACGAGCCTTTTCCATCCTATGGAGAGGGAGCATAGACACGGGGGTCGTCCCACAGTTACTAAAAACAACAGACATAGCCCCACTCCACAAAGGGGGCAGTAAAGCAACAGCAAAGAACTACAGACCAATAGCACTAACATCCCATATCATAAAAATCTTTGAAAGGGTCCTAAGAAGCAAGATCACCACCCATCTAGAAACCCATCAGTTACACAACCCAGGGCAACATGGGTTTAGAACAGGTCGCTCCTGTCTGTCTCAACTATTGGATCACTACAACAAGGTCCTAATGCACTAGAAGACAAAACGAATGCAGATGTAATATATACAGACTTTGCAAAAGCCTTCGACAAGTGTGACCATGGCGTAATAGTGCAACAAAATGCCTGCTAAAGGATTAACAGGAAAAGTCGGTCGATGGATTTTAATTTCCTCACTACAGAACACAGAGTAGTCGTCAACAGAGTAAAGTCCGAGGCAGCTACGGTGAAAAGCTCTGTTCCACAAGGCACAGTACTCGCTCCCATCTTGTTCCTCATCCTCATATCCGACATAGACAAGGATGTCAGCCACAGCACCGTGTCTTCCTTTGCAGATGACACCCGAATCTGCTTGACAGTGTCTTCCATTGCAGACACTGCAAGGCTCAAGGTGGACATCAACCAAATCTTTCAGTGGGCTGCAGAAAACAATATGAAGTTCAACGATGAGAAATTTCAATTACTCAGATATGGTAAACATGAGGAAATTAAATCTCATCAGAGTACAAAACAAATTCTGGCCACAAAATAGAGCGAAACACCAACGTCAAAGACCTGGGAGTGATCATGTCGGAGGATCTCACCTTCAAGGACCATAACATTGTATCAATCGCATCTGCTAAAAAATGACAGGATGGATAATGAGAACCTTCAAAACTAGGGAGGCCAAGCCCATGATGACACTCTTCAGGTCACTTGTTCTATCTAGGCTGGAATATTGCTGCACACTAACAGCACCTTTCAAGGCAGGTGAAATTGCCGACCTAGAAAATGTACAGAGAACTTTCACGGCGTGCATAACGGAGATAAAACACCTCAATTACTGGGAGCGCTTGAGGTTCCTAAACCTGTATTCCCTGGAACGCAGGAGGGAGAGATACATGATTATATACACCTGGAAAATCCTAGAGGGACTAGTACCGAACTTGCACACAAAAATCACTCACTACGAAAGCAAAAGACTTGGCAGACGATGCAACATCCCCCCAATGAAAAGCAGGGGTGTCACTAGCACGTTAAGAGACCATACAATAAGTGTCAGGGGCCCGAGACTGTTCAACTGCCTCCCAGCACACATAAGGGGGATTACCAACAGACCCCTGGCAGTCTTCAAGCTGGCACTGGACAAGCACCTAAAGTCAGTTCCTGATCAGCCGGGCTGTGGCTCGTACGTTGGTTTGCGTGCAGCCAGCAGCAACAGCCTGGTTGATCAGGCTGTGATCCACCAGGAGGCCTGGTCACAGACCGGGCCGCGGGGGCGTTGACCCCCGGAACTCTCTCCAGGTAAACTCCAGGTATGTTTGGCTGCAATATCTTGCGTGCATGTAGGTGCAATCCGTTTGTCAGTTAATTTGATTGAGATCCAAACTGTTTCTTTATTTTTATGTTAAACTTTATTAGTTTTAAATAAAATATAAAAAAAAAATAATCATGACATTAATTATCCTCAATTTAGGATTATTATGACACATGTCACTTGAGGAAACATTATTTACAACCATGAATTTTACAGGACTACCAAAATTACAATACCTTAAATAAGAATAACAATAATAGGTAATTACGTCAAAACTGATGCTGGACCACGTTACAAAAAAGGCAAAAATAACTCAGTGCTTCAAGGAACATAGTGAAAGGAAAACCCTCTCAAGAAAAATTCAAATTCAATTGCAATACCAGTGCAAGTGGAACATAATAGGCTTCCAAAGAAATATACATGTTATATAATTTATAGGTTATACATTAATACTTGTTATATATACATATTTTTTTTTTTTTTTTGCAGCCACTTTTTTTTTTTTTATTTTATTTAAAAACTTTACAGCTTAATATTAAATAAAAAGATATAAAATGGGTACAGTAGGAAAATATAAACTATATAAACCTTTCAGATTTGTATAGTTAACATACTATGACTGACATATGACAAAGGTTCACAACCTTCACAGTAGATAATCAGAGGAATGACCTACATCACAATCTCAGTTAAAAAAAGAAGTACATGCTCTTCCCAAAATTAACCTCTATACAATAAGAATTATCTAAAAACATACATACGTGCTTCACTACAATTCCTCTTTAAGCATTGAAAAAAAAAATGAAAATCCTAAGCCTCACACTTATACTAAATAAATATTAATAAATATTACTAAATATTAATACAGCCTCTTCCACCGCCTGAGCACATTATATAAAGTCAGAGACTAAACCATACTGTCCCATTACAAAATTTTAAGGAGGCATTACAAATTTATGGAAGTCATTAGCGTTCCATCTCTCATCAACTGGATGAGCACATTATATAATGCTAAAATAAAGACAGTACACTCGCTAAAACCCCCATCACTAAACACAAACAACATAATTTAAATAACCTCTCATTGCAATACGATTATCGCACATGAAATATGCCCAATAAAGGCTATAAATGCACACTCTACATAAGCCCAAAAGCTCTTCACGGTCTTAAACCTATAATCTTGACACCATTCACACTTAATACATGAAGGTCATGACGACCCTGACACATCAAACACAGAATTCTCCATTCGTTACTAAGGATTGTCTGCATCGCTCTTGGGCCGTGTAGACCCCCTTGCCTGACGCTCCTCAGTAACCTGACAGCAGTGGTACAAGGAGGTGTTGTGCATTCGCTGCCTGGATGAGGTAGAGTGAGGTCGTGCTTTGCACCCCTCTACAAGATGGGTCCTACACAGATGACAACAAGGAAATGAGTGAGCTACTCAAGTCCCAATATGACTCAGTTTTTAGCAAGCCGCTAACCAGACTGAGAGTCGAAGATCAAAATGAATTTTTTATGAGAGAGCCACAAAATTTGATTAACACAAGCCTATCCGATGTTATCCTGACGCCAAATGACTTCGAACAGGCGATAAATGACATGCCCATGCACTCTGCCCCAGGGCCAGACTCATGGAACTCTGTGTTCATCAAGAACTGCAAGAAGCCCCTATCACGAGCCTTTTCCATCCTATGGAGAGGGAGCATGGACACGGGGGTCGTCCCTCAGTTACTAAAAACAACAGACATAGCCCCACTCCACAAAGGGGGCAGTAAAGCAACAGCAAAGAACTACAGACCAATAGCACTAACATCCCATATCATAAAAATCTTTGAAAGGGTCCTAAGAAGCAAGATCACCACCCATCTAGAAACCCATCAGTTACACAACCCAGGGCAACATGGGTTTAGAACAGGTCGCTCCTGTCTGTCTCAACTACTGGATCACTACGACAAGGTCCTAAATGCACTAGAAGACAAAAAGAATGCAGATGTAATATATACAGACTTGCAAAAGCCTTCGACAAGTGTGACCATGGCGTAATAGCGCACAAAATGCGCGCTAAAGGAATAACAGGAAAAGTCGGTCGATGGATCTATAATTTCCTCACTAACAGAACACAGAGAGTAGTCGTCAACAGAGTAAAGTCCGAGGCAGCTACGGTGAAAAGCTCTGTTCCACAAGGCACAGTACTAGCTCCCATCTTGTTCCTCATCCTCATATCCGACATAGACAAGGATGTCAGCCACAGCACCGTGTCTTCCTTTGCAGATGACACCCGAATCTGCATGACAGTGTCTTCCATTGCAGACACTGCAAGGCTCCAGGCGGACATCAACCAAATCTTTCAGTGGGCTGCAGAAAACAATATGAAGTTCAACGATGAGAAATTTTCAATTACTCAGATATGGTAAACATGAGGAAATTAAATCTTCATCAGAGTACAAAACAAATTCTGGCCACAAAATAGAGCGAAACACCAACGTCAAAGACCTGGGAGTGATTATGTCGGAGGATCTCACCTTCAAGGACCATAACATTGTATCAATCGCATCTGCTAGAAAAATGACAGGATGGATAATGAGAACCTTCAAAACTAGGGAGGCCAAGCCCATGATGACACTCTTCAGGTCACTTGTTCTATCTAGGCTGGAATATTGCTGCACTCTAACAGCACCTTTCAAGGCAGGTGAAATTGCCGACCTAGAAAATGTACAGAGAACCTTCACGGCGCGCATAACGGAGATAAAACACCTCAATTACTGGGAGCGCTTGAGTTTCTAAACCTGTATTCCCTGGAACCCCAGGAGGGAGAGATACATGATTATATACACCTGGAAAATCCTAGAGGGACTAGTACCGAACTTGCACACGAAAATCACTCACTACGAAAGCAAAGACTTGGCAGACGATGCACCATCCCCCCAATGAAAAGCAGGGGTGTCACTAGCACGTTAAGAGACCAATACAATAAGGGGTCAGGGGCCCGAGACTGTTCAACTGCCTCCCAGCACACATAAGGGGGATTACCAACAGACCCCTGGCAGTCTTCAAGCTGGCACTGGACAAGCACCTAAAGTCAGTTCCTGATCAGCCGGGCTGTGGCTCGTACGTTGGTTTGCGTGCAGCCAGCAGCAACAGCCTGGTTGATCAGGCGCTGATCCACCAGGAGGCCTGGTCACAGACCGGGCCGCGGGGGCGTTGACCCCCGAAACTCTCTCCAGGTAAACTCCAGGTAAACTGTTTTCCCAGACGAGCTACTCAGTCAACAACATGGCGCCAGGTGTGCGCAGGAGAGTGAATACTGTGGGCATTGAACTCATTAGTGGGGCTTTAACGCCTACCTCAGTCGATGTGTTATTGCCCGAAATTATAAGAGAGACATATGACATCAGAGACGAGGATTTATATGGAGTGGCACTGAACGGTGTATATAGAATTTTCGTGAAAGTGCTAACTGCTCAAGTATACGAGGCTTTGGTTGATCGTTACCAAGATGTCAGCATTAACGTAAAACCGGCAGTGAGGGTCAAGTTGACGGATGTATCTCGACATTATTCGTGGGTTAAGCTCCGCAACGTGCCTTTTGAGGCTGATGAGGTAGATATTCGAAATGTATTCGAACGTTATGGAACTGTACATCTGGCCCAACCTGGCAAATGGGGTAAAAGGAGCTTACACAGGATTTCCTGAGGGTTCTTTTAATCTCAAGATGACGCTAAGGCATCCTATACGGCGCGCATAACAGAGATAAAACACCTCAATTACTGGGAGCGCTTGAGGTTTCTAAACCTGTATTCCCTGGAACGCAGGAGGGAGAGATACGTGATTATATACACCTGGAAAATCCTAGAGGGACTAGTACCGAACTTGCACACGAAAATCACTCACTACGAAAGCAAAAGACTTGGCAGACGATGCACCATCCCCCCAATGAAAAGCAGGGGTGTCACTAGCACGTTAAGAGACCATACAATAAATGTCAGGGGCCCGAGACTGTTCAACTGCCTCCCAGCACACATAAGGGGGATTACCAACAGACCCCTGGCAGTCTTCAAGCTGGCACTGGACAAGCACCTAAAGTCAGTTCCTGATCAGCCGGGCTGTGGCTCGTACGTTGGTTTGCGTGCAGCCAGCAGCAACAGCCTGGTTGATCAGGCGCTGATCCACTAGGAGGCCTGGTCACAGACCGGGCCGCGGGGGCGTTGACCCCC
This sequence comes from Cherax quadricarinatus, assembly GCF_026875155.1. Lineage (NCBI taxonomy): Eukaryota > Metazoa > Arthropoda > Malacostraca > Decapoda > Parastacidae > Cherax > Cherax quadricarinatus. The sequence goes on along the minus strand of NC_069436.1, from coordinate 43,384,356 downwards.
GAAACTCTCTCCAGGTAAACTCCAGGTATACCCTCGTATGCATATCTCGAGGAGTTTAGAACCCAGGTAATGGTAGCGTATGCGGGGCAGAGACGTACGTGCCGACTGTGTGGCGAATATGACCATATGGCGGCAGACTGTGGCAAGCAGAGCATGGCTCCTGGGCCGGCAAGGGGCGGAGCACCTGCGCATGAGCACCCAATGCCTAAGGAAGAACGGAGGCAAGGAGGAGGGCGTGGTCGCAGTGGAGTTTAAGAGGTAGTGGCTCCTCCTGTGAATCGAAGAAGTGGTGATCCATGAAATCACCTGGCCCATCAACAGTGGCTCCTGGGCCGGCAAGGGGCGGAGCACCTGCGCATGAGCACCCGATGCCTAAGGAGAAAACGGGGGGCAAGGGGAGGGTGTGGTCGCATGTGGGGTGAAGAGGTGGTGGCTCCTCCTGTGGAATCAGAAGAAGTGTTTATCCATGAATCATCGGCCCATCAACAGTACAGTTGTCAAGTGAGGAGGGGCAGGAGGGACAGCAGTGAAGGCTAATTGAGGAGGAGTTGGAGAGGGGGGATACAGGGGTGTTACAGTCTACGGAGGTGGGAGAGTTACAGCGAACAAGAACCTGGGAACAGGGCAGAAGGTGTGTGCGGGAAGGAGGATCAGGTGGCACCTGTGGTGGACATGCGAGTGCCATGGAAGGACATGGAGGCGGATTAAGGCAGTGAGGTGGAAGTCCATTGTGCTGGCTCCCAGGACTCAGATATGGAAACTGAGGGAGCTACAAGGAAAAGGGCAGCAGCGTCAGATTCGGACGATCTTCTGACGCCGGCGCAAAGACCGGGGAAAAAGACATGGGGTTATGGTACCCAGAGTGACTCTGCGAGAGGGCCACAACAGAAGGGGGGAGGATGGTTGGGAAGGAGGGTGGAGTCTGTGGCAAAGGCACAGTCCAGGGGAACAGTCTGAAAGGGAAGAATCTTGACATGAGGCGGGGAAGGAAACCTTAAACTAGCCTCAGGTGTGTAACAATAAATATTAATGGTCTCTGTGATGGTGTTAAACGGGAGTGTTTCAGGATGTTTTTGAATAGGTACAAGGTTGACGTAGCTTTTGTGCAGGAGCACAATTTTAAGCTTGGTCGTGAATTAGTGGTGCCTGGGTATCAGGCTTATGTGTTGCCATCTGAGCGTTTAAAAGGAGGAGTGGGTGTGTTGATCAGTTTGTTAGGTAAGACACATATGCAACAGTTAGGTATCTTTATTTCGAAACGTTTCGCCTACACAGTAGGCTTCTTCAGTCGAGTACAGAAAGGTTGATAGAAGCAGAAGATACTTGAAGACGATGTAATCAGTCCATGTTCAGTGTGTTGATCAGGGAGGCGAGCCCGTTTGTATTGCATAGGAAAGAGGGGGGGAGGGGGGAGAGTATTACGTGTGGAAGGATGGTGGATGGGAGAGAGAGTGGCGTTTGTGTGTGTGTATGCCCCAGCAGAAAGTGACGTGAAAGTGAAGATGGATTTTGTGCGGGAGGAGCTTGTGTACTACCTACGCACGTTACCGTCTGTGACTATTGTGGGAGGGGATTGGAAATGTGTAATTAAGAGGACAGACATGGAACCCAGAGGAGCGGGATATTTTTCCTCAGTCTTGGGGGGGCCTGCTTAGAGATCTTCAGTTACATGATGCTTTCGGGGGAGGTCTGTGGGAGGTGGAACATACGTTTATAAGAAGGGGATATGCGGCTCGTTTGGACAGGTTATATTTATCTCAGAGGGTTTTGGTAGAGTCTTTTAAAACTATTGAGATGGTGTCTTCCGATCATAGGGCGGTATTAGTGGAGGTGGGATGGGATGCTTTGGGTCGTAGGCAGGTAAGTTATTGGAAACTGAACACGATGGTTTTGGGGGATAGGAAGGGAGTGGAAACGTTTGCAATATTTTGGAACAGCTCTGTGCAGACAGAAGGACTGAAAAAGATGTGGAAGGATGGTGGGATAGTGTGGCTAAGTTAAGAATATGTCAATTTTATGTGAGGAAGGGCAAACGCATTAATCAAATGCTGTATGGTTTGTCAAATTATTTAGAATCTAGATTATGGGATTGTTACGAGGGGGGGGCGGTGGCCGGGGTGTACCCGGTGGAGGATATACACATGTTGAAGGACAGGATACGGGATTTGCAAGAAGAATGTTTTGCAGCTGTACGGGTACAGGCGGGGTTGGACGAAGTACTCTGAGGCAACAAGCCATCAGCTTGTGTGCTGCGAGGACAGAAGGTACGACAGCAAACGACTACAATACCGGGTTTGCAAGTCATATCTTCTGTGGGGGGTTTTAGAGAGGGTCAGGTATTAAGGGACACCAAGGGGATGAGTGCATATGCAGATAGATGGTTTGGGGAATACAGGAAAAGTAGTGGGGTGGATGGCGAGGTTCTTGGGAAGGTGTGTGAGTATGTGCCGTGCAAACTGGGGAGGAGTGATCGGGAGGCACTGGGTGGGGTCATTGAGGAGGGGGAAATATGGAGAGCCCTTATGGACATGAGGAAGGGTAAGGCACCCGGGATCAATGGTTTACCAAGCGAATTTTATGTACAGCACTGGGATCTGCTTAGGGGTTTCCTAGTAAGGTTAATGAATGCCATGAAAGATGGAGGTAAGATGGGAGAATCTCAGGCAATGGCGGTGGTGGTGTTGGTCCCAAAGGGTAAACAGTAGAGTACCCTTCGGGATTACCGAGCCATTTCGTTGCTTTGTGCTGATTATAAATTATTTGTGAAAATTCTTGGGAATCGGCTTAAATGTGTTGTGGGGAGGGTCGTGTTTGAGTCTCAGTTTGGGTTACCTGGTAGGTCAATGGGCGAGTGCCATGGGATTATCAAGGGGTTCCTGGAGGACATGGAAAGGGGAAGAGGGGCGTTGGTGGCATTGGATTGGCAAGGGGCTTATGATGTGGTGGAAAGAAAGGCTTTGAGGTATCTTCTCCTACAACAGGGGTTTGGAGAAAAAATAGTGGGGTGGGAGGATACGTTGTACTCAAACGCGAAGGTAAGGGTGCAAATCAATGGGTGTGTGGGGGGGGAGTCAACATGGAGCGGGGTCTTCGGCAGGGATGTCCATTATCACAAATATTGTTTGCATGTGTTCAGGATCCCTTTTATAGGATGGTGGAGGATCGTCTAAGGACGGGGGGGAGGGATGGTGAGCTGAAGCCGTGGCCTGATTTGGTGGGCTATGTTGATGATACCACTATTTTGATAAGTGAGGAGACACGGTTAGGACTTTTGGGGAAAGTTGTACACAATTTTGGGAGAGCTACTGGGATGAAGGTAAATCTGGAAAAGTCAATGATCATGGGGCTGGGAGAGTGGGCAGAGAGATTAGATTGGGGATGTGATGTTGTGCAGCGTAGGACCAGGAGTCTGAAAATCTGTGGTGTCATGTATGAGGCTGACCCGAGTGCTGCAAGGGTTAGCAATTCGAATAGGATGGTGGAACAGGTGCAGCGACGGTTGGGAATGCTGCGCCCCTCACCTTTAACCCCTTTGGGCAAGTGCAATTGTCATAAAGTTTTTCTAATAGTAAAGTCTGGTTTGTTTCGGCTGTGATGCCGTTAACAGGAGTTTACCGGAGTTACGGGAGAGAGTTTCGGGGTCAATCCCCCCCGGGGCCCCGGTCTGTGCCAGCCCCTGGGGGATCAGCGCCTATCAACAGGCGTTGCTGCTGCTGCACGAAAACCCAAGTACACCCACACCCGGCTGATTAGGAATGATTTTAAGGTGTTGTCCAGTGCCGTTTGAAACTGCCGGGGGTCTTTTGGGTAACCCCCTTAGGTGCTGGGAGCAGTTGAAAGTCTGGGGCCCCTGACACTTATTGTATGGTCTTTTAAACGGCTAGTGCCCCCCTGCTTTTCATTGGGGGGAGGGTGCATCTTTCTGCCAAGCCCCTTTTGCTTTCGTGATGTTTTTTTGGTGCAATTTGGGGTTACTAGTCCCTCTAGATTTCCAGGTGTATATAATCATGTATTCTCCCTCCGCTTTTCCAGGAAAACGGGTTTTAGAACCTCAAGCGCTCCCAGTAATTGATGTTTTATCCCGTTATGCGCGCCGGAAAGTTTCTTCTTTTCTAGGTCGGCAATTTCCCGCTTAAAAAGGTGCTGTTAAGGGGCAAAAAATTTCCAGCCTAGATAGAACAAGTGACCTAAGAGTGTCATCGGGGGCTTGGCCTCCCTTTTTTTAAAGGGTTTCATTACCATCCGTCATTTTTCTAGCGGGGACTGATACAATTTAGGGCCCTTTGAAGGTGAGACCTCCGCATAATCACTCCCAGGTTTTGACTTGGTGTTTCGCTCATTTTGGGGCCCGAATTTGTTTTGTCCCTTGATGAGATTTAATTTCCTCATTTTTACCAACCCTGAGAATTAAAATTTCTCATCGTTGAATTATTTTTTTTTCTGCAGCCACGAAAGATTTGGTTGATGTCGCCGGGACCCTTGCAGTGTCTAGGAAAGACACTGCATGCAGTTTCGGGGTCATCTGAAAAGGGAAAGACACGTGCTGTGGTGACATCCTTGCTTGTGGTTATGGGATGGGAACAAATGGGGCTAGTACTGTCCTTGGGGAAACAGGCTTTTCACCGTAGCCCTGGGACTTTACTCTTTTGACGACTACTTCTGTTTTCTTTAGAAGGGAAATTATAGATCCATCGACCGATTTTTTTCCTTTTTATTCCTTTAGCGCGCTTTTTGTGCGCTATTACCCCATGGCACACTTGTCGAAGGTTTTTGAAAAGTCTGTATTAAAAACATCGCTTCTTTTTGTCTTCTAGTGCATTTGGCCTTGTCGTAGTGACCCAGTAGTTGAACAGACAGAGCCCCCTTTTCTAAACCCATTTGCCCGGGGTTTTGTGTAACTGAGGGGTTTCTAGAGGGGGTGGTGATCTTGCTTCTTGGGACCCTTTAAAAGATTTTTATGATATGGGATTTAGTGCTTTTGGGTCTGTGTTCTTTGCTGTTGCTTTACTGCCCCCTTTGTGGAGTGGGCTTTCTGTTTTTTTTTTAAAACGGGGGAAAGCCCCCCGTTCCGCTCCCTCTCCATGGGATGGAAAAGGCTCTGATAGGGGCTTCTTGCAGTTTTTGATAAACACAGATTCCATGATCGGCCCGGGGGCGAGTGCATGGGCATTCATTTATCCCTTTTCGAAGTCTTTTGGCGCGGGGAAAAATTGGAACTTGTGTTAATCAAATTTGGGGCTCTCTCAAAAAAATTTCTTTTGATTTCGCTCTCGTCGGGTTTAAAAAGGGCTTGCTAAAAACTGAGTCATTTTGGGACTGAGACTCATTTTTCCTTGCGTCATCTGTGTAGGCCCCATCTTTTTTAAAAGGGGGCCCAATACGGAGTTGTTCCGATTTGTTTTGGGATAGGAAAGAAATATTTTGGTTTCTTTCGTTTTCATTTATGCTTTTAGTTCTTCCCGCGTTTCCCTGACTCCAAAGGATTCTTTTAGCTTAATTCGTGCTGTTTTTCCTGCCTGTGTCTCCCTGGCATTTCAGAAAATTTGACCTCTTTTGGGGCCGCCTGTTATTCTTTTCCGTCGCCTGAAAAGGGAGCGCCTGTCTCTTTCTTTTTTACACTCCCCTCCTTTTTCTTAGGGGAATAAGCCTTGTGCATACATCGAGTCCACCGATTTAAAACTGTTTAGGCATAAGTTCGGGTCGTGTTGCTTAGTAAATCTTCCCAGCTTATAGGGTTGGGATTGGGTTTTTTATTTGGTCCCCTTTATTTTTTTGTTTTTAATTTAAATTTTGGGTGAATGCTCCCTCGTGAAGTTCTTTTTGTCGGTCTGGGGCCCCCACGCTACATTTTTAAACCTCAAATTTTTGTGATCTGAGTATATTGTTTTTGAATGGGACATTTCTTATAGATCTCTTGTTAGTAAAGATGAGGTCTAGTGTATCTCCGTCTATAGGCCTATTTTTTTCGGGTTTTAAAAATTGCAACAAATTATTTGCTATTTTCCTCCATTTTAGGTGCCTTAAGTTGAAACCCCCCAGGACAAGATGTTGGGGGTGCAAGCGGAAGATTTTCCAGACAGTGGTCAATTTTTTAACAGTGTTCCTGAATTTGCTGGGATGTTCACCCGGAGGCTTGTAGACCCACAATGATGGGTTTTGGTTTTCGACCTTTTTGCAAAACTTCCATACGTCATTGAGGCATTAAGCGTTCTGTCAAAAAAGGACCTGCAAAATTTCAGGCCAACCCCCCCCTTTGCCTGTTCATCTGTCACACGTATAGGTTGAAACCCGGGATCCCCTATTTCGTTTTCAAGTACCTTTATGGGGTTCCCTGAAAGCCGCGAACATTGCTTTGCCTCTGCAAAACAGTCCAGGAGAAAAGGTATTTTTTTGTTTGTTGCGGGTTTGACCCTGTATATTTCAAAAAAGAATTTTACGGACTGGGGGTAATGTTGGTCTGGGGGGGGATTTTTTTTTCCGGCATTAGTAAACGTTCTGTTGGTTTTGGAAATGGAGGCCCCTCGACTGTGGTTCCACTCCAGGAATGAGGATTTTGGGGGTACGATTTTTTTTCCATTTCCTGCCCGTTTTTTTTCCTTCCCGGACTAAAAAACCCCTCCCCCCTTGAGTGGCGTGGTACCAGGTTTTCCCATGGCCCGGGTGTTTTTTTATCTTTTGTCCCCTTTTGATGGTTGCCTGGAATTTAATTTTAAACACAGTTTTCCCCGTACGAAGAGGTACACATTTCAGGGGGAAAAGCTTACAGGAAGGGAGTTTTTTCATTTTCCCGTTTTCTATGGGCATGACATTTTCTAGGGTGGTATATTGCTGTCCCCCTTGTTTTTCCAGATTTCCCCTCCCCAGAACCAAGTGCTAGTATTGCCAGGGGGGTTTCCCCTTTGCCTTGGGTTTTTTGTGCTGTATTCCCCTTTTTGGGGCATGTTTTTTCCTTTTTATTCCTATCCTCCCCCAGCACCCAAAAGTGAGCTCCCCCCCAGTTGTTTTTGGTAATTTATCCTCACTATTATTGGGGTCCTCTTTTTTGCTTTTCCCGCGTATTTCTAGTTTGCAATATTTGGGTTTTTTCTTATCTTTTACTACATTTTTCCCACTATGGCTCCTGTCCCCTATGAGGGCATTTATATGTATTTTCCTTCCCCGGGAAATTCCCACTACGGACAAAATCTCCACTTACCATTATGCTCCAGGCAGTATCTCCACTCACCCTTTCTGTTCCCAGGACAGCACCTCACTTTACCTTACGTCTCCCAGGAAATATCTCCCGCTTCCCATTCTGTCTCCAGGCCCGCACCCCCAGCTTCACCATTACTGTCTCCAGGGCAGCACTATCAGCCCCCATTTACTGACTACCAGGACATCACCCCCAGCCTTACAGTTGTGACACAGGGCCCGTATCAAAAGGGGGTACCATTCAGCCCAGACTTTTTTTTTCCCCTCTGTTGTAGAAAGCTTCCGGTTTTTTAGAAAACAGCTTTGATGTTATCCTCTTTTTAAAACCCCCTTTTGTTTTTTGTCCACAGATTTTTCCCCTTTTGGGCATACCCAAAAAAATTCTCGTTTTAATATGCTTTTAGCTAGTTCTGGGGTTTTTCACGAGCGTGACACCAAATTTCACAAAAATGACAATTTCCATGTGGAAGCCCGTTTGTTTGACTGACCCCGATCACACAGCTTCATAATGGGTTGAATGGTTTTATTTTACTGCAATTTACTAGCAACCTCTTGAATATTTATTAATAATTAAATGAGCTTACATTTGTATTTCTGTTTCAACTCTTTTTTTATATTGGAAACTTACCGTCACGTTCCGATTTTTAAAGTTTTTTTTTTAAAAAGGCGCCAAAAACCCACCTTTACATCTGCTTATTTCCAACGAAACGTTTGAAACCCTCCCGGGTTGGGGCCATCAAGGGGTTTGGACAGTCAGGGTTTGGGGCCCGTCGATTGCTTGATCAGTGGTCAATTTTTTAAAACATACTTCGTTTTATTTGAGCTAACAATGAAGGTTACGGAAATTATCTACCCGGTAATATGTATTTGATGATACAAAAAAATAACTTGCGTGTTGAAAACCCCGGTGTTCGGGGAGCCCTGAATGACGTACATCACCTCTTTTTTACAATCGCTGTATTGGGTTTTTTATTTTTGTTTTTTCCGTCTCCACCACAATAAATGCATATTACATATATTGATGGTGCAAAAATTTTTGGGGGAAAGGGCGCTTTTTCTGTGTAATAAAAATTTCTCGTTTGAATTGCGACCGCTGGGAACTAAAAGGGTTTTATGAAATTCACAGTAACGTCTCGTATTTCAAAAAAAAGAAACAATAAAGTCACTCCACTCACTAAGTCCATATAAAATGGTTAGTTGCTACTACAACACTGTATTTGCTATTCACTTGTATCAATTTAATTATATGCGAGTACACTCAGGGCCCGGAAATTATTAAAAACAGCTGACCTGTGGGAATTTTCGGCGACTTTTTGGCACCTGCCTTATAGGTTATACTTCATTTAAAAATTCACCTGTTTTTAAATGACACTTTATTTATCATCAAAATAAGGGGGGCCCCGTAGTAACACTTAAAACCCATGTAACCAATGCTTTCAGGGAGACTTTCTTTCCTCTGACACAAATTTAATTATTTTTATTTTTTTTCACACGGGAAAAGGCCTAGATTCCCCTGGGAGTAAACTCTGCTAGGTGGGGCCCAATTTCCCCTTTTTTGACTAGTATTAATTTTTTTTCCCCCAAGATTGTTCCCGGCGCTAGGGAGTATGTTAAGGATTGATGAACAAATTAAAGTTCTAGCACGTAAGAGCGACCGTGAAAACACCAGAAAACCGGGAGCACAACGAGGCACGCTGACAGTCACTCTTAGAAAGGGGTTCAAATTTTTGTGGGGTTTTGGTTCAATGGTTTTGAAAGGAGGAGTGCATTGCCCGTATGTAGGGGAGGGGTTTATTTTTGGGGCTTGAGAAAGCGCATGAAAGTTTGGGTTTTTTATGAGGGAATTGGGGTGCAGGTGGAGGAGGGGGGGTTTTGCTAGATAAGGTACATGCTCACATGCGGAAATGGTATGGAGGGGGGGAAATGAAGGAATGTGAAACAGTGTTACGTGCCTTAATGATAGCCAGGGAACCGGGAAAAGTAAAGGTGGGAACTTTGTGTAAATTGTTAGGGGGATATGTAGTGGCGCCAGTTGAAGGGATCTACCCCATGTATGCATGGGATGTAATATGGCGAAGATTTAGTAAATTAAGGATACGACCTAGGGTGCGTGAGGTTATGTACCGCTTCCTGCATGGGATTTTGCCAACGGGAGCGATGCTCCGAGATAGGAGGGTTATTGAGGGTGGGGGGTGTGGCAGATGCAGTGGGGAAGAGACTGCATATCATGTCGTCTATTTTTGTGAAGGTTTGGAGTGCATCAGGGTATGGATGAGTAAGGTAGTGGTGAGGGTGGGGGGTCAAGGTGTGTCGGTATTGCGAGCGTTGAGTCTTGATATGATTGGTGTGGATGAGAGTGTGGTAAGAGGTTTAGCATATGTCATCGTGGACTACATATATGTTTTATGGGGTATGAGGGGGAAGGTGGGTGGGGATGTACTGAGAAGGACTTTGGCGGCGACGTTTTATCGAACTTTGTGTCGCAATAGAGACATTTTTGGGAAAAGGTGGGAAGAGTATTTTTCTGAGGGTTATAGAGGACTAACAATAGGGAATTTATTGGCGTTATAAGGGGCTTTAACTGCCAGGGTGAGTAGGTTGGTAAAAGGGGGGGGGGGTTCAGGGGATTTCAACAGGGTCACCTCCTTGGGTATGCAGTGATGTGGTTGGGTGTGATTGGAGGTACTAGTGTGTGACTAGATGAGAGGTTGTGCAAGATTAGTTTTGCTTAGTTCCCTTGATGGGGAAGGTGTAAAGAGCACATTAAATATATAACATGTATTAATGTATAACCTATAAATTATATAACATGTATATTTCTTTGGTAGTGTATTATGTTCCCCTTGCACTGGTATTGCAATTGAATTTGAATTTTTCTTGAGAGGGTTTTCCTTTCACTATGTTCCTTGAAGCACTGAGTTATTTTTGCCTTTTTTGTAACGTGGTCCAGCATCAGCTTTCACGTAATTACCTATTATTGTTATTCTATCATTATTCAGGTTGGTGACGGGGTTAGTTTTCAATGTGTGTGTGTGAATGGGGGGGGGAGGGATGATGGGTCACCTGTGTTGCAGCGCAGGTTTCTTAATAAGGCATATTGTAGGTCTGGTGTAATTTGTTGCGAGTTGTATTACGGGTGATTGTCATTAAGCTTGGTGCATTATTGTGTTGAGGTTGTAATTTTAGGAGTTTTATTTACAGCCATTTTGTGGCCTTTGTTATTATACCTTTATTCCTTCTTGAATTGTGATATGTTTTAAAAACTTGTATATAGTAGACTGTCAGATGTTGCCTGGATTGTTTTGTGTTTATATTTTGTTTTGTTGATGTCCTTGTTCAAGTTTTTTAAGTGAACAAGGGAATGTGAACTGTATTCATTGGTGGGGAGGGGGGACTGTAAGTAGTAATGGGTAGGTACCATTATATCTATGAACCCTTGTGTACTTGTGAAACAATGTACGTACAGCAGTCTGTAGGTTGTGTTAAGTTTATTTTAAGGTCCTTATGTATGTGCTTATTCAGTAGATTGTGTAGTGAATGCTATTGCTCATCATCAGTGTCAGTGTTACTTATTAATATATGTACCTATAAATATTTGTACATGAAGTTTTAAATAAAAAAAAAAATCGTTACTACGTAATTACTTGATATCACCTTTGCTTTCTGTGCCCACTTGCATGCTACATACACTTATGCCACACATCTACACCTTCATATACCCACATGGCAAATTGATACTGGAGTTCTGCAGGGAAGTGTCCTTGGTCCCCTGCTCTTCCTCATATACATCCATGACTTCAAAAGTATCCCAAACACCCTGAAACCCATTCTCTTTGCTGGGACGACACGACTTATGTCATCTCTCCCCTCATCTTGCCACCCTCAACACCATGTGTATGAGGTGTGATCAAAATATCGCTTGATGAACCGCAATGACTTATCGCTTACACTGACAAAACTTAATATATTATGTTTGGGTAGCAGAGCAGGAAGATGCACAATTTAACTTAAGATTGACAACACGCTAATTACCAGAATTAATGGGGGCAAATTCCTAGGTTTATCATTGACAACAACCTGAATTTCAGCACACCATATCGAGCATATAACCAAAAAACACGTCTACCCAACACGGTTGGGATCCTCTCCAAGATACGATTATACGTGCGCCAAACAGCCCTTTCTCACACATCTAACCACTCATTATTTATCCATACCTCACCTATGACTATTTGTGCTTGGGGGATATTCAAACTGTAGCACACACACTAAAGCCAATAATAACCAACAAAAAGCTTACAGTAAGAATATTCACTAATATCCCATCCCTGGCAACACACCCCCCCACTCTCTTCATAGACCTAAACTTACTTCCCTGTTCAGTACATTCCCAACAGTACTTTCTGTGCAATCTACATCTACAGGGCCTTAAACTCTGATTTTTTTTTTTTTATTCGCCGGTATGCTCACGGCCCGGGTCTTTTCCAAGTAGTGGTGACCACGGTTGGCTCCCGATCAGGGGAGTGTTCGAGACGGAAGTCTCCTGGGAGGGGTAAGTACCTCCTTCATCTTTGGGACCAGTGTCCCCAGGCCTAGCAACTTGCCCCACCCTCACGGGGCTCGCAGAGAGAGATTAGGCTCTGGTCTGCCATCTTCCCTGCCCCAAGGGGCTCGTGGGGATGGCAGAGTCTTATGAGCTGCAGATGGTAGCAAGCTCAGGCCTTTAAATCTAAATATCAACTTGCCCTAAAACGTTTCTAGCTAGTTGTGACTGAAACACAGGCATAAAACCTGACACATACATCACTACGACATTCCGTGTCCGACTAACCTTTTACAAAAATTCAATGTATGGTCAAAGGCATAATATCTGGAATCCCCTACTGTAGAACCTCTAGAACGGCAGAACCCATTCATCACCTTTCAAACTACCATTAGAAAACATCTTACTCTCCCCGATACACCCCGTCCATACCTACACGACACACCCCCCCCACCACACATTCCGTGCCCACACCCCACCCACTTACATCACTCCACTCATTTGCCATAAACCAGGAATATTAATCTCAATCTTTAAATATATGAATCCTGGGATATTCCAATACTGAAAATATGTATGTCGCAAAACAAAGCATTCACGTAGCGAAACTCACAAACTAGTTTTTAGGCACTTAGCCATATACCAACTTACCTTCATAATTTTTAATATTGTTCAATAAGAAATAAAAACTAAGTCGCCCGAAATGGTAGCCATGTAAGCGTTTCTAGTGGTACAACTCTGTAATCACTAATTTACTACATGTGTAAACCACACCATAACCAAATTTCTGTAAAACTCAGCATTGTATCCTTTTACGAGAATAACACTTTGAATTTGAATTGCTCACACCGTACCTCTCCACCCTCCCCCAGGAGGCGACCCTATGGTTTCCCTGAAGTCCCCTTCACGTATGTAAATCCCCAACCCCCCCCTTACTCACTCAGCCCAAAGTCGTAGATTGATGAGAAACCCTTAACGTTTACACTCTATACCTTCCAAACATCTTCCCACCTCCTCCCATGCAGTTTCTATTAGACAACATCGTACCTGGAGACCTGGAGAGAGAGGTTTCGGGGGTCAACGCCCCCCGCGGCCCGGTCTGTGACCAGGGCTCCTGGTGGAATCAGGGCCTGTTCAACAGGCTGTTGTGCTGGCATGCACGCAAACCCATACGTACGAGCCCCCAGCTCGGTGGTCAGGAACGACTCTTTAGGTGCTTGTCCAGTGCCAGACTTGAAGACTGCCAGGGAGTCTGTTGGTCATCCCCCTTATGGGGTGGAGGCATTTGAATCAGTCTCGGGCCCATGACACTTAATTTATGGTCTCTTAACGTGCTTGTGTACACCCCTGCTCTTATTCATTGGGGGTGATGGTGCTTCGTCTTCAAATCTTTTGCAATCGTGTGAGTGATTTTCGTGTGCAAGTTCGGTACTAGTCCCTCTTGGATTTTCCAGGGGGTAGTATCATGTATCTTCTTCCCCTCCTGCATTCCCGGCATACAGGTTAGAAACCTCAAGCGCTCCCAGTAATTGAGGTGTTTTCTCTCCATTTTGCGCGCGTGAAAGTTCACTGTACATTTTCGAGAGGCGGCATTCTTTAACCTGCCCTGTTGAAAGGTTGACTGTTAAGAGTGCAGCCAATATTCAGCATAGATGAACTTCCTGGACAAAATCTAAGCTTCACCTTTACTGTCGCCCAGGGACAGCATCGTTACGATAAACCGTGACCATAATTGTACCGCCACACACCCTCACAAATCCCCCCTCCCCCTATCCCACGATATATATATATATAATCCACTTTTATTTAATCCATGCTCTTATATCACTCTCATCGAACCTTCACCATTCTAGGCTTTAGTGCTACGCAGACCTGGACACCCCTCGGCCCCCACCCCTTACAACCAATTAACCAATACCTAACCGCCACCGCTCCAGTCCCCCACAAAAAGTATTCTGCATGGAAGCGTATTCATCCCACCAACAGATTCCACACCTTTCTGCCCTCGATTACCCCTCTGGTTCTTTGGTCCACCCCGATGGTAGTATGCCATGCAACAAACGATGTTACCTCCCTTACCCAAGGCTTTAACTTCCACTTGCTAAACCCTATACCAAATATTTCATGCATACAGGGGGAACAATCCTCAAACTGGTACAAAATCCGTCTGCAAGCAGCTAACAAAACCCTACTCGAATTTTCCTGGGTTCTCTACCCAACATCAAAGCCTTCAAAAATAGTTTCACATTCCTTCCACTTCACTTCCACCATACAAACTTACCCAATCTTATAAAGTACTTTTCCCTGCTGCCCTCCACTCACACCTTCGCGCAAAAATCTCCATGTAAGAAACAAACTATTTAGTCCTCCATTCAGATCCATTACCCCCAACCACCCTGGTGCACAGGTAACATTGACAACCTCTCTCCTCCAGCCAATTGCACCTTGACCCCCCCAAAAAGTTAAACACTCGTCTCAGAATTCCACACGCGCCGTTACTGGTAATGTGAACATGGCTGCTATGTGCCACACCTTACTATTTATCAACTTAATACCATTTGTAAACAATCCATCGTTGCAGAGTAGTCAGATGATGAGGGCGCAACCAATGCCCCAAGACGCCCGAATTCTTTCCATTAACCTATCGAGTTTTCCTCTCGGCTAGCGCCAAGTCATCCCTTATTAGGTGAGTCCACAAATTTTTAAGACTCGTTGTTTTCTCACAACGTTCATCGTCCTCCCACCCTTCCTTCCCACTCACCAACCCCCGGATCAATGACTTCTCTCTATTTACTGATCCCTGTTGCATTCCCGAAACTGTTGCACATCATCATCCAAAACACCCCCCCAACGCCCATCCCCTCTCGAACCAGCGACTGTTGTATTCGCCTACTTTATCATATTATTCCCGGCCACATCTTTCCCGCCCCCCCCATACCGCACTTCGTGTCAAATACACAACGTTAATCCCATTCTATGAAGGGGTCCTGAATAGCACGCAAACAACATTTGTGTCAGGCGGACACACCCTTCCTAAGTCCTCTACCCTTTACAATCTCTCCCCTATGCATCCAGTATGAATCTGGACCCTCATCTTTGCTCCAGTGTACTACGTGGTTTCCCCAAGTAAATATGTCCTCCCCATAACCAGGCTCTAAGTATAGCTCCCAAATGCTACCCTTCCACCCTGTACATAGGCCCCTCTAGTTTAAAGCCAAAACAGGGCCGCTCCTCTTTCCCCCCATGTTGAATCCACAAACTTCAGTATTCCAATGACCTCCAATCATCGACCTTCCAGGCAAACCCTCTGCGTTTTCGAAACTTACTTCCCTACACCATTTTTAAAACACGATTAACCCAAGGACTTTAGCGACCAAACATAAATAATCAGCACATAACAGCGATATGGCACAGGAATCCTTGTGGTGTAGCTGCCCCTTACCCTTCTGGACCAACACTACAACTGCTGTTGCTTGCTTTTCCCCCATACACCTATTCTCCTTCATCTGATTACATAACCTACCCCATGAAACCCTTTACCTCCCCATGTTGGAGATAAAAATTCCAGCCAGGAGCCGTCTATTCAGGTGCCTTTGCCCTTCTCATTCCCCTTAAAGCAACTCTAGGTCCTCTTCGTTATTACACCCCCAAAGATCTTTATATCCTATTCCCTATATTACATGGCACATACTCACACACCTCTTAAATCCACATTCCCTCCTTCCCACTTGTCCAATAACCCCTTATAACCATTTATCCCGCATAATGCACACTTCCTTTCGTAGTTCGTACCTCCTGGAACCCTTTCTATAACCCCCCGCCATCTCATTGTACTCTAACCATGGAATTTGCTGAGTAACCTGCTGTCTGTGTTTTTGTCGTCGCAAACCCACACGCCAATGGTTTGTTTCACCCAATTAGCACCTCCACTTACCCTTGCTGATCCCTTACGCTTGAATACCCTCTCATTTTGTAACTCCCCTCAGTCTCCCCTTGACCTCGACAATTTCATCCATAGGATTAGGTGCCCACTCAGCCCTTACCATAACAGCCTTAAACTGTCCGTCAGAATTAATGTGAACAAAAGCTCCATATTTAAAATTCATTTATACGTTTGCCCACCCCCCACATAATATTTCCTAATCCTTGCATGGGCTACACAAGCCCTCATTGTAACACATCTTCCCACTCCACCCACCCCTGTGCTCCTTGCTAGCTCCTTCATAGGACAGAAAATTCATCTAACCCCTCCTCATCATCAATGCACTTATATTTTAATTTCCAGTAAAACGCCTGTTATTTCCTCAAGCGGTGCTCCCACCCAACCTCCACCAACACTGCTCTTATCGACCATGCATACTCTCAACCAGTTTTTGAAAAATCTTCCCAACTACAACCCCGTGGAGAACGTTAACATATCTACCTCCTGCATACCTTCTCCTAACAATTGTATGCTCTGTCTCACGCCCTCCACTTGAATGCGTCCCTTAACCTAATATCCCTCAATTAAATCTCGTAGGGCCACGACACATAACCTGCCCCGTTCGGGCCACATCAGCCTCCTCAATGACAGGTTTCCAATCACGCTCCTACATATTGCCACCTCCGGTAATGCACGGATAAAAAAAAACAAGGTCCTCACTGGCGGTTTACCGGGAGAGCGTTCCGAGGGTCAACGCCCCGTGGCCGGTCTGTGACCAGGCCTCCTGGTGGATCCAGAGCTGATCAACCAGGCTGTGTTATTCTGCTGGCTGCACGCCAAAACCACCGTACGGAGCCACAGCCGGCTGATATGGAAACCGACTTTAGGGCTTGTACCAGTGCAGCTTGAAGACTGGCCAGGGGTCGTTGGTATCCCTTATGTATTGATGGAGGGTTGAAACAGTCGACGGGCCGGACACTTATTGTATGTCTCTTAACGTGATAGTGACACCCCCTGCTTTTCATTGAGGGGGATTGAGGCATCGTCTGCCCAAGTCTTTTGCTTTCGTACGAGTGAGTGATTTTTGTGGCAAGTGCGGTACGGGTCCCTCTAGAAATTTTCCAGGTGTATATATCATGTAATCTTCCCGCCTGCATTCAGGGAATCCTGTTAGGAACCTCAAGCGCTCCCAGTAATGAGGTGTTTATATCTCCGTTTATGGTGCTCCGTGAAGGTTTCTCTGTTCAATTTCTAGGTCCTGCATTGCACCTGCCTTGAAAGGTGCTGTGAGTGTGCAGCAATATTCCAGCCTAGATAGACCAGTGTCCCTGTAGCGTGTCAGCTGGGCTTGGCAGCCTAGTTGTGAAGGTTCGCATGAACCATATTGTCATTTTTCTAGCAGTGCGATTGGTTATACCAATGTTATGGTCTTGAAGGTGAGATTACCTCGACACTGATCACTCCCAGTCTTTGACGTTGGTGTTCGCTCATATTTGGGGGCCAGAATTTGTGTTTGTACTCTGATGAAAGATTTATTCCTCGTGTTACCATATCTGAGTAATTGAAATTTTTTCATCGTTTGAACTTCTAATTGTTTTCTGCAGCCCACTGAAAGATTTGGTTGACTGTCCGCCTGGGCCTTGCAGTGTCTGCAAAATGAAAGGACACTGTTCATGCAGATTTCGGGTGTCATCTGCAAAGGAAACAGACACGGTGGTGTGGCTGACATGCATTGTCTATGTCAGCGTATGAGAATGAGGAAAAGATGGGAGCGAGTACTGTGCCTTGTGGACAGCGCTTTTCCACCGTGCGCCTCGGGACTTTACTCTGTTGCTACTACTCGTTGTGTTCGTTGTGACGGAAATTAGGAGCCATCGACCGACTGTTCCGTGGATTCACTTTAGCATCCGCATTTAGTGCGGATATTACACCTGGGCCACACTTATTCGAAGCTTTTGCAAAGGACTGTATATATTACAACTGCATTAACTATTAGTTTCAAGGGCATCTAGGACCTTGTCGTGTGATCCAATAGTTGAGACAGAAGGAGCGACTTGTCTAAACCCATGTTGCCCTGGGTTGTGTAATGATGAGTATCTAGAATGGGAGGTGGAACATAGTTCTTAGGACGCTTTCAAAGTTTTTATGTTTGGGATGTTAGTTGCTATCGGTCTGTAGTTCCATTGCTTGTTGCCTTTACTGCCCCCTTTGTGGATGGGGCTATGTCTGTTGTTTTTATTAACTGGGGCCGACCCTGGGTACCATGCTTCCTCTCCATAGGATGGTAAAAGGCTCGTGATAGGGGGCTTCTTGCAGTTCTTGATGAACATGGGAGTCCCCTGAGTCTGGCCCTGGGGCAGATGCAAGGGCCGGTCAAGTAACACCTGTTCGCAGTCATTTTGGGCGTCCGGATAACTTCAGTAGGCTTCTTGTGTTAACCAATATTTCTGTGGCGCGCTTATAAATAAACTTCTTGTGATCTTTCGTCTCCAGTTGGGTAGTGTCTTTCTAATAACTGAGTCATATTGGGACTGGGAGTAGCTCAATCATTTCCATGCTGTCATCTGTGTAGGACCCTTGGTTTATGTAAGGGCCCTATACTGGACGTTGTTCTCGACTTTAACTCTATTTGGCATTGGAGAAGTAATACTTTGGGTTTCTTTATGTTTTCATTTATGACTTTTAGTTCTTTCACGCGCTTCCTGACCCTATATGATTCCTTTTGCTTATGGTCGATTGTTTGCTAATTCGCTCTGACCTGTGTCTCCCTACGCATTTCAGTAGAGTGACCTCTTTTAGCCGTTGTTATTCTTTTCGTCCCTGTAAGATTGCGCGCTGTCGCTTTCTATTTAACCTTCTGACTCCTCCTTTTTTTTAGAGGAATAAGTCTTTGGGCATACATCGAGTGCACCCAAGTTAATCTGTTCTAGGGCAAATAGTTGGGGTCTGTGTTGCTTAGTATATCTTCCCAGCTTATATCGGTTAGGACTTGGTTTTACTTGGTCCCAATTTATGTTTTTGGTATTGAAGTGGAATTTGGTGATATGCTCCCTCACACACAATACTCCTGCTTCACCTGACGTTATTTCTCTGCAGGCGCTTATACGCTAATAAAGGCCACATGTTTTTTCCCATCCACAAACCAATTCTCCGCGCAACACCCCTTCTCCTTACCCACCCCTCACTTCCTGCAAAAACATATAGGCTCGCCTCCTCCTGATTAATATACCCACCTCTTTCTAAGGGAGTTGGCGGGTTACCACCTGAAACCCCTCCATCGCCAACACCCTACCCTCCTTAAAAATTGGGTCCTGAAGGAATACTAATCACTCGAAATTTATTCAGAGAAAACACATTCGCAAAGCATGTGCTTCTGTTCACGATTACACAAACATTTAACGTTTAGGCATACACCGGAGGCCTATGTAAGTTTCCATTCCCTGCAGTCCTCTCTTTCACTCTTTCGGATGGGCACCAAGGAACGTGTGGGCCCACTAGTATGCACTTTCCTCTCTCCTCCCCCCCTTCTTTCGGTGCTCCTGTCATGGCCCCCTACCCCTTCCCTTTGCCCTATTTTGTACCCAGTCCACTGCGCTGTCGGTTAGGACTATAACTGACTCCGCTGCGCCAGCTCTTTTCCTTGAGGACAGGCCGCATCCTCCATGGCTTGGTATGGGGATGCCCTCACAATGTACCTCCAACCTCCACTGTACACAGAGGCAATGATCTCGGTTCCCCTCAGTCACTCTTGTACTCTGTCGTCTGAATAGTTCTGTTGAATATTTCGCTGCCTGTCCACGGTAGAGTGCAGTTGTGCTCCACGCCCTCTGCTGTTTTCAGGCGAGCCTACCTTGTATCAACATGGCGCTGAGTGTGCGGAGGCGCGTAAAATACCAATGGTATTGAGCTGCTTGTGGGCGATTTTTCACCTCTTCAGCGCAGGTATTACTCCCACAATATTTCAGGGAGGACCTGTGGGATTCCAGGACGATGAGGTGTTTGGTTGTATAGACCCCATTGAATGGGCTCTTCAGAAATCTTCGTTCAAACTGAATGCCACGTCTGTGTACGAGTCTTTGGTGGAGATTCCAAGACGTGGAGTCTTGACGCGAATCAGCTCGTGAAGGTGCGATTGGAACGGCGTATCTCGCCACTTTACGTGGTGTAAAGATTCGTATTGTCCCATTTGAGGCAGATGAGGCTGGCATCCGGAGTGTATTTGAGGCATACTGGAAACACCGTACATTGGCACAACAGGGCATGTGGATGGAAGGTGTTTACATGGGCCGTACGCGAGGGTACCTTTTTCCCTGAGATGACTCTGCGACATCCCACACCTTTTACGTCGTTGTAGGCGGACTTCCAGGACGCAAGTTAGGTAACATATGCGGACAGAGCGTCCGGCAGAAATATGTGGGGCAACGCCCATATGTGCAGCAGCGTCTGTTGACGCTGAGGAGTGGGGGGCCCCCACGGCCCGCACAAACTGGTGAAGCACAGATTTCCCGCGTGATAGCTGATGAGGAGCCCCACGCGAAAACAAGGGCTGGGGCGCTTGTGGGAGTGAAGAGGTGGAGGCTTCCAAGAGGGGATAATGGCATGTTTGATGTAACGCTTGGATGTAACCCGGATCTGTTAAAGGCAAGGGAAAAGTCAGAGTGCAACTGCTAGAGGAGGTGCTGGTTCTAGAGGAAGAGTTCGGGAAGTGTTAAGGCCATTGACGTCGCCTGCAGAGGTGTTGTTCTGAGCTGGGTGAGGAGGCACGGCGTTGCCATTGTAGAGGAGGTGTATTGTTAAAAACCATAGCAGGGTTGACGGGCCAACTAGTAAGAGTGAGTTGTCGCCGTGTGCTGTGGAACGAGGTGTGGTGGAGGTTGAGGTACATCGTGAGGGAACCTCAGAAGAAAACATGGATGTAGAGGGCATCACAAGGAAGAGAGCAGCGGCGTCAGACTCAGATGATGTCCTGACACCGGTGCAGAGGTCTGGGAGGAAGGAAGAGCACTGGAAGAGCAGAGGAAGAGCAGAGGGGGTTGATGGTGTGAAGCCTTATGCTGGCTCTGGGGCAGGAGGCCCTGGGATGAATGAAGAGAGGAGGAAGGGTTGGAAACTATAAAGAGGCCTTAGTTGTATGACTGTGAACGTAAATGGACTGTGTAATAGTGTGAAGAAGGAATGGTTTCGAATGTTTCTGTATAAATATAGGGTGGATGTAGTGTTCCTGCAAGAACACAATTTCAAGGAGGGAAGAGTGCTCGAGGTGGAGGGGTTTCAGGTCATGACTCTGCCATCTGCACATCTGAAAGGAGGTGTGGGTATATTGATCAGGGAGGCTAGCCCGTTTGTGTTGCTAAGAAGTGAGGGGGGAGGGGGGAAGAGTATTGTGCGTGGATGGGTGGTGGATGGGGCAGAGGGTATGTTTTGTAAGTGTGTATGCACCAGCAGAAAATGATGTGAGGGTAAAAAGGGATTTTGTATGTGAAGAACTAGTTTTCTTCTTATGTGGTTTACCTGCAGTGGCCGTCGTTGGTGGGGACTGGAACTGCATTATTAGGAGGGCTGACGTGTAACCAAAAGGGGCGGGGCACGTGTCGGCAGCCTTACAAGATCTTTTGAGGGATATTCAGTTGCGGGATGCGGTTGGAGGAGGGGCGTGGGAGATAGAGCACACTTTTGTAAGACAGGGTTACGCTGCTAGGTTGGATAGGCTATATATATCTCAAGGGGTTGGGTTGACATTTTTCCGTACAATAGAAGTAGCTTATTCGAATCATCGGGCGGTAGTAGCAGAGGTGGTGTGGGTGTCACTAGCAGGTATATCTAGGGGTTATTGGAAATTAAATACAAGTGTGTTAGGTGATGAGGAGGGGATAGAGGGATTTGCAATTCTGTGGGAGGAGTTACGTGCAGAGATAAATGGGGTAGAGGATGTGGTGATGTGGTGGGATGGTGTGGCCAAAGAACGGATTAAGCAATATTACGTAAAGGAAGGGAAACTTATCAATTCTTTAAAATATGGGCTTGCTAACTATTTGGAGGATAGATTATGGAGTTGTTATGCGAGGGGGGCGGTGGCAGGCACTTATCCAATGGATGATATTATGGCAATTAAAGGGAGGCTGCGTGAGGTACAGGATGAGAGGTTCCAAGCAGTGCGGGTACAGGCGGGGGTGGAAGAAGTGTTATGGGGCGATAGACCTTCATCGTGCGTATTGCGTAGGCAGAAACAAAGACAGCAGGCAATGACTATTCCATGGCTGGAGGTTCATGAGTCGATAGGAGGGTACAGGGAGGGGCAGGTCATACAAGTTACGGAAGGAATGGGGGCATTTGCTGACAAGTGGTATAAGAAGTACTGGCATCGAGAAGGGGTAGAGGATGGGGTTTTAGAACAGGTGTGTGGGAGTGTGGTATGTCAGTTGCGTAACAGTGATAGGGAAGCACTGGGTGGGGAAATAACTGAGGGGGAAATATGGAGGGCTTTAAGTGGAATGCGAAAGGGCAAAGCACCGGAATTGATGGACTCCGCAGAGTTTTTAAACGC
>NC_069436.1:43322546-43357546 GCF_026875155.1 Cherax quadricarinatus | reverse complement strand
GTTAAGAATACGTCAATTTTATGTGAGGGAGGGCAAACGCATTAATCAATTGCGGTATGGTTTGTCAAATTACTTAGAATCTAGATTACGGGATTGTTACGAGGGGGGGGCGGTGGCCGGGGTGTACCCGGTGGAGGATATACACATGTTGAAAGACAGAATACGGGATTTGCAAGAAGAACGTTTTGCAGCTGTACGGGTACAGGCGGGGATGGACGAAGTACTCTGGGGCGACAAGCCATCAGCTTGTGTGCTGCGAGGACAGAAGGTACGACAGCGAACGACTACAATACCGGGTTTGCAAGTCATATCTTCTGTGGGGGGTTTTAGAGAGGGTCAGGTATTAAGGGACACCAAGGTGATGAGTGCATATGCAGATAGATGGTTTGAGGAATACGGGAAAAGTAGTGGGGTGGATGGCGAGGTTTTTGGGAAGGTATGTGAGTATGTGCCGTGCAAACTGGGGAGGAGTGATCGGGAGGCACTGGGTGGGGTCATTGAGGAGGGGGAAATATGGAGAGCCCTTATGGACATGAGGAAGGGTAAATCACCCGGGATCGATGGTTTACCAAGCGAATTTTATGTACAGCACTGGGGTCTGCTTAGGGGTTTCCTAGTAAGGTTAATGAATGCCATGAAAGACGGAGGTAAGATGGGAGAATCTCAGGCAACGGCGGTGGTGGTGTTGGTCCCAAAGGGTAAACAGCAGAGTACCCTTCGGGATTACCGAGCCATTTCGTTGCTTTGTGCTGATTATAAATTATTTGCGAAAATTCTTGGGAATCGGCTTAAATGTGTTGTGGGGAGGGTCGTGTTTGAGTCTCAGTTTGGTTTACCTGGTAGGTCAATGAGGAAGGGCCACGGGATTATCAAGGGGTTCCTGGAGGACATGGAAAGGGGAAGAGGGGCGTTGGTGGCGTTGGATTGGCAAGGGGCTTATGATAGGGTAGAAAGAAAGGCTTTGAGGGATATTCTCCTACGACAGGGGTTTGGCGAAGAAATAGTGGGGTGGGTGGATACGTTGTACTCAAACGCGAAGGTAAGGGTGCAAATCAATGGGTGTGTGGGGGGGGGAGTCAACATGGAGCGGGGTATTCGGCAGGAATGTCCGTTATCACAAATATTGTTTGCATGTGTTCAGGATCCCTTTTATAGGATGGTGGAGGATCGTCTAAGGACGGGGGGGAGGGATGGTGAGCTGAAGCCGTGGCCTGGTTTGGTGGGCTATGTTGATGATACCACTATTTTGGTAAGTGAGGAGACACGGTTAGGACTTTTGGAGGAAGTTGTACACACTTTTGGGAGAGCTACTGGGATGAAGGTAAATCTGGAAAAGTCAATGATCATGGGGCTGGGAGAGTGGGCAGAGAGATTAGATTGGGGATGTGATGTTGTGCAGCGGAGGACCGGGAGTCTGAAAATCTGCGGTGTCATGTATGAGGCTGACCCGAGTGCTGCAAGGGTTAGCAATTCGAATAGGATGGTGGAACAGGTGCAGCGACGGTTGGGAATGCTGCGACCTCACCATTTAACCCTTAGGCAACGTGCAATTGTCATCAATGTATTACTATATAGTAAAGTCTGGTTTGTTTCGGCTGTGATGCCGTTAACAGGAACGGCGATCACGAGTATTCTTAGAATGGTGTTCAAATTTTTGTGGGGTTCAGGGTGCAACTGGTTGCGAAGGGAGGTAGTGACATTGCCGGTATGTAGGGGAGGGTTGGGTTTGTTGGACTTGAGAAAGCGTGTGAAATGTGTGTTTATTAAGAGGGAAGTGATGAGTGCAGGTGGATGGAGGGAGGGTCAGCTAGATAAGGTACATGCTCACATTAGGAAATGGTATGGAGGGGCGGAAATGAAGGAATGTGAAACAGTGTTACGTGCCTTAATGTTAGCCAGGGAACCGGGAAAAGTAAAGGTGGGAACTTTGTGTAAATCGTTAGGGGGATATGTAGTGGCGCCAGTTGAAGGGATATACCCTATGTATGCATGGGATGTAATATGGCGAAGATTTAGTGAATTAAGTATATGACCTAGGGCGCGTGAGGTTATGTACCGTTTCCTGCATGGGATTTTGCCAACGGGAGCGATGCTCCGAGATAGGAGGGTTATTGAGGGTGGGGGATGTGGCAGATGCAGTGGGGAAGAGACTGCGTATCATGTCGTCTATTTTTGTGAAGGTTTGGAGTGCATCAGGGTATGGATGAGTAAGGTAGTGGTGAGGGTGGGGGGTCAAGGTGTGTCGGTATTGCGAGCGTTGAGTCTTGATATGAGTGGTGTGGATGAGAGTGTGGTAAGAGGTTTAGCATATGTCATCGTGGACTACATATATGTTTTATGGGGTATGAGGGGGAAGGAGGATGGGGATGTGATGAGAAGGACTTTGGCGGCGACGTTTTATCGAACTTTGTGTCGCAATAGAGACATTTTTGGGAAAAGGTGGGAAGAGTATTTTTCTGAGGGTTATAGAGGACTAACAATAGGGAATTTATTGGCGTTATAAGGGGCTTTAACTGCCGGGGTGAGTAGGTTGGTAAAAGGGGGGGGCGGTTCAGGGGATTTCAACGGGCTTACCTCCTTGGGTATGCAGTGATGTGGTTGGGTGTGATTGAAGGTACTAGTGTGTGACCAGATAAGAGGTTGTGCAAGATAAGTTTTGCTTAGTTCCCTTGATGGGAAAGGTGTAAGGAGCAGATTAAATATATAACATGTATTAATGTATAACCTATAAATTATATAACATGTATATTTCTTTGGTAGAGTATTATGTTCCACTTGCACTGGTATTGCAATTGAATTTGAATTTTCTTGAGAGGGTTTTCCTTTCACTATTTCCTTGAAGCACTGAGTTATTTTTGCCTTTTTTTGTAACGTGGTCCAGCATCAGTTTTGACGTAATTACCTATTATTATTAGTCTTATTTAAGGTATTGTAATTTTGGTAGTCCTGTACCATTCATGGTTGTAAATAATGTTTCCTCAAGTGACATGTCATAATAACCCTAAATTGAGGATAATTAATGTCATGCTTATTCAGGTTGGTGATGGGGTTAGTTTTCAATGTGTGTGTGAATGGGGGGGGGGAGGGATGATGGGTCACCTGTGTTGCAGCACAGGTTTCTTAATAAGGCATATTGTAGGTCTGGTGTACTTGTTGCGAGTTGTATTACGGGTGATTGTCATTAAGCTTGGTGCATTATTGTGTTGAGGTTGTAATTTTAGGAGTTTTATTTATAGCCATTTTGTGGCCTTTGTTATTATAACTTTATTCCTTCTTAAATTGTGATATGTTTTAAAAACTTGTATATAGTAGACTGTCAGATGTTGCCTGGATTGTTTTGTGTTTATATATTGTTTTATTGATGATGTCCTTGTTCATTTTTTTATATATATGTACCTATAAATATTTGTACATGAAGTTTTAAATAAAATATAAAAAAAAAATACCTGTGTCTGGCTTCTGACACAAGCATGCCACAATTTATGCTTAATGAGTTGACAGCATTTATGGATGACAGAGAATCAGTTACAATTAAACTGTCAATCTTTGATACATAGATGCATTTCAGTGCAAGGAGTATGGCAAACAGTTCTGTCTGAAGGGTAGAGGCCCAGTTATTGATGCGTGCTCCAATTTCTTTAAGAGAGCCATCACTCTGTACGACGACAGCAGCACTACCAGCTGCACCAGTGGATTGGTGAATATCGATTTATGTACTTAATGGTTAAAAGAAACAGTACAACAAAATTAAATAATTATAGTGACTAACTCCTGTCTGTCTCAACTATTGGATCACTACGACAAGGTCCTAAAATGCACTAGAAGACAAAAAGAATGCAGATGTATAATATACAGACTTTGCAAAAGCCTTCGACAAGTGTGACCATGGCGTAATAGCTCACAAAATGCGTGCTAAAGGAATAACAGGAAAAGTCGGTCGATGGATCTATAATTTCCTCACTAACAGAACACAGAGAGTAGTCGTCAACAGAGTAAAGTCCGAGGCAGTTACGGTGAAAAGCTTTGTTCCACAAGGCACAGTACTCGCTCCCACTTGTTCCTCATCCTCATATCGACATAGACAAGGATGTCAGCCACAGCACCGTGTCTTCCTTTGCAGATGACACCCGAATCTGCTTGACAGTGTCTTCCATTGCAGACACTGCAAGGCTCCAGGCGGACATCAACCAAATCTTTCATGGGCTGCAGAAAACAATATGAAGTTCAACGATGAGAAATTTCAATTACTCAGATATGGTAAACATGAGGAAATAAATCTTCATCAGGTACAAAACAAATTCTGGCCACAAAATAGAGCGAAACACCAACGTCAAAGACCTGGGGGTGATCATGTCGGAGAATCTCACCTTCAAGGACCATAACATGTATCAATCGCATCTGCTAGAAAATGACTGGATGGATAATGAGAACCTTCAAAACTAGGGAGGCCAAGCCCATGATGACACTCTTCAGGTCACTTGTTCTATCTAGGCTGGAATATTGCTGCACACTAACAGCACCTTTCAAGGCAGGTGAAATTGCCGACCTAGAAAATGTACAGAGAACTTTCACCTCAAATTACTGGGAGCGCTTGAGGTTCCTAAACCTGTATTCCCTGGAACGCAGGAGGGAGAGATACATGTTTATATACACTGGAAAATCCTAGAGGGACTAGTACCGAACTTGCACACGAAAATCACTCGCTACGAAAGCAAAAGACTTGGCAGACGATTGCAACATCTCCCCAATGAAAAGCAGGGGTGTCACTAGCACGTTAAGAGACCATACAATAAGTGTCAGGGGCCCGAGACTGTTCAACTGCCTCCCAGCACACATAAGGGGGATTACCAACAGACCCCTGGCAGTCTTCAAGCTGGCACTGGACAAGCACCTAAAGTCAGTTCCTGATCAGCCGGGCTGTGGCTCGTACGTTGGTTTGCGTGCAGCCAGCAGCAACAGCCTGGTTGATCAGGCTCTGATCCACCAGGAGGCCTGGTCACAGACTGGGCCGTTGGGGCGTTGACCCCCGGAACTCTCTCCAGGTAAACTCCAGGTAAACTCAGGTATATATACATCAAATTCGGGAATTTGAAGTTTCTTTCATTTTTTTTTAAATTTTGATGACAAAATATGTACATAGTGCAAACTTTCCTAAACTAGAAATTATAATTAATAATTCAAATTCACCTGAATCTCAAACTCTTATGCATCTGTAAGAGACAACTATATAAAGAACTTGTTTACATGTTAAGCAAGAGAAACGTATAGTCATTACTTAGTATGTCACAGTTTATAAACTGGATGATCCAGTGGTGTTACAACAGGTAACTGATATATAATTCTATTTAATACAAGTCATACACATCATTGACACACTATAAGGTAAGACCTTCAGCAAGATACACACTTATAAACATTTTCTTACAACTTGTTGTTGTATAAGATCTAAATAGGTTTTTTTTTTTTTATATATTTTATTTAAAATATTTCATTTACATGGAATAATTAATAACACAGAAAAACATCAACGGATATATGTATATAGATATAATATATAGATAGGTAGGACACTTATCATACCTTTTTTTTTTTTTTATTCGCCGGTATTCTCCCGGCCCGGGTCTTTTCCAAGTAGTGGTGATCCGGCCTATTATTAATTTATTAATTTATATATGCAGTATTGTCCTCATTGCTCTCGGGCCGTGTGGACCTACTGCACAGACGCTCCTCAGTTGCCTGGCTGCAGTGGTGTGAGGTGATGCTGTCGCGCCTCTGTTGACA
Source organism: Cherax quadricarinatus (assembly GCF_026875155.1). NCBI lineage: Eukaryota > Metazoa > Arthropoda > Malacostraca > Decapoda > Parastacidae > Cherax > Cherax quadricarinatus. The sequence goes on along the minus strand of NC_069436.1, from coordinate 43,351,765 downwards.
CCTCATGAAAATTACTGCTGTCAACATGGCGGTTTGTCATGGGCGCCGGATTAATACTATTGGTATCGAGCTTCTCCAGGGGACGATTTCGCCTAGTTCAGTGCAGGTTCTCTTACCTAAGATCATCAGAGAGACGTATGGAATTCAAGATGGAGAATTATTTGGAGTGGCTTTAAATGGAGTGCATAGAATCTTCGTGAAACTGTTCACTGCAACAGTTTATGAATCGTTGGTTACTCGTTTCCAGGACGTGAGTCTTGATGTTACACCTGCTGTACGTGTAAGAATGATTGATGTTTCCAGGCATTATACCTGGATAAAATTGCATAACGTTCCCTTTGAGGCGGATGAAGCTGATATCAGAAAAGTCTTCGAGAAATATGGGACAATTCATTTTGTCCAGCATGGTATGTGGGTAGCAGGCCCCTACGCAGGTTTGCCAGAAGTTACTTTTAACCTTAAAATGACACTGAGACATCCCATACCGTCTTACGTTTATCTTCAGGAATTCAGGATACAGGTCACGGTTTTATATCCCGGGCAAAGGCGTACGTGTCGCCTATGTGGTGAGTATGACCATATAGCTGCAGCATGTGAGAAGAAAAGACGCGTGCCTGAACCTGTGGTAGAAGATGCAGTCCCTGTCTTATGGGTGGCAGGTGAGGATCAATCACCTGAGGGAGGGCGTGGTCGTTTGTGGAGTGAGATGGTGGAGCAAGCTTTTAGGACTGGGGGTGAGTCCTCCCCTCAGTTCCCTACCCCGGAATCTCCTTCAGTGACTTCTGCAGGATGGTACCACGGGAGGAAGTGTTGGAAATAGCGGAAGAATTGGAGGAAGTTTTGAAGACCTTGTCACCGCATGAGGAGGATGTTACATCTGAGCAAGAAGTAGCTGGAGAGTTATCTCTTCCATCTTGTCAACGATATGAGAATTTGGGGAATGATGATGTGACTGAGACGTCAGTGGGATTAATAAATCATTGTAAGGTGGATGTTGAGGTTCACTGCGAGGCTTCCCCAGACCATGTTATGGGGGACATGATTGTAACAAGGAAAAGGGCAGCTACGTCAGGCTCGGATGATGTCCTGACGCCAGTGCAGAGGCCTGTGAAGCAGACTGGGGTGGTAGGAGAGGGAAGAGGTGGCGATTGGGGAGGTCATGATAAGAAACATCGGAAGAAGGGAGGGGGGGAAAGAAGGTATTGTGAAGATAACATACAGAAATACTAATTCTAGTGGTGAAAAGAGTGAGGAGAAGAGGCAAGGGTGGAAAATTTAAAAGGACTTCTGTGTATGACTGTCAATGTTAATGGATTATGTAGCAGAATAAAGACAGAATGGTTGTGCATGTTTCTTAATAAATATAGAATGGATGTTGTGTTCGTCCAGGAATATAAACTCAAGGAGGGTAAGGTGTTAGAGGTAGCAGGTTATCAAGTAATGACCCTGCCAACTAGCCGTTTAAAAGGTGATGTGGGTATTTTAATAAAGGAGACGAGCCCGTTTATTTTGCAGAGAAGTGAGGGGGGAGGGAGGAAAGTGTTGCGTGTGGATGGGTCATGGATGGGTAAGTGTGTATCTTTTGTAAGTGCGTATGCGTCTGCAGAGCATAGCATGCAGGTAAGGAAGGATTTTGAGTGAGGATCTTGTCTATTTTTTTGCATGCACTTCCAGTAGTAGCAATAGTGGGGGGTGACTGGAACTGCGTTATTAGGGCGGCTGATGTAGAACCAAAAGGGGCAGGGCATATGTCTGTAACTCAGGGATTTGATGAGGGACGTTAGGTTACGTGATGCGTTTAGGGTGGGGGTGTGGGAAACAGAACATACTTTTGTTAGGAGGGGATACGCAGCGAGTTTAGATAGTGTATCTTTCTCAAGGGGTTCTTTTGAAATCTTTTAATACCGTTGAGGTGGCTATGTCAGATCATAGCGCTGTAGTGGTGGAAGTAGGGTGGGAGGAGATGGCAGAAATATATAGGACTTTTAGGAAATTGAACATTAGTGTGTTGAGTGATGAAGGTTTGGAGGGTTTTTCTATTTTATGGAAAGAGCTTTACAAGGAAGCTCAAGAGGTGGATGACATTGTAACATGGTGGGATTTTGTGGCTAAAGAAAGGATAGGAAAGTACTATGTGAGGGAGGGTAAATGAATAAATAATTTAAAATATGGGTTTGCGAATTATTTAGAGGATCGATTAAGAGGTTGTTATGGGCAGGGGATGGTTGGTGGTGTTTTTCCCATGGACGAAATAGTAGACATATAAGAGATTGCGAACATTGCAAAATGATCTGTTTCAAGCGGTAAGGGTGCAAGCAGGTTTAGAAGAAGTTTTGTGGGGGGACAAACCGTCAGTGTGTGTTGTCACATCGAAAGCAAAGGCAGGCGCTGACGGCTATCCTGAGATTAGAGGTAAAATGAGGCAATGAGGATCTATAGAGCAGGGCAGGAGATAAGAAATACGAAGAGTATGAGTGCACATGCGGATATGTGGTATGAAAAGTACTGGACAAGTGGGAATGTGGATGATGTGGAGTTAGACAGGGTGTGTACATATGCAACGTGCAATTTAGGTAATAGTGATAGGACGGCATTGGTTGGGGTTATTACTGCTGAGGAAATAGAGATTGCTTTACAGGTCATGAGGAAGGGAAAAGCCCCGGGTATTGATGGTCTACCAGTGGAATTTTATTTACAGCATTGGGCGTTGATGGGAAATTTCATGGTTAGGTTATTTAATTGTATGAAGGAGAAGGGTAAGTTAGGAGATAAGCAGACTACATTCTATTCTATTTGATTCGCCGGTAATCCCGGCCCGAGTCTCTTCCATTTTGGTGACCCGGCATTGGCTCCCCGGGTAGGGAAGTGACATTTATCTTTACTTGAAGAGGGGGGGGTACCTCACCGGCCCTATGGCCAGATGACGTACCAAACGTTAGTGTGCACTAACAGTGGCTGGTGTGCAGTGCAATGGAGGCCCAAAGCAGGCCCTCGCAGCAACTTCAGCGGGGGGGGGGCGGATGACATGCAAGGACTGGAAGTAAGGTTTCCAAGTCCCTGACAGCTAAGTACACAAGATGTGCTGCCTCATTCTCTCGGGTCTGCCCTACTGGGGTCATTGGGAAGTGTCTACGGCGAAGGGGCATCGTAGCCGGGCAGTCTAACAGGTAGTGCACCAAGGGCTGTGGAACCATTCGGTCACAATGGGCACAGACCTCCTCTCGTGCCCGTTCAACAATCCGCGCAGTGGTGGGATACCCTAAGCGTAGGTGGTGGATATGCACCCTCAGTTCCCTGGACTGTGTCCGAAGACTTGGAGGGGGCACCCTGTGGGTCGCCCTGACATAACAGAGGCTCCATGACTCCCCAGGGTCAGGGAATGGGCGCCTCGCCGCACCAGCAGCCAACAGCGCAATCTGGCTGAGGCTGATGGAGATCGCAGCACGTGGCTGTGCCTCGAGGGTTGCAGTCCTAGCAGCTTCATCTGCAGCATCATTGCCAGGGATACCCACATGGCTCGGGATCCAGTTGATGGTAGCCCTGCGACCCTGGGCCATGAGAGTCTGCAGGTCACCCCGGATGGATGTGATTAAGTGTATGTTGTCCTTTGGCTCTCTGTGCATAAGCGCTTGGATTGCTGCCTTGGAATCAACGTGGATGATGGGGGGATGCTGATGGTCTGCAAGAGCATGCTGCAGAGCTTGTTGGATGGCAAAGAGTTCGGCCTGGAGGATGGTGCAATGGTCTGGGAGGCGCCAACCTGCTGTCAGATTGCTGTGGAACATCCCAGCAGCTGTGCGGCCTGCCACTGGGTCTCTGGAGCCATCAGTGTAATATGGCACACACCCTGGGCCTTCCGCACCCACAATGCTACCCGAGGCAAGGTGGTGCAGAATGTCCCGGGTGCAATGCCTCTTGCTGTCTGGTAGGGTTGTCCAGCTCACCGCAAACAGCTCTGGTGCCCAAGGGAGTGGCACCGTGTAGTTCGCTGCCAGTCTGTCGCAGCCCCCCGCCTGGAGCAATGTCATGGGCAAGAGCTTCTGTGTGGCATCTGCTACCGACCACATCCATCGGCGGCCGGGATGCAGTGGAATGACCTGTCCCTGGCGGACCCATAAATCTCTCATCAGTTTGTCAGCCCCTGGGAGTCGGAGATACTTTGCAATCCTCCTGGCAGCTACCAGTTGGATCCTGTCTTCCAGAGGCTGTAGCTGCACCTCAAGGTTCAGAGCCACTGCATTGGCCCACCCAGGAGCCCCCAGCATGGCCCGTACAGCTGTGTTCTGGATGACACAGAGGGATTTGATGTTTGTGGGTCTGGCGTGAACCAGAGCAAGTGCCCCATAGTTAACGAGGGAACGTATTGCCTGGATGTAGAACAACCTCATGACCTCGAGGCTGGCCCCAACCCTAGGGTTGGCCATGGCACTCAATGATCTGACCCTCTGCAGAGCCCTCTTTTTAATGTGGCGCACATGTTTCTGGAAGGTGAGGTGCCTGTCAATGTAGATGCCAAGGTACCTATAACTGTGAACCCACTCCAGGTCGATGCCCAGGACCCGCAGCCTCTGACTGGGCACCTTGGTGCGAAGGATCATGGCTTTGGATTTTGCTGCAGATATCTTGAGTCACTAGTGACGGCAGGTGGAAGCCAGCAGATTGAGGTCCTCCTGGGCACACTGCAAAAGCCAGTGCTTCCTAGGTACGACAAGTGCCAGGTCATCGGCATAGCTGAGGAGGACGGTCCCTCTGGAGAAAGGCAGGCACACCAGCTGATGCATCAGTACATTGAACAGGGTGGGACTAAGCACCCCGCCCTGTGGAGTGCCATTGTCCAGGGTCTTGAGAGAAGAGGCATGCCCCTGGAAGCGTACCCGGGCCCGCCTGTCCTGGAGATAGGAACGAAGCCATGAAAGCAGCCTGCCTTTAATCCCCCTGCGGGCCAAGAGTGAGAGGATGGCAGGTGCACTGGCTAGCTCAAAAGCTTTCTTGAGGTCAAGAAAGACAACAATGTGGGCTTGGGCGTCCGACCCAATGCCGGTCAGTAGAGTGGTAAGGCTTTCGAAAGTGCCCACTCCTCTGGTGAAGCCATAGAGGTGTTTATGAGGAGGGCCAAGCTTCCACCTCAGGCGCTCCAACACCATCCTTTCAGACACCTTCGAAATGCAACTGGTGGGGGAGATGGGTCTCACACTGCCAGGATCCCCAGGCTTAGGAATCGGTATGATGTCAGCCTCCTTCCATACGACAGGGAGTTTGCCAGCTCGCCAAGTCTGGTTGATGACTCCAAGGACAGCTCAATGTCCAGAATGGCCAGACCGAGTGATCATGCCATAGGTGATACCATCATGCCCCGGAGCAGTGTCTCGATGAGATGTGAAGGCTGCCTGGAGCTCCTGGTCGGTGAAGTCTTCATCCGTGACATCCCCAGCCTGGCTGCTGCTTGGATCACCATCACCCTTCTAGGAAGGAGGGTGGCTTGGAGGTCCTGGAGATCCTGAGGCAGTTGAGCCATGGCCACTCTGGAGGTGAATAGGTCCACCAGACGCTCTGCCTCCATTGCGGGGTCTGGGTGCAACCGAGCCACACTGCGACGCTGCCCAGTGGCCAATCGTAACTTGGTCCAAATCTCAGATATGGTGGAGGAGTAGCTGAAGGAGGCACACCACTCGAACCATTTAGCCTGCCGGACCCTGTGTGAGACATGGCGTGCATGCCACACCACTTCCCTGAGCAGACGCATGGACTCAACCGTGGGATTACGCCTGTGCATCTTGCATACAACATTGATGCGGTGGTTCTGTTCCCTGATGTCCTCATTGTAAAACCACCAGTCACGTTTATATGACCCTCCGCCTGTAATCTTAGGTATTGCTGCCTCAGCTGCACATGTGAAGGCCACCTGCAAGCTTTGAGCCGCCTCATCTGGGTCTTCTGGAAGGGGAGACTCAGCCCACCAACGCTCAATGACCTCCTGGAAGCACTGCCAGTCGGCCTTTTTTTAGATTCCATCTGGGGGTAGGTGTGGGAGCGGGCACCGCTGGACCATCAGCGTAGTGACCACTGCAAAGTGATCACTGGTGAGACGGGGGTGGACCTCCCATCTCGCGCTCGAGAGCAACCGCCTAGAGATGAGTGTTGACATCCAAGCGGCCACCATAGTGATGGGTTGGCTCACCATTATTGAGGAGGGCGATCTCAGGGACCTCCTCCAGCACAGCCGCAAGGTGCCTCCCAGCTGCGTTGGTAGGAGAGAGACAGAAGAAAGTATTGGGTGGTGGGCATTGACATCCCCAGCCACAACAAGACCTCCCGTGGGGCGAGTGCTGCCACCTCTGAGATGTCAAGGGTGTACCGAGAGCTTCTGTAATATTGTAAACCACGAGAGGTCCATCCACCAGGTGTAGGGTGACAGCCTGAACCTCTACGCCTCCCCACAGTCGATGGGGTCAGTGGAGATGAATGAGGGATAGTGGTCCTGACGTAAATCGCCGTGCCCCTGCCAGTCCCTTCCAGGCGCTGAAGGTAGGCAGAGAATCCCGGAATACGTGGCTGCATTTGACGTGACAAATCGGTGAGTGTCTCCTGAAACAGGAAGACATCAACCTCATCCTGAACTGCAGCTTCAATCACTAAGTGAATTTTCTGCTGCAGCCCACAAATGTTCCACTGGAGGATCTTCAAGGGCCGCAGAGGTGGCTCACTGATTCCATCTCTGCCTGGGACTTGTCGTCCGTTGTTGGTGACTCCGGGGCCTCCTCCATCACAGACTGGAAGGACTCCTGGATGATGGCTTGAAGTTCCATTGAGTCTTTCCTGTCCAGTAGGACCACGCCCAGCATCCATGACAGGAGCTGCCTGCAGGCGCCCCTGTCCTCTGCCGACGGCAGCAGGCGACAGAGGAGCGCTGAGATGACCCCGATGGTTTTCTTCAGTCGATCTGGAAAGGATTCGACCATTACTTCTGCAGGCATTGAGCTGGACGACCCGTCGAGGCGGGGCTGGGTCACTGGGTATGTCTGGGTGGCTGTCGACACTGCAGCAGCATAAGCTGGGTGCACCCTGGGCCCGGCATGAGTGGCCATGGGCTTCCAAGTCCCCTGGCGGGAAACCTCTGCCTGTCGCTGGCCGCTCACAGGAGGGGCCTGTCCTTGGGAAGAGGCCTGCTGGCCGTATGGCAAGGAATGTTGGTGCCCAGCTGGGACCTGCTGGCAGTGTGCCTGGCCTGTGGCTGTTTTTTCCCAATGATTCTGCCTTCTTGGCCACCTTGCCATCTGACGCCGCAGTTGACCGCTCTGCTGCAAACCAGTGTCTGCCCTCTGATGCCCCCGCTGGGAGCCCAGTGCTGGGAACTCGCTGGTATTGCCCTCCTGCGGTATCCGGGGAACCGTGATTGGAGCCATGCTGACTGTTGCTGGGCAGTTCCAAGGCTGGGTGGCGTCGGGGCTGTTGGGTCGTTCCGATGACGAACCTGCTGCCAGTGCTGCACCATCACAGGACAGCTCTGGTTCCAGGCATGTGGCCTCTTTGAGCAGTTGGCACACTTGGGCGCTGGCCGAAGGGCTTCGCCAGGTGGATGTTTGAGGATTGCAATGCAGTCCTTCGAGTCGTGTGCCTTGCTGCACACACCACACTTCTTCTCTCGCTGGGAGGTGGCTGCAATATGATTGAACCCCTGGCAGTTGAAGCATTGTACTGGGCCTGACAGGTATGGTTGGGTCTTGAATCTTCCCCAGACCCCAAGGTCCAGGTGCGTGGGAAGTGGACCTTTGTGGTGGATCAGCACCTGATGGGTGGGCACCTTGTTCACCGTTGCAGTGAGTCGCTCCGCCTTGACAATATTGGGCACTTCCAAAATGGGGTCCAGTGGGAGGGGCACAGAGACGTGTAAAAGCACCCCCTTGTACACCTTCTCTGAAGCAAGCAGTTCCACCATGCTGGGATGGGTCACAACCAGCCCTTCAACTCCTCGTAAGAGTCTTCGTCCCGAGGAATGACCAGAACCTCGTTCCTGAGAGTGAACTCGCAGCGGAACTTGAGGTGGGGGAGACCTTCCAGATACCTTACAAACCTGTAGTTGGGAACCTTGAATTTGTTGAAGGCCCTGGTTGCTTGTGCCTGAGCTGAGCGGGAACTCCTCCTTCCACGTGGAGTCAACCAGTCCCCGTCCACTGTGGAGACCAACGCAACTGGTGTAGGGACCTGGGATGGCTCCATCCTTGCCACTTGAGGAGCTACATCCTCCTGGCTTCCTTCCACGACCCCTATGGCCATCTGGGGGTGCAAGTCTTCTTGGGTAGGGGCTGCCGACGGACCTAGTGGCAGATTGGTAGGCACAGTAGTCTCCACTGCATCCTTGGCCTTCTTGGTGGGGGCTCCCACCTGCCCCACGTCGTCCTCCAACTCGTCCCGCATTCCAAGGAACGTTTAGGCCGCTCTCTGGATCTGTCATGGTGACTGTAGGTGTGGGGACAGAGCCAGCAGCAGAGCTGCTGCCTATGACCTCACAGCCACCCACACTGAGTGCAGAGCTGTGAGGCTCAGAGCCCCAGTCGGGGCCCGTAGCCACCCTCTCGTGGCTCACTGCTCTGAAGCACTGAACACAGTCCAAGGATCACCAGGAATGACGCTAATCTGTGCGTAAACTAACACAGATTTGTGAACACAACACACACTGTTTTCCAATCTTCGTCCAGTCGATAATCCTTATGAATTGAAATTCGTTATCTTGGATTCCTCGTCCTCCTCACGAGCAGACTACAGCAGTTGTGGTGCTTGTCCCGAAAGGTAAGGCCATCCCACCCTTCGGGAGTATCGGGCAATTTCATTGTTATGTGCAGACTATAAGGTTTTTGCAAAAATTTTAGGTAACAGGGTTAAATGTGTAGTGGGGAGGGTCATATCGAAATCGGCAGTTTTGGGCAGATTGAAGGACACAGGATTCTGAGAACTTTTGTGGAGTCAAAAGGAGGGGGGAAGGGGGTAGCTTTACTGGCTTTGGACTGGCAGGCAGCCTATGATAGAGTGGAAAGGTATGCACTGCTGTGTATACTTAGGAGACAAGGTTATGGGGAACAAATAGTTGATTGGGTAAATACACTGTATAGGGGAGCAAAGATGAGGGTTCAAGTAAGTGGGTGTATGGGGAGAGGAATTTGCGATGGGTAGAGGTCTCAGGCAGGGGTGTTTCCATGTCACAGATCTTATTTGGGTCTTTTCAGGACCCCTTTTATAGACTGGTTTGAACGTACCGTCAGCTCCTGGGGCGAGGCTGGGGTTGATGGAGGGATGCTTTGGCTGGGATTAATAGGTTATGTAGATGATATGACTGTTCTGGTTATGAAAGTTTTGGACGAGGTTGTGCAAGTGTTTGAAGGTGCCACGATTACGAAGGTAAACAATGAAAAGTCAATGATCATGGGGTTAGGCACTTGGAAAGGGGAGGGTAAGGAGAGTTGTAATGTTGTTAAAAAGTGTGTGGAGTCGCTAAAGATTTGTGGTATTATATACAAGGATGCATGGATGTGGTGCGTGAGGAAAAACTCGGATAGGTTGTTAGAAAGGATCGTGGGACGTCTTGGTGTTTTGAGGCCCCAGAATCTCACTCTCCCCCAACTTGTGATTGTAGTAAATGTTTTATTGTATAGTAAGGTTTGGCATGTAGTGGCTGTGTTCCCGATTACAGGGACGGCAATTGCGGGAATTTTGAGAAGAGTGTTTAAATTTTTGGGGGGGCAATTTGTCTTTGGGTTAAAAAGGATGTTTTTATATTACCTGTGTGCCAGGGTGGGTTGGGATGATGGACAAACACGGAGGGCTAAATTGGTTTCTTAAATGGGAGGATTGCATGTGGGTGTATGGCGGGAAATATAAAACGGTATATATGGGGTTGAAAAAAGTTTTTGGGAAGCTTTTGAATGAGGGAATGTAAAATTGTTCTAGGGGCCTTTGTTGGTTAGTTTTACTGGTGGGTAAGGTGTTGCCCCTGTTGGGGTTTGTTCCCCAGTACCGTGGAAAAAAAAACCTTTTGGTATAGATTGGCAAGCGAAATTATTCCCAGGGTGCGTGCATTATGTTTCTTTTTTTTGCATTGTATCTTGGGATTGTGGGCCAAATTTTAAGAACTGGGGGTAGTAGAAGGGGGGGTGTGTGATTTGTGGGGGGACAAAGGGGGGATAAAGATGTCAGGGTTTTTTAGGTGGGTTGGTCATAGTTGGGAGGGAGGGGGGGGGACAGTTTCGCTGTTTTAGGTCTTAAGTCTAAATGGTGGTTTTAGAAGGGGAAAGTCATAAGAGTTTAGATTACACTGGTGGATTATTCACAATCATGGGTGATGGGGGGGAAAGGGGTTAGGAGGTGAGAAGGCGCTTTCTTGCGATAAATTTTATCGTACATGTGTGTAAACCTGGAGCTGAAACAGGAAGGGGTGGGATCAGTATTTTCGAAAGTATATGGAGGCTAACGTTAGAAACCTCGTAAATCGTGAATGAAATGAATTACAAGGGTAAGGTTTCTTTTTATTTAGGGGATTTAAATTGGTTGAGTGTAAGTCAGGGGGGCAATGCTGGTTGTCCCTGGGGGGGGGGGCATGAGAGTGTTTCCCCTGGAGTTTACCTGGAGAATTTCCCGGGGGTCAACGCCCCCGGTCCGGTCTGTGACCAGGCCTCCGGGTGATCAGAGCCAAATAAACCGGGGTGTTGCTGCGGGCTGCACGCCAAACAACGTACGGTCACAGCCCGGCTGATCAGGAACTGACTTTAGGTGCTTGTCCAGTGCCAGCTTGAAAACTGCCAGGGGTCTGTTGGAAATCCCCCTTTATGTGTGTGGGAGGCATTTTGAACATCTCGGGCCCCTGACACTTATTGTATGGTCTCTTAATGTAGTGACACCCCGTTTTTCATTGGGGGGGATGTGCTCGTCGCCAAGTTTTTGTTTTTTAGTGAGTGATTTTCGTGAGAAAGTTCGGTACTAGTCCCTCAGGTTTTTCCGGGTGTATATAATCATGTATCTCTCCCCCCGCGTTACGGGGAAATACGGGTTTAGGAACCTAAAAGCGCCCCCCAGTTTTTGAGGTGTTTGATCCCCGTTATGGGCCCGTAAAAGTTCTTGTACTTTTTTGGTCGGCAAATTTCCCTTTCCCTTGAAAGGGGTGCGTTAGTTTGCAGCAATATTCCAGCCTAGATAGAAAAATGCCCTGAAAGTGTATCAGGGCTTGGCTCCCTAGTTTTGAAGGTTCTCATTACCCATCCTTCTTTTTTCTAGCAGATGCGATTGTACAAGTTAGGGCCCTTAAAGGGTGAGATCCTCCGACATGTCACCCCCAGGTCTTTGACGTTGGTTTTTCGCTTTTTTTGGGGCCCAAAATTTTGTTTTGTACTCTGATGAAGTTTTAAATTTTCAGTTTACCATATCTGAGTAATTGAATTTTTCTCTTGAACTTCATATTGTTTTCTGCAGCCCCTGAAAGATTTGGTATGCCCGCCTGGACCCTTGCAGTGTCGCAATGGAAGACAGTATGCAGATTGTGTGTCATCTGAAAAGGGAAAAACACGGTGCTGTGGCTGACTCCTTGTCTATGTCGGAAATGAGGATGAGGAAAAAGATGGGAGCAGTACTGTGCCTTGTGGAACAGACTTTAAACCGTAGCTGCCTCGGACTTTACTCTTTTTGACGACTACCTCTGTGTTTTTTTTAGTGAGGAAATTTAGATCACGCCCGATTTTTCCTGTTTTCCTTTAGCCGATTTTGTGCGCTTTTACCATGGTCACACTTGTCGGGGGCTTTTTAAAAAAGTCTGTATATATTACATCGCTTTTTTTTTTGTCTTCAGTGCATTTGGCCCTTTGTCGAGGACCCAATAGTTGAGAAGACGGAGCGACCTGTTCTAAACCCATGTTCCCCCGGTTGTAAAAACTGGGGGTTTCAAATGGGTGGTGACTTGCTTTGGCCCCTTTCAAAAGTGTTAGTGCTATTGGTCGTAGTTCTTTGCTGTTGCTTTACTCCCCCCTTTTTGGGTGGGCTAGTTGTTGTTTTTTAGTAACTGTGGGACGACCCCCGATCCATGTCCCTCCCTAGGAGGGAAAGGCTCGTGTGGGGCTTCTTGCATTTCTTTATGAACACAAGTTCCATGAGTGGGGCCCGGGGCAGAGTGCTGGCATGTCATTTATCGCCTGTTCGAAGTCTTTTGGCGCGGGAAAACATCGGATAGGCTTGTGTTAATAAAATTTTGGGCTCTCTCATAAAAAATTCGTTTTGATCTTCGATCTCAGTCTGGTTAGCGGCTTGCTAAAAACTGGTCTAGGGGGGCTTGAGAGTCATAATTCCCTTTGCTGCCCTCTGTGTAGGACCCATCTTTTTTAATGGGGCCAATACGGGACGTTGTTCTCGTTTGATTTCCCTGGAAAAAAATTTCTTGGGTTTTTTTCGTTTTTTCATTTATGGCTTTTAGTTCTTCCCGCATTCCTGATCCAAAGGGATTTTTTTAGCTTAAGTTCTGCTTGCTATTTCCCCTGACCAGTGTTCCCCTGCGCATTTCAGATATTTTGACCTTTTTTAAGCCGCTCTGTTATTCTTTTCCGCCCCTGTAAAGGGGGCGCCTGTTCTTTTTATTTTACATCTACCCTTTTTTTTGAGGAATAAGCATTGTGCAACATCGAGTGCCACCCGGGTTAAAACTGTTTTTAGGCATAGTTGGGGGTTTTGTTGCAGTAATCTTCCCCGTTATATCACTAGGACTTGGTTTACTTGGTCCCACTTTTTTTTTTGTTTTGAAAATTGAATTTGGTGAATGCCCCTCGGTGATAGTTCATTTGTCGGTCTCGGCTCCACGCATACATGCTGAACCCAATTATTTGTATCTGGATAGTTTTTGATAGGTAATTTTTTATCGATCATATTTTATGAAAAGGTTAGGGTTTTTTTCCTTGTAGGAGGGGTTTTAATTTTTAAATTAAAAGGTGGTGGGTTTTCATTGGGGTTGTTTGGTGCGCCAAAATTTTTTGTATTTATTTATGTTAAATTTTAAAAAGGGGGTTGGGGGGAAATGGTTTTAGAAAGGGGATTTTTAAATTTAATTCGGGGGATTTTAGGAGGGTGTAAACCCAAAACTTTGGGGTTTGGGGTTACCTTTATTAAAGTTTATATTTGGTTAACATTCTTAAAAAAAAGGGTCTCAAAGTAGGAATTTTTTCCCGTTATCTCCATCTTATAGGTTTTTCCCGGGTAAATTTTTTTTTGTCCCCGGGTTTAGTTGGGTCCAGTAAAACCCGGAAACCCGCCTTGTTAATCCACAATTTTTTTGTTTTTCTCTTTGATGTTAATTGAATGAAAATTTTCGGAGGGGAGTTTTCGGGGGGGGGGTGGGGGGATTTTTTTTTCCACTTAGTTTTTCTTATCTGTTTTGGGTTTGGATGGATGCCCCCCGACTGGGTTCCAAATCCGGGAATGACGGGGTTTTTTGGTGACGAATTTTTGCCCATTTTTTCCTGACTGTTTTTTTTTTCCTTCCTGGCACTAAAAAACGTTCCTTTGATTTTTTTGGCTGTTGGCTTTCCCAGGTTTTCCCATGGCCTGGATGTTTTTTATCTTTTTGTCCCCCTTTTGGGGTTTGCCTGGAAATTTAAAATTTTAGCACAGTCTTTCCCGTACTGAAGAGGTAAAAGTTCAGGGCGAAAAAGCTTACAGGAAGGGGTTTGCATTTTCCCGTTTTCATATGGCATGGATTTTCTAGGGTGTCATAGTTTCACGCCCATTTTTTTTTCCAGATTTCCCTCCAGCAATTTCCAAGTGCATAGTATGTGCACGGCTTTGGTTTTCCCTTTCCTTTGGGGTTTTTGGACTGTATTCCCTGTTGGTGATGTTTCCCTGTCTTACTTCTATCCTCCCCGCAACCAAAAATGGAGCTCCCACCCTTTTTTTTAAATTATCCTCACTATTTCTAGTGGAGTCCTCTGTCTGCTATTTCCTGCGGTTTTTTGTTTTCAATATTGGTTTATTTATCTTTATACACTTTTTTTTCCCCACATGGCTCCGTCCCCTATAGGTCATTTTTAAAGTATTCCTTCCTGCGTATAAATTCCCCATACCTGGAAAAATCCCAGCTTCACCTTTTCTGTTCCAGGGCAGCATCTCCCTTCACCATTAGTCTCCCCGGACAGCACCCCCAGCTTCACCTTTGCTCCCCGGACAGCACCTCCAGCTTTCCCCTTATGTCTCCCCGGCAGCCTATCAGCCCCACTTTTATGACTACCCGGGCTTCTCTCCAGCCCCTTTCGTTTCTGATACATGGCAGTACAAGGGCAGTACCATTAGCCCCAAATTTTTAAATTTCCCCTCTTTGTGAAAGCTTCCAGGTTTTTTGGAAAGCGCTTTGATGTTGTCCCCCTTTTAATCCCCTTGTGATTTTAGTCAAGATTTATCTCATTTGGGCTACCAAAAACATTTCCCTGTTTTAACACTGTTTTTGGGCAGTCTTGGATATCTCAAAAGGGGGCGGCCCCAAATTTTCCAAAAAAATGACAATTTACCCAGTGGAAGCCCGTTTTTTTGATGACCACAGACACACACAGCTTCAAAGTTTGAATAGTTGATTTACGAAATTTTTACTACAACCTTTTAAATTTCTATTAATTACCCCCTTAAATGAAGCCTACTATTTGTTTTTCTTTTTTTAACTTTTTTTGAATTGGACAGCTTACGTGCAGTTCCGAATATTTTTAAATGTTTGTGTTTAAAAAGGGCGCCTACAACCCCATTGTTTACAGTCTGCTTTTTTGCCCAACGAAACCTTTTTTGAAAACCAGTAAGGGGTTCGGACCAGTCAAGGGTTGGGACCATAAAGGGGGTTCGGACCAGAAAGGTTCGGACCAGTAAAGGGGTTGGGACCAGTCAAGGGTTCGGACCATCGGGGTTGGGACCAGTAAAGGGTTCGGCCCAGTCAAGGGTTTCGGACAAGTAAAAGGTTGGCCCAGTCATCTGTTGACAGTGGGTCGCTTTTTTTAAAACTCGGGTCGGTGATTGGGCTAACCATAAAAGGTTACTGGAAATTATCTACTCGAGAAAATATGTGATTTGATTGATAAAAAGTATAACTGCATGTTGAAGAAACCGGCGACTGTTTGCAGTCCTACAATGCGAAGGTCGAGCCTAACCCCTTTGTTTATCATCGCGTACTACTTTCTATTTTTTTCCGTCTCCACCACAATAAATGCTTATTTCACTATGTTATGGGAAAAATTTTGGGGGAAAGGCGCTTTTTTTTGTATAATTTTGCTTTCGTTGTGTATATTTCGACCGCTGGTAAAATCAGGTTATTGAAAAATTTACAGTATACGTCTGGATTTTAAGAAAAAAAATAATGAAGTCACTCCCCTTCACTTTGTACCATTTTTAAAATGGTTAGTTTCATACAACACGTATTCTCTATCATGGTATCACTAGTTTTATCGGTCAAGCAAACCAGGAAGAAAATTTTAAAACACGGCCTGGGGTTTAAGTTTCTGGCGACTTCTGGCACCTGCCTCAAATAGGCTTATCACTTCATTTACAAATTCATGTTTTCCAAATGACACTTTACCTTATCATCAATATATTTAGGGAGCCACTGTAGTATACACTTTTACACAAATGTTAACTCAATGTTATCAGGGAGACTTTCTTTCCTCTGACACGAAAAGTTCAATTATTATTATTTTTTTCACACGGGACACAGGCCTATGATTCCCCTCTGGCAGTAAACTCTGCTAGGTAGTACACACTAATTCTCCTTTTTTGACTCGGTATATAATGTTTTCCGCCCAAGATTGGTTCCAGGCGCTAGAGGGATGTATCGTATAGGATTTGTGTGGTGAATGTTGGTATGGATTGTGTTTCCTGGTTGTCATGGATGTGTGGTTGTGGAGCTTTGAGAGCTCCTTGATACTTATTGTTACTTTTGTGTTATGAATGAAAGTGCAACCCCAAAGGTTTTGTCATGTATTTGGAGGTTTTTCCTGTGCTATAATGACCCGACCTGATCAATGCTTTTAATGGTATGTATGGTTATGTTTATTATCAGTTATGGGGCCATGTATGTGTTTGGGATTTTTGTAGATTAAAATATTATAAAATATATACAGTTTTGTTTGTGTACATAAACATATGCTTTTTTTTTTTTTTTTTTTTTTTTTTTTTTTGAAATCAGGATTTTCTTTTTTTTACTCCTTTATATATCGTTTTGAGGCCTTTGTTAAATGTTAGGCTTTAGTACATTCTTAATATGGGTACATACAAAGACATTAAAAAAAATTAACACAACTTACAGACTGCTGCTACGTATGTTGTTCACTATTATACAAGGTTCATAGATTAGTGGAACCAACTCATTATTGCCCTTTCACTCCCCCCCCCCACCAATGAAATACATTCTACATTTTCCCCTGTTACTTAAAATTCAAAAAAACTTGAGCAAGGACAACATCAATAACACAACAATATAAACACACAACAATCCAGGCAACACCTGACACTATAATATATACAAGTTTTTAAAACACATCACAATTCAAGAAGGAAAAAAAGGTTTTAAAAAATAAAGGCCACAAAATGGCTATAAATAAAAACTCCTAAATTACAACCTCAACACAATAATAATGCACCAAACTTAATGACAATCACCCATAATACAACTCGCAACAAATTTCACAAGACCTACAAATGCATTATTTAAGAAACCTGTGCTGCAACACAGGTGACCCATCATCCCTCACCCCACTCACAAAACATAGGTGCACCCATCATCCCTCCCCCCACTTACACACACAGGGGACCCATCATCCCTCCGCACTCAACAACCAGGTGAACCATTCATCCCTCCCCCCACTCACACAAACAGGTGACCCATCATCCTCGCGCCCACTACACAAAAAAAAAATCAAGGGTGACCCATATCCCTCCCCCCACTCACACACACAGGTGACCATTCATCATCCCCCACTCACCACAAACCACAGGTGACACATCATCCCTTCCACCACTCACCACAAACAACAGGTGACCCATCATCCTCCCCCCACTAACAATATATGAAAACTAACCCCATCACCAGTCTGAATAATCATGGATATTAAATACCCTTCAATTTAGGAATATAATGACAGATGTCACTTGAGGAAAATTATTCGAACCATGGTTGGAACAGACTACCAAAAAACACAATCCGTAAATAAGACTAACATAATGTGAGTATACATTTCAAACACATGTATACCAACTACCAATAAAGTCTTGGTGTTACGGTAATGACCTTAAACTTATAACATTAATTATCCCCTCCCCCCGAAATAATATGACCGATCACACACCACTCCACCGCAACCCACCCCCCAAACATGACATACATGAATAAACATAAAGTGGTTATTATCTAATATTGGTGAAAACAGTAGCACCGAAGACACACTACATACATAGCCCTCTGCAACAACAAGGGGGCAGTAAAGCAACAGCAAAGAACTACAGACCGATAGCACTAACATCCCATATCATAAATTCTTTGAAGGTCCAAGAAGCAAGATCACCCACCCATCTACAAACCCATCAATTACACAACCAGGGCAACATGGGTTTAGAACAGGTCGCTCCTGTCTGTTCTCAACGATTGGATCACTACGACCAAGGTCCTAATTGCACTAGAAGACAAAAAGAATGCAGATGTAAATATATACAGACTTTGCAAAAGCCTTCGAACAGTGTGACCTGGCGTAATAGGCACAAAATGCGTGCCTAAAGGAAAACAGAGAAAAAGTCGTCGATGGATCTATAATTTCTCACTAACAGAACACAGAGAGTAGCGTTCAACAGAGTAAAGTCCGAGGCAGAGCTACGGTGTTGAAAAAAGCCATGTTCCATAGCACAGCCAGTACTCGCTCCATCTTGTTTTCCTCACCTCATATCGACTCAGTACAAGGATGTCAGCCACAGCACCGAGTCTTCCTTTGCAGATGACACCCGAATCTGATTGACAGTGTCTTCATTGCAGACACTGCAAGGCTCCAGGCGGACATCAACCAATCTTTCAGTGGGCTGCAGAAAACATATGATGTTCAACACGATGAGAAATTTCAATTACTCAAATATGGTAAACATGAGGAATTTAAATCTTCATCAGAGTACAAACAAATTTGGCCACAAAATAGAGCAAACACCAACGTCAATGACCTTGGAAGTGATCATGTCGGAGGATCTCACCTTCAAGGTACCATTAACATTGTATCAATCGGCATCTGCTAGAAAATGACAGGATGGATAATGAGAACCTTCAAAACTAGGAGAAAAAAGCCAAGCCCATGGTGACACATCTTCAGGTCACTTGTTCTATCTAGGCTGGATATATTGCTGCCACACTAACAGCACCTTTCAAGGCAGGTTGAACATTGCCACCAGAAAATGTACAGAGAACTTTCACGGCGCGCCATAACGGAGGATAAAACACCTCAATTATCTGGGAGACTGGAGGTTCCTAAACCTGTATTCCTGGAACGAGGGAGGGAGAGATAATGATTATATACACCTGGAAATCCTTGAGGGACTAGTAACCGAATTGCACACGGAAAATCACTCACTAGAAAGCAAACAGACTTGGCAGACCGATTGCAACATCCCCCAATGAAAAGCAGGGGTGATTCACTAGCACGTAAGAGACCATACAATAAGTGTCAGGGGGCCGAGGATGTTCAACTGCCTCCAGCACACATAAAGGGGATTACCACAGACCCCTGGCAGTCTTCAAGCCTGCACTGGACAAGCACCTAAAGTTAGTTCCTGATCAGCCGGGCTGTGGCTCGTACGTTGGTTTGCGTGCAGCCAGCAGCAAACCTGCTGGTTGATTCAGGACTCTGATCCACAGGTGGCCTGGCACAGACCGGACGCGGCGCTTTGAACCCCGGAAAACTCTCTCCAGGTAAACTCCATGGTACAATTTAATAATAAATATTTAACATAAGGGAAACATGGACCAAGACTTACACATTGACACTTCAACCCGGTTATAAGACACACATCTAGTGCTTAATTAAGTCAAGGAACATGCAACAATTGAAGTTCAACCACTCCTTATTCACAACAGAGTATCTAAAGGGCATGGCAGGTGCAGCAGCACAAGTATGTACGTGCCGTTACACATCCCATATGCATAGGTTCACACACATTCGCACCTTACATAAATTACAGAAAGGCACAATACCGTGATGGAGCGATACACAATAACCCACACATAAAGAGAGAAGCTACGACGAACGTTTCGGTCCGGACATGGACCATTGACAGTCACCACCAGTGTGACTTTGTTCAATGGTCCAAGTCGGTCCGAAACGTTCGTCGTAATGCTTCTCTCTTTTATGTGCAGGGTTATTTGTGCACCTTACATTTACTCCAACTCTCTCGCACACGAAAGTCGTGCACATTCTTTGCAAATCTGTCCACCCCAAGGAGGCGACCCCATTTCTTCCCTGACATCCCATCCTTACCGTAGCATTTACCATCCTAACTTGCCCCTCCAACCGGGATTTACAAAATCTAATAAAAACCTCTAACGTAAGTTCTCTATCATCCCTCTGAGAAAGCCCGCTCCGCCTTCTTCCATAAATTTCCAAGTTACGGGCACAAACGTTTTTTATAAAAACGTTAACCGCTATAACGCGCCCTCTTCACCTCACTAATCCCTTTCCCCTCATTCCCCATGATATGTATATATTATCTACCTAATGTACCCCACAGCCCTAATGATCTCTCATCCAATCCCTACATCAAGACTTTAGGGGAGGCTGGGCGGCGAGCTACAAGATGAGAGGTTCCAAGGAGGTGAGGGTATGGCAGCGTGTAAGGGGGGGTTATGGGCGATAGCCTTTCGTCTGGTGATTAGTAGGCCAAAAGCAAGGACAGCAGGCAACAGCTATTCCATGTGGAAGTTCATGAGTCGGTAGGTGGGTTTAGGGTGGGTCAGGTTAAACATGCACTAGATGGAATAGGAGTGTTTGGCGGGCGAGTGGTATTGGGAAAAGTATTGGCAAAAGAGATGGGTAGGAGACTGGGGTTGAAAACAGGAGTGTTAGAATGTGATATTATCAGTTGGGAAACAGTGATAGGAAGAATTGGAGAGGAAAATTAACTGAGGGAGATAAAACATGGAAAGGCTTTAAAGTGAAACGTGTAATGGTAAAGCTCAGTCAGGAATCAGTGGACTCCCGGCAGAGTTTTATCTACAGCCTGGGGAGCTATGAGGGTTTTTTTGGTTTAGGTTATTGAATTTAATGAAGGAGAGGGGAGAGTTGGGAGAGAGAAGCAGGACAAACAGCTGTAGTAGTATTGGTACCGAAGGAATAAGGGACAAACATACATCATAGGGAGTACCAGGCAATATCTTTTTTATGCACAGATTATAAGCTGCTTTGCCAAAATTTTGGGGAATCGGTTAAATGCATAGTGGATTAGAATAGTATTGAGAACTCAGTTTGGGGTTTTGCCAGGGAGGTCTTGGTGGAGGGACATGGGTTCCTAAGGGATTTCGTGGAAGCCAAAGGGGGGACGGGGGTTGTTGGCTTTAGACTGCAGGGAGCATTATGACAGAGTGGAACGAGAAGCATTGAGAGCCATACTAGGTGACAGGGGGTTGGGAAGAAATAGTTGGATGGGTTTATGCTTTTGCTATCGTGGTGCAATGGTTGAGGGAACAGATTGAGGGAGATTGGGTGGGATAATGAGAAGCGTTATGTGCAATAGGGCGGAGTTGCAGGGCAGTAGAATTGGGGGGTTTGGCAGTCTTAATAGGGTATGTAGATGACACTACTATTTGGTTTGGGAGGGGCATGTCAATGGATACCTTGGATCGGGTATATACATTGTTTCGGATGCAATGGTATAAGATGTGATTCAGAAAATCCCATGGTCATGGGGTTAGGAGCTTCGGCCTGGGAGGGTGGTGCGGTAGTTCGTGTTGGGGAGGTGGGTGTATTTGTTAAAATTTGTGGTCTTATCTATGCAGGACGATCTGAATGTTAGCACGCATGGGAAAAATTCGGTTAGGTTGGTGGATAGGATTCAGGGGCGATGGTGTGCATTGAAGGCCTTATCATTTGACCCCCTTATACAGTGGGCCATTTTATTATGTCTATTGTATGGCCACATGGCAGCGTGTTCCATTAACACTGACGTCGATAGTGGAAATACTTGAGGAGATGGGTTTTTTAAATTCTTGTGGGTCTTAAAAGAGACGTGGTAAGTATACCTGTGCAAGCAAGGGGGGGGTTTGCTGGACTTAAAGAGGAGGGCCAAATGTTGTCTTTATTAAAAGGGGAGGAGTGGTGAGGGGAGGAGTTGGGTGGAGGGGGAGGTCTGGTTCCAGGATCATGAAGATTGAAACGAATGTATTTCAGGAGTGGAGTTGCAGGAGTGTGAAACTGTTCTGAGGGCTATGGATGGGCTGAAGATCGGGTAAGGTTCAAAATAGGTAGTGATGTGTCGATTGTTGGTGATGAGGTTTGTGTGCACCTGGAAGAGGTAATTATCCCATGTTATACTTGGGGAAGTTTATGGAATAAGTTAAGTAGGATGAGGTTACAACCACGAGCGCGCGTGAAGTTAATTTATCGTTTTCTGCATGGGATTTTGTGGTGGGTACGGTTCTGAGGGGTTAAACATGTGGTGAGGGTGGTGGGGTGTGGGAATATGTGAGGTTGAGGAGTCGGTGTTTCTGTTGTATATTTTTTGGGAGGGGATGGGTAGCATCAGGGATTGGTTGAGTAGGGTACTTCTGTAAGGTTGGGGGTAAAGGATTTTGTTCTGAGAGCTTTAACCCCTCCCACAGTGTTGTATAATCCCTCCAAACCCTCCTCTTCTCCTAACACACTCGATATTTAACTTTCCAATAACCCTAGAGATACCCGCAGTGACTTCCATCCCACTCTGCCACGATGCCCTATGATCCGAATAAAGCTGTCTTTGTGTGGAAAAACTTTACCAAGACCCTTGAGAAATGTAAACCTATGCTAAACTTAGACACATAAACCCCTCCTTACAAAGTGTGCTCTACTACCACAGTCCCCCTCCAACCTTCATCCCTCACTGAATATCCTCAGCGGTCTCGTAAGGCCTTTGACGTGTGCCCTGCCCCTTTTGCGTTCCACATCAAGTCCTCTGGATAACCACAGAGTTCTAGTCCCCACCAACGTATGGGCACCGCAGCGTAAAACGCATAAGAAGAAAACTAGGTCATCACATAAAAATTCCTGCTCTACTTTCCATCGTTCTCAGCTGGTGCATACACACTTAAAAAGATTACCCTCTGACCCATCACCACCATCCACATACAACACCCTCCCCCCCTCCACCCTCCACTTTTTATCAACACAAACGGGCTCGCCTCCTGATCAGTATACCACACCACCTTTCAGACGTGCAGATGGCAGAGTCATGTCCTGGAAACCACTCACCAACCTCCTCCAGCTCTCTTCTCTTCTTGAAATTATGTTCTAGGCAGGAAAAACAATACATCCTCCCTATATTACAGAGAACATTCGAAATCATTCCCTCTTCACCACTATTTACACAGTCTATTATGTTCACAGTCTTGCACTAAGGCTCTTTATAGTTTCCAACCCTTCTCCTACTTCAATCATCCCAGGCCTCCTGCCCCAGAGCCAGCACTGAGGGTCACACATCAATCTCCCCCTTTATTGTGATTGCCTCTTATCGTGACTACTTCGCAGTTCTCTTCCTTCCTCCCAAACTCTGCGCCGGTGTCAGGACAACTTCTTAGTCTGACACCGCCTACTCTTTATCTTGTGATGCCCTCCACTTACATGTGTTCTTCTGAGGTTCCCTCAGATGAGACCTCAACCTCCCATGCCCCGTTCCTCGGCACACGGTTGACATCTCACGCTTACTGCATGTCCGTCCTCCCTATCTATGATTTTTTCTTAGACCTGCTTCCTCACGATCGTTGTGTCTCACCAGCTCAGGACAACTTCTCAACAAGCGTGTCAAAGTTACCTCAACACCTCATCAAGCTCTTCCTCCTAGGCAATTACCTCTCCTTGCACGTGCCCTTCTACACTCTCCTCCTGCCTAGAAACAGCTCTGTTTTGGTATATAGTTTGCTTTCACCACACGCAGTCTCTGTTTGGGATCCTTCACCATTTCAACTCCACAAAGTGCCCACGGTTCTTGCTTTCCCGTGGGGCTCTCAACAATGGCTTTCCCACTGGTAATTGGTACTTTCACCCGTTTGTGCAGGCTCCCTCCTCAGCTTCACACACACTGATGCTATATGGTCGTATGCCCCGCAATGACCTGCACGTTAGGCCTATGTCTGGAGAGTACAATGCCAAAACCTGTTGTCTTGGAAGTCCTACAACACGAACAAATAGGATGGGAAATTGGAGCACATTAAGTGGGGCTTTAACGCCTACATTAGTCGAGGTGTTTTTGCCAAAAATTATATAAGAGACATACGGCATCAGAGACGGGGATTTGTTATGGAGTGGCACTTATTGTTGGTTTATAGAATGCTCGTGAAAGTGCCCAACAGCTCATTTGTACAAGGCGTTGGTGGATCATTACCAAGATATCGATTAATGTAACCACTGGCAGTGAGGGTCAAGTTGAGGTTGTATCAAGAAATTATTCGTGTGCTCAAACTCTTTGCACATGCCCTTTGAGGCTGATGAAGCAGACATCAGAGTGATTTTTTCGAAAAGATTTATGGAACTGTACATCTATGCTCAACCTGGAAAATTAGCTTACGCTGGATTTTCGGAGGGTACTTTCAATCTCAAGATGAAGGGTGAGGCATCCTATACCCTTGTAATGTATATCTTGAGGAGTTTAAAACCAGGTAATGATGGCGTATGCCGGGCAGAGGGCGTAAGTTGCCGACTGTGTGACGAATATGACCATATGGCGGCCAGATTGTGGCAAGCAGAATGGGCTCCTGGGCGGCAAGAGGGCGAAGAGGCGGATCACCTGCGCATAAGAAAATGATGCCTGAGGTAAGAACGGAGGCAAGGAGGGAGGGCATGGTCGCATGAGGAGTGGTGAAGAGGTGGTGGCTCCCTCCTGTGGAATCAAAAGAAAGACATGGTGAATATCAAGAATCACCTGCCCATGAACAGATTACAGTGACGTGAGGAGGTGCAAGTGGGGGCAGAGTGAAAGCTATCCAGGAGGAGTTTGCGATGGTCGTTACAGGCTATGCTACAGTCTAGGAGGTGGATGAGTCACAGCAAGAGGAACTGGGATTGGAGTGGAGGATGGTTGTGTGCAGGAGGAGAGGGGGACCAAGCAGCACCTTTGTGATGAACAGTGCGAGTTGCCAATGGAAGGAAATGGGGAGGCGGAAATTAAGGGAGGTAGGTAGAAGTGGAAATGTCCATTGTGAGGGGCTCCGGACACAGATATGGAGATGGAGGGAGTAACGAGGAAAAGGGCTGGTTTTGGAATCAGATTCGGACGATGTTCTGATGCTGGCACAAAGGCCAGGGAAAAAGCCCTCGGGTTATGGTACCCAGAGCGACTCTGAGATGGCAAACAAACAGAAGGGGGGGGAATGGTTTGGAAGGGAGGGTGGAGTACATGGCAAGGCAATGCCCAGGGGATGGTCAGAATAGGGAAGGTCTTGAAATGAGGCGGGGAGGAGAACCTTAAACCGCTCAGGTGTGTAATAACAATAAATATTATTAATTAATGGTCTGTGTGATGGTGGTAAAACTTGGAGTACTTCCGGATGTTTTTGATAGATACAAGCGTTGATGTGGCTTTTTGTGCAGTCACAATCTTAAACTGGTGTGAATTAGTGGTTTGTGCCTGGGTACCAGGCTTGTGTGTTTGCAATCGGAGCGTTTAAAAGGAGTAGGTGGGTCGTGTTGATCAGGGAGGCGAGCCCATTTGTATTGCACAGGAAAGAGGGGGGAGGAGGGTGAGCAGATGTGTGTGGGAAAGAATGGTGGATGGGAGCGGGAGTGTCAGTTTGTGTGTGGTGTATGCCCCAGCAGAAAGTGACGTGAAAGTAAAATACAGATTTTTGTGCGGGAGAAACTTGTGTACTTCTACAACAAGTTACTGTCTGTGGAAATTAGGGGGGGGGATTTGTGAATTGTGTAGTTAAGAGGGCAGAATGGAAACCAGAGGATGCGGGATAGTTTTACTCAGTCTTAGGGGGCCATGTTTAGGAGATCTTCAGTTCGTGATTGCTTTGGGGGAGGTCTGTGTTGAGATTCGCGCCCCTTTTAGCGACGGTTTGGGTTGTGGTGGGGGAATGGATGGTGTAGTAGGATGGCGGTGGGGGTGGGCTGGATGGTTGTGGTTTGTGGGGGAACTTGGGATGGAAGTCTGGGAACTATGGTTGGGGGTGGAGGAACATACTTTTATAAGGCAGTTATATGAGGGTTCGTTTGGACAGGATTATTTAGCTCAGAGGGTTTGTAGAGTCTTTTAAACTTTTGAGATGGTGTCTTCCGTCATAGGGCAGTAATAGTTGGAGGTGGGTGGGAAGCTTTGGCTCGTAGGCAAGGAATCTATGGAAACTGAATGCGATGGTTTGGGGGTTGAGGGAGGTAGTGGAAGGTATTGCAGTATTTGGGACAGCTCGGTGCGGAGGAAGACTGGGAGATGTGGTAGGTTGGTGGGATAGCTGTAGCTAAGGCAAGAATACGTCAATTTTATGTGAGGGAGGGCAAAACGCATTAATCAATTGCAGTATGGATTGTCAAATTATTTAGAATCTAGATTTACGGGATTGTTATGAGGGGAGGGGGCAGTGGCGGGGGTGTTCCCATGGATTGAAATACAAATGTTTGCAGGACAGGATAAGATTTGCAAGTGGTAAAGGTACAAGTGAGGGCTGAAGAAGTTACTCTGGGGTGACAAGCTATCGGCTTGTGTGCTGCGAGGGCAGAAGGTGTAGACAGCCTGTCTGTCTGCACAGACAGCCCATGCTGTCTGCCAGCTTAGTTCATATTCGCGCCACTCAGAGTGATGCCCCTCTGTAGCCAGGCCTCTAGGTAAGGCACGCCAGCCTGCCGGCCATGCCTCTCCCTCACTCCCTAGGCCGACCGACTTGACAGACAAAGTGCTCCCCCTCATGGACTGGCTGGCGGTCACTCCCTCACACTGCGTTTTTGGTGTACTCATCTACTCCAATTAAAGGCCAAACTAGTCCCCGGCCGTATCATTGCTACCTACGCTACCTCCAATCGGCACTAAACCGTTGTTCAGCAGTCAAAACAGAAATATACAGTAGGTGCGACAGAGGATGACTGAGTACGGGATTGGAAGTATTTCTTCAGGGGGGGTTTTTAGAGAGGGTCAGTATTGGGGGGAAACAAGGGGATGAGTGCGTATCAGATAGATTTTTGAGGATACCGGAAAAGTAGTGGGGTGGATGGCGGGGTTTTTGGGGCAAGTATGTATGTGCCGTGCAAATGGGCAGGAGTGTGGGGAGGCACTGGGGGGGGCATTAGGAGGAGGAAAAGGAGACCCTTGGACATGAGGAAGGGAAAGGCAGGGGGAAGATGGTTTCCCAAAACGAATTTTTAGTAAAAAACACGGGGGTCGCTATGGGGTTTTTCCTAGTAAGGTTAATAAAGCCTTTAAAGAGGGGAGAATTGGGGGAAACCCGGTGGTGATTTTTGACCCCAAAGGGAAATAAAAGCAAACCCCTTCGGGATTATGACCCTTTTTCCCTTGCTTTGTGCTGTTTATACGCTGTTCACAAAATTCTTGGGAAAGGTTTAAATGTGTTTGAGAAGGTGGTTTTGAGTCTGGGTTTGGTTGGGGGGTAGGTCAATGGGTTTAGGGCCAAAAGGGTCATAAATGGATTCCTGGAGACATGAAGGGGGCAGAGTGGCGTTTTTGGGAAATTTGGATTGCAAAGGGACTTTTGACAGGGGAAACCCTTTGCGGGTTTTCTCCTCGGCAGGGGTTTGGGGGAAGAATATGGGGGGGTGGGTTTCTTTAGCCCGGAGTGTAGGGGAAGGGGGCAAATCAATGGTGTGTGGGGGAAAAGGGGTCAACATGGGCTGGGTCTTCGGGAGGGTTGTCCAGTATCACACTTTTGTTTGCTGTGTTCAGGGTCCTTTTTATTAGGATGTGGAGGATCATCTAAGGAATGGGGGAAAGGGGTGCAAAGCCTTTGGGCCGGTTTGGGGGGGCTATATTGACATACAAATAT
This sequence comes from Cherax quadricarinatus, assembly GCF_026875155.1. Lineage (NCBI taxonomy): Eukaryota > Metazoa > Arthropoda > Malacostraca > Decapoda > Parastacidae > Cherax > Cherax quadricarinatus. The sequence continues at coordinate 43,324,566 of NC_069436.1, read as the reverse complement.
TCTGGGTTGAGGAGACACGGTTAGAGTTTTAGGGGACGTATTTCCAGGATGTAGAACAACCTCATACCCCGAGACTGGGCCCCCCCCCTAGGGTGGCCCTGGCACTCAATGCCTGACCCTCCCCCAAGCCCCCTCTTCAATGTATGCAATGTTTCTTGAAGATGAGTGACTGTCAATGTAATGCCAAAGGGACCATAACTGTGAACCCCCTCCCGGTTAGCCCCAAACCCGCAGCCTCTACGGTCCCTGGGTTGAAGGATCATGGCTTTGGATTTTGCCACAGATATCTTGAGCCCCAAGTGATGGCAAGTGGAAGCCAGCAGATCGAGGTCCTCCTGAGCTTGCTGCAAAAGCTTGTGCTTCCTAGGCACGACAAGTGCCTGGTCATCGGCATAGCTGAGGATGAAGGTGCCTCTGGAGAAAGGCAGGTGCACCAGCTGGTGCATCAGCACATTGAACAGGGTGGGACCAAGCACCTCGCCATGTGGAGTGCTGTTGCCCAGGGTCTTGAGAGAAGAGGCATCCCCCTGGAAGTGCACCCAGGCCCACCTGTCCTGGAGATAGGAACGAAGCCATGAAAGCAGCCTGCCTTTAACCCCCATGCGGGCCAAGACTAAGAGGATGGCAGGTGCACTGGCTAGCTAAAAAGCTTTCTCAAGGTCAAGAAAGACAATGTGGGCTTGGCTGTCCAACCCAATGCTGGCCAGTAGAGTGGTAAGGCTTTCGAAAGTGCCCACTCCTCTGGTGAAGCCATAGAGGTGATTATGAGGAGGACCAAGCTTCCACCTCAGGCTCTCCAGCACCATCCTTTCAGACACCTTCGAGATGCAACTGGTGAATGAGATGGGTCTCACACTGCCAGGATCCCCAGGCTTAGGAATCGGTATGATGTCAGCCTCCTTCCATACGACAGGGACTTTGCCAACTCGCCAAGTCCGGTTGACGACCCCCAGGACAGCTGAATGTCCAGAATGGCCATACCGAGTGATCATGCCATAGGTGATACCATCATGCCCTGGTGCAGTGTCCCGATAAGATGTGAAGGCTGCCTGGAGCTCCTGGTCAGTGAAGTCTTCATCCGTGATGTCCTTAGCCTGGCATGCCGCTTGGATCACCATCATCCTTCTAGAAAGGAGGGTGGATTGGAGGTCCTGGATATCCTGAGGCAGTTGAGCCATGGCCGCTCTGGAGGTGAAAAGGACCACCAGACGTTCTGCCTCCGTTGCGGGGTCTTTGTGCAACCGAGCTACTCTGCGACACTGCCCAGTGGCCAATTGTAACTTGGTCCAAATCTCAGATAAGGTGGAGGAGTAGCTGAAGGAGGAACACCACTTGAACCATTTAGCCTGCCAGACCCTGTGAGAGACTTGGTGTGCATGCCACACCACTTCCCTGAGCAGACGAATGGACTCGACCGTGGGATTACGCCTGTGCATTTTGCATACGACATTGATGTGGTTCTGCTCCCTGATGTCCTCATTGTAAAACCACCAGTCACGTTTATATAACCCTCCGCCTGTAATCTTAGGTATGGCTGCCTCAGCTGCACATGTGAAGGCCACCTTCGTGCTTTGAGCCACCTAATCTGGGTCTTCTGGAAGAGGAGAGACTGCCCAGCAGCACTCAATGATCTCCTGGAAGCACTGCCAGTCGGCCATTTTTAGATTCCATCTAGGGGTAGGTGTGGGGAGCAGGTACCACTGGACCATCAGCGTGGTGACCACTGCAAAGTGGTCACTGGTGAGACGGGGGTGGACCTCCCATCTCCCACTCGAGAGCAACCGCCTAGAGATGAGTGTGACGTCCAAGCGGCCACCGTAGTGATAGGTTTGCTCACCATTATTGAGTAGGGCGATCTCAGGGACCTCCTCCAGTGCAGCCACACGGTGCCTCTCAACTGCGTTGGTAGGAGAGACAGAAGAAAGTATTGGGTGGTGGGCATTGACATTCCGAGCCACAACAAGACCCTCCCGTGGGGCAAGTGCTGCCACCTCTTAAATGCAGGGATGTACCGAGGCTT
>NC_069436.1:43266037-43322046 GCF_026875155.1 Cherax quadricarinatus | reverse complement strand
AAAAAACGTGTTCTCCACATCCTTTTTAAAAGGCCAAAACCCCTTCCCCTCCCCACCCCCCAAAGGGGGAACAAACTGGTAAATGTAAAAGGGATTGAAAAAAGAAATAAGATTGTGACAAAAGAAAATTGTTTAAAAATTCTAATTAAGGGGGGTCCTCCCCATACACCCATTTTTTTTGTACCCTCACCCTTTTCCCCCTTTAACAGCGTTTTTACCCCCCCAACTATTTTTTCTCCAAACCCGCTTCGAAAAATACTCTGCATGCACCCCTTTCCACTCTACATAGGGGGCTCGCCATTCAAGGCCAGTAAAGCCCCCCCCCCCCCCTCCCCCCTTTGACCCACAAAACTTCTTAAACCCGTGACCTTCAACATCGACCTGCCTGGAAACCCCATACTGCGATGGCAAACGCCCCTCCCCCCCAAACGCATTTTAAACCCTATTCCCCCAAAATTTTTGCGAAAACCCTTTATAGTCCTGCCAGACAACGATATCGCCCTATATTTCCCCCAAGGGTTTTGGGCTGCCTTTCCTTTGGGACCAACACCCAACTCCCGTATTCTGCTTTCCCCTAACCTACCCTTCCCCTTTCATACAATTTAATAATTTTACCATGACCCCCCAATCAACTCCCAAGCTGCAAAAAAAATTTCCCCCGGGAAACCATCAATACCCGGGACTTCCCCTTTCCTCATTCCGTGAAAAGCAATTTAAATTTTCCTCCTCATAATAACCCCCCCCAAAAATTTTTCCTATCACTGGACCCAAAAATGCACTTAAAAATACGTGCACCCCTTCTTAATTCCACTTCTCCACCCCACACTAGTCCGTTTTTTTTTATCCCATGTATCCGCAATGCCCATAGTTTTTGTTTTCGTATCCTTGACCTGCCATGTTCCCTCTCTCATTTCCCTCCAAGCCGGGATTGCCGTCAGCGCCTGCCTTTTGCTTTTTTTTGTCCAACCACACCGATGGCCTTCTCCCCACAAAACTTCTTCTAATCCGCTTTCACCCGCACCGCTTGAAAATGCTCATTATGGGAAAGTTTGCAAGCTCTCTTTTTTGTCTAAAAATCTCGCCATGGGTAAACACCACCAACCCATCCCCGCCCATAACAAATTCGTAATCGATCCTTAAATAATCCTAGCCCATATTTTTAAAATGTTTAACACCTACCCTCCCTCACATAAAATACTTTATCCTTCCTTCCACCAGTCCCACCACGTTACAATTCTTTCCCCCTCCTGAGCTTTCCCTTGAAAAACCATTCCACAGCAAAAAAAAACCCCCAAAACCCCTTTCCCACATTTAAAACAAAAATTTTTTTTCCAAAAATTCTTAAATTTTGGCCATTCCCCCCACCCTACCTCCACTACAACTGCCCCATGACTACAAACCGTCTCCACCGTTTAAAAGACTTTACAAACCCCTGCGAAATAAAAACACCTGTCTAACCTTGCAAGCATATCCCCTTCTTAAAAAATTTTGTCTGTTTTTCCCCCACCCCTCCCCCCCAAAAACATCTCTTAACTTAAATCCCTCAACAAAAACTCTGAGAGGTGCGACCATGCCCAGCCCCTTTGGGGTTTGACGTCACCGCCCTTATACACAGTTTCCAGTCACCCCCCAAAAACGCTACTTCCAAGACCACCAAAAAATAAACAAGGTCCTCACACACAAAAACCTTCGAACCTTCGGTCATTCTCCGCAGGGCATAGACACTTACCAAAAGGGTACATGCTTTCCCCTCCAGTCCATCCACTCGCAACCCCCCTCCCCCCACCCCCCCTCACATCTCTGCAACACAAACGGCTCGTCTCTTTTATTAAAGCCCCGGAACCTCTCCAGGTAAAATCCAGGAAACACCACCTTTTAAACGGATAGTTGGCAGGTCATACTGTATAACCTGCAACCTGCAACACTTCTTCTTTGAAATTGGGGTTCTTGAAGGAAGAGAACATCAATTCTATGTTTGCTAAGAAAACTGCTCACCAATCTCTCTTAGTCTAGTACATAACCTAAACATTAGCAGTCATACACCTAAGGCCTGTTATATTTTCCACCCTTTCCTCTTTTCCCCCGTGGTTCACCACTTGATTTGTTACGTCTATGTGTCTTCTTTACAGTACCTTCCCATTCGCCTCCCTTCTTGCGATGGCGTCCCTCATGACTCCCCCCCCTCCCCTCACCCATCCTCTCAGTTTTTCCATCCTCTGTGCCGGCGTCATACGTCATCCGAGATCCCCTGGGGGAAAAAACGTAGCTGCCCGTTTCCTCGTAACATTTTCATCCTCCAGTCAAGATCCGAGGAAGCCTCACGTGTACTCAACAGCCACCTCACAATGAGAGAGAAGTCCCTCTCCGATGTCCCATCTCGTCGTCCTTCTGCGGAGTCTCATATTGTTGACAATCCTCCGGACTCAGAAAGTCTCCAGCTACGTCTTCGGAGACGGAGCTTCACCACTTGCGGTGACAAGGGTCCTTAAACTTCGTCTAATCCTCACAATACTCAACACGTCATGCCGGGGTACCAATCCAGAAGATGTGAGTATCGGCAACGACTCAGGTGGCAGGCACCTGAGGAAGGACTCACTCTCGATTAGAAAAGCCTGTTCCACCATCTCACGCCACAAACGACCACGGCCCTCCTCTGACAACGATGCTCACCTCACACGTGTGAACTGGTGGCTACTTCTTCTTGCCAGGTTTGGTCATGCGTCTGTTTCTATTCGCATGCCGCCGCTATGTGGTCATACTCCATCCAAAAATGCACACGTACGCCGCGTCCAGGAACTAAAACCTTTACGCTGTGTCCAAAATCTTGAATGATACACTTATGACGGTAATGGGTTGACCAACGTCATCTTAATAAGGCTGAATGTACCTTCCGGCATGAACCTGTGTAGGCACCCATTATCCACTTTACCCAGCAGGCAGAATGCACAGTTCATATTTCTCAAATAACGTTTCGATTCATCTTCGTTTGCTCGAAGGGACTATCCCTCAACTTTATCCAGGTATAATATCGAGACACGTCCACCAGTCTCACACGCACAGCAGGATAATGTCAAAACGCACATCTTGAAAGCACTTAACCACCGATTCATAACTGTCACAGCAAGCAGTTTCATCAATACCTATGCGCTCCGTTTCAGCGCTACACCATACAATTCACCATCTTGTATGCCGTATGTCCTCCGATTATCTTGGTAAGAGTAATTGATCGAACTAGGTGTAAATCGCACCTCGAAGCAGTTCAATACCAATAGTATTAACGCGTCTGCGATAACAAACCGCCATCTTAACACCAGTAATTTCCCAGCAGTGTCAACAGAGACACAACAACACCCCCCCATACCACTGCTGTCAGGTTACTGAGGAGTGTCAGGCAAGGGGGTCTACACAGCCCAAGAGCGATGCAGACAAATGTTTGTATTAATGTCTGTGCATTATTGTTCGTCACTGGTGATCTGCAATTTTCAGTTTTGTTTTGAGAGTAAAGAGTTTAATGTACGTCAGATAGTGTAAATAAAGTTGGGCAACAGTGGTGTTATAGGTTTTTGTGGTTAGGTGCGTGCTAGGCACAGTATTTATGTGTTACTTATGTCATGGTTATATTTTATGTTGTATTGTACTGTTGTCAATAGCACTATGTTATGTCCATATAAGCTGTATAGAGCTTGAATGTCCATAGTTGAAGCTTTTTATGTTGTTTTTAACACTGGAATTGCATGTTTTAAATGTGTAGAGAGCTACCATGTTTGTGATTTTTGAGACTAAGTTTATACCTATGGCTTTGTAGTCATTTTGTATGTCTTTTGTGACTTTTCTATATCACCATTGTTGTTGTAATACATATTGTTTATTTTAACTGAACCATTAGGACAATTTACATAAATTAATGTTTTGATCATTGCTGTGTGAACATTAGATTTAGGCAACATTCATTGTTTATAGTATGTTGGGTTTGTAAATAGTGGGGTGGTTGGATAACCCGGGGGGGGGGTAATAGTCCTGTATAATATGTTCATTGCAATGCATTGCTGGTCTGTAGTCGATTTTTAAGTACCATTTCGGGGTTTGTTTAAAAAGTTTTGTTCATATCATGTAATTTGTTGGTTCTAACAGGGTTTTTGGGTTAAGGATAGGATGAGGGACAGGGGGGGAGGGGTACCCACACGGAGTTGTAAGTGTGGTGTGAATTTATTAGTGTAGGGAGGTTGTGTTTTTTTTAAAGATTTTAAAGAGTTTTACGTGTTATTTTTTGTAATGTCATGTTTTAAAAAAAAAATAAAAAAAAAAAAAAAATGCACAGCAAATATAACAGGGGGAAAACCCCCACTAAACCCCATTATAGTTACATTCAAACATACAAACATGTTACTTAATGTTTAAAACAATAGTTTATGTAATTTGAAAAAAAAATATACAATTGTTTCAAAATTTCCAAATTTAGACAAAAAATTCAATGTTTTTGATGTCTGCATCGTCTTGGGCAGTGTAACCCCCTTCTGACGCTCCTCAGTAACCTGACGCAGTGGTACGGGGAAGGTGTTGTGCATTGCTGCCTGGTGGGGTGAGTGCGGGTCGGTTTTTGACCCTCTACTGTTTCCCAGACGGTACCAGTCAAAAACATGGTCCCCGGTGTTGGGCGGGGGTAAATCTGGGGGCATTGAACTTTTTAGGGGGCTTTAACCCCTAGCAGCATTGTTATTCCCCAAAATATAAGAGGACTAGACATCAAGACGAGGTTTATATGGAGTGGCACTGAACGGTGTATATAAAATTTTTTCGTAAAAGTGCAAAACTGCTCAAAGATATGGGGCTTTGGTTTTGATCGTTACCAAGATGTCAGCATTAACGAACACGGCAGTGAGGGTAAAATTGACGGATTTCACGACATTTTCGGGGGTTAACTCTGCAAGGGGCCTTTGAGGCTCATGAGGTAGATATTAAAATGTATTCAAAACATTATGGACTTTTAAATCTGGCCAACGGGAAAAATGGGTAAAAGGGTGCTTCACAGGATTTCCTGAGGGTTTTTTTAATCTCAAATGATGCTAAGGCATCCTTACTTCGTATTATACTCAAAGAGTTTAGAACCGGGTTTTAAGGTATAGTGCTGCGGGCAGAGCACGTGCCGCTGTGTGGCGAATATGACCATATGGCGGCAGACTGTGGAAAAGCAAGTATGGCTCCGGGGCCCGGGGCAGGGGGGGGGAAAGCACTGGAAATGAGCACCGATCCCAAAGGAAGAAGGGGGGAAAGGAGGAGGGGTGGTCGATGTGGAGGGAAGAGGTATGGCCCTCCGTGGAATCGGGAGAAAAGGGGTGACCTGAATCACCTCCCCATAAACAGGGGCTCCGGGGGCGGCAAGGGGGGGGGCACCTGCGATAAAGCACCCGATGCCTAAAGAAGAAGGTTTTGCAAGGAGGGGGGTGGTCGCATGTGGGTAAAGAGGTGGTGGCTCCCCCCTGTGGAATGGAAGAATGGTGATCCATGAATCTCTGGCCCTAAACAGTACAGTTGTCAAGTGGGGGGTTTGCAGGGGGGTGCAGCAGTGAAGGCTTTGAGGGGAGTTGGAGATGGTGTACAGGCTATTTAAGTCCGGGGTGGAGAGTTACGCGAAAAAAAAAACCTGGGAACGGGGAGAGGTGTGTGTGGGGAGGGGAGGTCAGGTGGCCCCTGTGGTGGACAGGGGAGTGCCAGGGAAGGACATGGAGGCGGATTAAAGGGTGGTAGAGGGGGAATCCATTGTGTGGCTCCCGGGACTAGATATGGAAACTGGGGAGCTAAAAAAAAAGGGGCGCAGCTCAGATTGGGGACGTGTTTATGCTGGCGAAAAGGCCCGGGGAAAAAGACAGGGGTTTAGGTACCCAAGTGACTCGCGAGAGGGCACAACAGAAGGGGGGGGGAGGTTTGGGGAAGGGGGGGGAGTCTGTGGCAAAGGCACATCCGGGGGAACGGTTGAAAGGGGAAGAATTTTGACATGAGGGGGGGAAAGGGGGAAAACCTTAAAAGGGGCCCTCGGGTGTGTAACAAAAATATTAAGGTCTGTGGATGGGTTTAAGGGGTGCTTCAGGATGTTTTTGAATTGGTACAAGGTTGAGTAGCTTTTGTGCAGGAGCACAAAATTTTAAGCTTGGTCGTGAAATTTTGGTTTCCCGGGATAGGCTTTGTTTGCCGTTGAACGTTTAAAAGGAGGAGTGGGTTGTTGACGGGGGCGAGGCCCTTTGTTGCAAAGGAAAAGGGGGGGAGAGGGGAGAGTATTACTGTGGAAGGATGGTGGATGGGGGAGAGAGGGCGTTTGTGGTGTGTATCCCCCGCAGAAATGACGGGAAAATGAAGATGGATTTTGTGGGGGGGAGCCGTGTACTACCAAAGCACATTCCGTCTGTGGCGATTGGGGGGGGTTTTTGGAATGTGTAATTAAAAGGACAGACGTGGAACCCAGAGGGGTGGGTATTTTCCCCCTTTTGGGGGGGCTGCTTAGAGATCTTCATTACTTTTGCTTTTGGGGGAGGTCTGGGGAGGTGGAACATACTTTATAAGAAGGGGATATGCGGGTCGTTTGGACAGGGGTTTATTTAACTCAGGGGTTTTTTGGTTTTGAGCTTTTTTAAAAATATTGGGGTGGGTCTTCCGTCTGGGCGGTATTTGTGGAGGTGGGTGGGATGCTTTGGTCGTAGGCGGGGGAAATTTTTGGAAAAAGAACACGAGGTTTTGGGGGGGGAAAAGGGAGGAGTGGAAGCGTTTGCAATATTTTTGGGGGCAGCTCTGTGCCCACAGAAGGACTGAGGAAGTGTGTAGGATGGTGGATAGTGTGGCTAAGTTAAGAAAACTCCATTTTATGTGAGGGGGGGCAAACGCAAATTAATCAATTGCGGTATGGTTTTTTCAAATTATTTAGAATCTAGATTTTGGGATTGTTACGGGGGGGGGGGGGGGCGGTGGCCGGGGTGTACCCGGGGGAGGGAAAACACATGTGAAGGACAGAATCGGGATTTTCAAAAAAACGTTTTGAGCTGAAGGTACAGGCGGGGGGTTTGGGGAAAAATACTCTGGGGGACAAGCCATCAGCTGTGTGCTGCGAGGACAGAAGGGGACAGCGAACGTACAATACCCCGGGTTTGCAAATCATATCTTTTTGTGGGGGGGTTTAAGGAGGGTCAGGTATTTAAGGGGGCACCCAAGGGGTGGTGCATATGCAGATAGATGGGTTTTAGGAAAACGGGGGAAAAGTTGTGGGGTGATGGGGAGGGTTTTTGGGGGGGTATGTGGATGGCCGGCAAAGGGGGGGAGTGATCGGGGGGTCGAGTGGGGTCATTGGGAGGGGAAATGGAGAGCCCTTATGGACATGAGGAAGGGTAAGGCACCCGGGGGTCGGAAAGGTTTACAAAAACAATTTTATGACAGCCTGGGGGTTTCTTGGGGTTTCCTATAAGGTTAAGAATGCCATGAAAGACGGAGGTAAGTGGGGAATCTCCGGCAAGGGGGTGGGGGTGTTTGGGCCCAAAAGGGGAAACAGCAGTACCTTCGGGATTACCGAGCCATTTCGTTTCTTTTGCTATTAAAATTATTTGCGAAAAAATTCTTGGGGAAACGGCTTAAAAGTGTTGTGGGGGGGTCTGTTTGAGTCTCATTGGTTTTTTCCTGGGAGGTCAAATGAGCGGGGCCACGGGGTTATCAAGGGTTCCTGGAGGACATGGGAAAGGGGGAAAGGGGGGTTGGGGCTTGGATTTGGAAGGGGCTTTTGATTTTGGGTGGAAAGAAAGGGTCTGAGGGTTTTCCCACAAGGGGTTTGGGAAAGAAAAAATGGGGTGGGGAGATCCTTGTCTCAAACGCGAAGGTAAGGGTTTCAAATCAAAGGGTGTGGGGGGGGGGAAACATGGGGGGGGGGGTCTTGGGGATGTCCTTTATCACAAATATTGTTTGCATGTGTTCAGGATCCCTTTTATAGGATGGTGGAGGATCGTCTGACGGAGGTGGAGGGATGGTGAGCTGAAGCCGTGGCCTGGTTTGGTGGGCTATGTTGATGATACCACTATTTTGGTAACTGAGGAGACACAGTTAGGACTTTTGGGGGAAGTTGTACACACTTTTGGAAGAGCTACTGGGATGAAGGTAAATCTGGAAAAGTCAATGATCATGGGGCTGGGAGAGTGGGCAGAGAGATTAGATTGGGGATGTGATGTTGTGCAGCGGAGGACCGGGAGTCTGAAAATCTGCGGTGTCATGTATGAGGCTGACCTGAGTACTGCAAGGGTTAGCAATTCGAATAGGATGGTGGAACAGGTGCAGCGACGGTTGGGAATGCTGTGACCTCACCATTTAACCCTTAGGCAACGTGCAATTGTCATCATTGTATTACTATATATAAAGTCTGGTTTGTTTCAGCTGTGATGCCGTTAACAGGAACGGCGATCACGAGTATTCTTAGAATGGTGTTCAAATTTTTGTGGGGTTCAGGGTGCAGCTGGTTGCGAAGGGAGGTAGTGACATTGCCGTATGTAGGGGAGGGTTGGGTTTGTTGGACTTGAGAAAGCGTGTGAAATGTGTGTTTATTAAGAGGGAAGTGATGAGTGCAGTGGATGGGGGGAGGGTTCAGCTAGATAAGGTACATGCTCACATGAGGAAATGGTTGGAGGGGCGGAAATGAAGGAATGTGAAACAGTGTTACGTCCCTTAATGTTAGGCCAGGGAACCGGGAAAGGTAAAGGTGGGAACTTTGTGTAAATCGTTAGGGGGATAGGTAGTGGCGCCAGTTGAAGGGATCTACCCCATGTATGCATGGATGTAATATGGCGAAGATTTAGTAAATTAAGGATACGGCCTAGGGCGCGTTTAGATTATTACTGTTTCCTGCATGGGATTTTGCCAACGGGAGCGATGCTCCCAGATAGGGGGGTTATTGAGGGTGGGGGGTGTGGCAGATGCGTGGGGAAGAGACTGCAAAATCATGTCGTCTATTTTTGTGAAGGTTTGGAGTGCATCATGGTATGGATGAGTAGGTAGTTTGGGGAGGGTGGGGGGTCAAGGTGTGTCGGTATTGCGAGCATTGAGTTTGATATGAGTGGTGTGGATGAGTGTGGGGGGAAGGGTTTAGCATATGTCATCTGGACTACATATATGTTTTATGGGGGATGAGGGGGAAGGTGGGGGGGGATGAGATGAGAAGGACTTTGGCGGCGACATTTTATCGAACTTTGTGTTGCAATAGAGACATTTTTGGGAAAGGTGGAAGAGTATTTTTCTTTAGGGTTATAGAGGAAACATAGGGAATTTATTGGCGTTATAAGGGGCTTTAACTGTCGGGGTGAGTAGGTTGGTAAAAGGGGGGGGTTCACGGGATTTCAACGGGCTTACCTCCTTGGGTATGCAGTGATGTGGTTGGGTGTGATTGGAGGTACTAGTGTGTGACCAGATGAGAGGTTGTGCAAGATAAGTTTTGCTTAGTTCCCTTGATGGGGAAGGTGTAAGGAGCAGATTAAATATGTAACATGTATTAATGTATAACCTATAAATTATATAACATGTATATTTCTTTGGTACCGTATTATGTTCCACTTGCACTGGTATTGCAATTGAATTTGAATTTTCTTGAGAGGGTTTTCCTTTCACTATTTCCTTGAAGCACTGAGTTATTTTTGCCTTTTTTTTGTAACGTGGTCCAGCATCAGTTTTGACGTAATTACCTATTATTATTATTCTTATTTAAGGTATTGTAATTTTGGTAGTCCTGTACCATTCATGGTTGTAATTTTTTTTTTTTTTTTTTTTTTTATTTAAAACATGACATTACAAAATTATAATATGTAACTCATTTAAGTCTATAAATTAACACAATCCTCCCTACAGCTAATATTACACACCACACTTACAACTCTGTGTGGGTACACCCCCCCCCCCCGTCCCTGCTCCCTCATCCTATCACTTAACCCAAACCATGTTGAAGCTACTCAACAGAATTACATGATATGAACAACACTTTTATATGCACATCCCTCGAAATGGTACTTAATAATCGACTACAGACCATGCAATTCATTGCACTGAACATATACCGACATACTACCCCCCCCCCGAGGTTATCCAACCACCTCACTATTTACAACCTAACATACTATAAACAATGAATGTTGCCTAATCTAATATCACACAGCAATGATCAAAACATTAATATATGTAATTGTCCTAATGGTTCAGTTACATAACAATATGTATTACACAACAATGGTGATATAGAAAAGTCACAAAGACATACAAAATTACTACAAAACCATAGGTATAAACTTAGTCTCAAAATCCAAAAAATGTAAGCCTCTACACATTTAAACATGCAATTCCAGTGTTAGAAACAATAACACAGCTTCAACTATGACATTCAAGCTCTATACAGCTTATATGGACATAACATAGTGCTATTGACAACAGTACAATACAACATAGAATATAACCATGACATAAGTAACACATAAATACTGTGCCTAGCACACACCTAACCACAAAAACCTATAACACCACTGTTGCCCAACTTTATTTACACTATCTGACGTACATTAAACTCCTTACTCTCAAAACAAAACTGAAAATTGCAGATCACAGTGACGAACAATAATGCACAGACATTAATACAAACATATCACAGCATATTCTGGACACCGTGCATGATCACAGCATCAACGCTATGCAGTGCAAGGCACCTAGAAAAACAAGTTGAGCAAATACATGCAATTATTATAGCAAATCTCCAAATTACAATGTCATTACCGTAAATCAATATTACCACACACAATATGTATAATAAGTGTATAGTCCAGTCACACAAAAAACTGGCCAGCTCCACAGGTGCTAGCACCCGTGGTCCACATATTATTCACTCACGCATCACTCATCCAACACTCTCGCAAACATTTGTTATCCATTACCAGGGAGGCAACCCTGTTTTCACCCATGACTTCCCTACCCCAGCAACACTTTCCAATCATACCCTCCCCTCCCTCGTATATTACAAGTCTAATAAAACCTGTAACGTAAGTTGCCTATATCCCTCTGAAAAATCCTTCACCCACCTCCTCCCATAAATTTCCTTATTTCTGCATACCGTTTTATAGAACGTTACCGCTAACACCCTCCTCTTCACCTCAGTAACCTGTTTCCCCCGCAATCCCCACACTATATAGATATAATCTGCCATAATGTATCCCACAGCTCTGATTACACTTTCCTCCCAACCCCCCACGTCGAGACTTAATGCTCTCAATACAGAAATTCCTTTACCTCTTATCCTATTTATCACCCTATTTAACCACCCCTTGACACTCCTCATTCCATCACAAAAATATACATCATGAAAAGCCGACTCCTCCCCACCACATATCCCACACTCCCCCCCGTCAACGACTCGTCTATCCCGTAGAACCACACCCGACGGTAAAATGCCGTGCAGAAAACGATACATTACATCCCGAACACGAGGTTCCAACCTCATCCTACTCAACCTATTCCATATACTTCCCCATGCATACATGGGGAAAATTCCCTCTACAGGCGCTACAACTCTCCCGGCTAACAATCTACACAGCCTACCTATTTTAACCTCCACTGGCTCTCAATCCCACACCAGAGCCCTCAACACAGTTTCACACTCATGCAACTCAACTCCTGTATACATCCGTTGCAATCTGCTATGGATCCTGGCCAAACCCCCCCCCACCCACACTTTCCCTCATCACCTCCCTTTTAATGAAGACACATTTGACCCTCCGCTTTAAGTCCAGCAATCCCAGCCCCCCCTTACTTAAAGGTAACATTACCACATCCCTCTTAATCCAATCACAGCTTGAACCCCACAAGAATTTAAAAACCTTCCTAAGTATGTTCGTTATTGCTGGCCCAGTTAATGGGAACACGGCTGCCACATGTCATACTTTGCTATACAGTAAGATATTAATAACAATGGCAAGCTGCACAAGGGTCAAATGATAAGGTCGCAATGCACCCAAGCATCCCTGAATCCTTTCTACCATCCTAAGCGAGTTTTCTATGCGTACCACAGTTAGATCGTCTGCATAAATAAGACCGCAAATTTTTAACGAATTCACCTGCCTCCTCACAACTGCACTACCCCAATCAACTTTACCCACCAAAGCTCCTAACCCCATGACCATGGATTTATCTGAATTTACCCTCATACCAGTTGCCCCTGCAAACATTTGTACTACCCCGTCTAATGTGTCCATTGACATCCCCTCCCTGATCAGAACAGTTGTATCATCCATATACCCAATTAAAACTGGCCAAACCCTCGCAACCCCACACCCTGGTCCCTCTACGTGACACATACGCTGCTCCATCAATCTATAAATGGGGTCCTGTACACACGCAAACAATAATTGTGACATAGGACACCCCTGCCTAAGTCCCCTACCCATTACAATCTTCCCACCCAATCGACCATTAATCTGTACCCTCGCCATTGCACCTCCATGCAACGCCTCAACCCAACCCACTATTTCTTCCCCAAACCCCTGACCCTTGAGGATGGCTTTCAATGCTTTCCGATCCACTCTATCATATGCCCCTTGCCAATCGAGCGCCACCAAACCTCCCTCCCTCCCCCCCCCCTTTTGCCTCCACGAAATCCCTAAGTAACCCATGCCCCTCCACCATAGACCTCCTGGCAAACCAAACTGAGTTTTTGATACTACCCGCCCCATCACACACTTGACCCGATTTCCCAAAATCTTCGCAAACAATTTATAATCTGCGCATAAAAACGAGATCGCCCGGTAATCCCGAAGCGTATGCTGCCCCTTACCCTTTGGTACCAATACAACGACAGCCGTTGCCTGCTTCTCACCCAGCTCACCTCTCTCCTTCATGCAATTTAATAACCTAACCAGAAAATGCCTCAAAAATTCCCAATGCTGCTGATAAACTCTGCCGGGAGTCCATCAATTCCCGGTGCTTTGCCCTTTCCCATTCCACTTAAAGCCCTCCATATTTCCCCCTCAGTTATTTCCCCACCCAGTGCTTCCCTATCACTGTTACGCAACTGACATACCACACTCCCACACACCTGTTCTAAAACCCCATCCTCTACCCCTTCTCGTTGCCAGTACTTCTCATACCACTTTTCAGCAAACGCCCCCATTCCTTCCGAAGCTTGTATGACCTGCCCCTCCCTGTACCATCCTATCGACTCATGAACCTCCAACCATGGAATAGTCATTGCCTGCTGTCTTTGTTTCTGCCTACGCAATACACACGATGAAGGTCTATCGCCCTATAACACCTCTTCCACCCCCGCCTGTACCCGCACCACTTGAAACCTCTCATCCTGTACCTCACGCAGCCTCCCTTTAATTGCCATAATTTCATCCATTGGATAAGTGCGCGCCACCGCCCCCCCTCGCATAACAACCCCGTAATCTATCCTCCAAATAGTTAGCAAGCCCATATTTTAAAGAATTGATACGTTTCCCTTCCTTTACGTAATATTGCTTAATCTGTTCTTTAGCCACACCATCCCACCACAGCACCACATCCTCTACCCCATTTATCTCTGCACGTAACCCCTACCACAGCGTTGCAAATCCCTCTATCCCCTCCTCATCACCTAACACACTTGTATTTAATTTCCAATATCCCTAGAATATACCTGCTAGTGACTCCCACGCCACCTCTGCTACTACCGCCCGATGATCCGAATAAGCTACATCTATTGTACGGAAAAATGTCAACCCAACCCTTTGAGATATATACAGCCTATCCAACCTAGCAGCGTAACCCTGTCTTACAAAAGTGTGCTCTACCTCCCACGCCCCTCCTCCAACCGCATCCCGCAACTGAATATCCCTCAAAAGATCTCGCAAGGCCACCGACACGTGCCCCGCCCCTTTTGGTTCCACGTCAGCCCTCCTAATAACGCAGTTCCAGTCCCCACCAACGACGGCCACTGCAGGTAAACCACATAAGAAAACTAGTTCTTCACATACAAAATCCCTTTTTACCCTTGCATCATTGTCCGCTGGTGCATACACACTTACAAAAGATACCCTCTGCCCCATCCACCATCAATCCACGCGCAATACTCTTCCCCCCTCCCCCCTCACTTCTTAGCAACACAAACGGGCTTGCCTCCCTGATCAATATACCCACACCACCTTTCAGAGGTGCAGATGGCAGAGTCATGACCTGAAACCCCTCCACCTCGAGCACTCTTCCCTCCTTGAAATTGTGTTCTTGCAGGAACAGTACATCCGCCCTATATTTATACAGAAACATTTGAAACCATTCCTTCTTCACACTATTACACAGTCCATTTACGTTCACAGTCATACACCTAAGGCCTCTTTATAGTTTCCAACCCTTGCAAACGATGCCTCTTATCGTGACTACTTCGACATTGCTCTTCCTTCCTCCCAGACCTCTGTGCCAGCGTCAGGACATCATCTGAGTCTGACGCCGCCGCTCTCTTCCTCGTGATGCCCTCTACATCCATGTTATCTTCTGAGGTTCCCTCACGATGAACCTCAACCTCCACCACACCTCGTTCCACAGCACTCGGCGAGAACTCACTCTTACTAGTTGGCCCGTCAACCCTGCTATGTTTTTTATCCTTACATTCCTCTACAGGCAACACCATGCCTCTCACCAGCTCAGGAACAACATCCTCTGCAGGCGGTGTCAATGTCCTTAACACTTCCTGAAGCTCTTCCTCTAGAGCCTGCACCTCTTGCTGCACTTGCATTTCTGTACTTTTCCCTTGTGTAGTAACAGATCCTTTTACATCACAGCTTACCTCACACATGCCAGTCTCCTCTTTGGAATCCTCCACCTCTTCACTCCACAAGCGCCCAGGCCCTTGCTTTCGCGCGGGGCTCTCAACAGCTATCACGCTGGTAACTGGTGCTTCACCAGTTTGCGCTGGCGCCCTCCTCAGCTTCACGCACTCTGCCGCCATATGGTCGTACGCCCCACATATTCTGCATGTACGTCTCTGTCCGGCATACGATACCATAACTTGCGTCCTGAAGTCCTCCAACACGACGTAAGACGGTATGGGATGTCTCAGAGTCATCTTCAGGGAAAAGGTACCCTCTGGACGTCCCATGTAAGCACCTGCCGTCCACTTTCCCTTTTGTGCCAGATGTACGGTTCCATATGTCTCAAAAACACTCCTTATGTCAGCCTCATCTGCCTCAAATGGGTCATTACGTATCTTAACCCACGTAAAGTGGCGAGATACGTCGATCAAACGCACCTTCACAGCTGGAGTAGCGTCAAGACTCACGTCTTGGAATCTCGTCACCAAAGACTCATACACGGACGTGGAATTCAGTTTGACGAAGATTCTATAAGCCCAATTCAGGGCTACACCATACACCTCATCGTCCTGGATTCCATAGGTCTCCCTAATGATTGTTGGGAGTAAGACTTGCACTGAAGAGGGTGAAATCGCCCCACGAAGCAGCTCAATACCAATGGTATTTACGCGCCTCCTCACACTCAGCGCCATGTTGATACAAGGTAGCTCGCCTGAAACAGCAGAGGGGTGCAGAGCACAACCGCACTCTACCGTGGTCAGGCAGCGAATGAAGTTTTGACGTAATTACCTATTATAATCATTCGCTGCCTGACTACGGTGGAGTGCGGTTGTGCTCTGCACCCCTCTGCTGTTTCAGGCGAGCTACATCAGTTCGTCAACAGCCATTGAGAAGTGAGGACGTGTGCTGCTCATTTTCCAACATGGCGCTGCATAGCAACAGGCGCATCAACACTGTTTGCGTTGAGTTGACCCATGGGGCTGTCACGGGAGCCACGATGGATTTGTTACTACCGGCGATTATCCGTGATACCTACGGCATCGCAAATGAAGAGATATGTGGTGTAGCACTTAATGGGACGACACGGATTTTCGTTAAAATGACGTCAGCAAATGTCTACGAAGCAGTGGTGGATAAGTATCAAGAGACCATTATAGCCGTCAATTCAGCTGTATCAGTACGTCTTCATGATGTATCACGATACTACACATGGGTAAAAATCAAGAATTGTGCCTTTTGAAGCGACTGATTTTGTTATAAAAGATGAACTACGTAATTATGGTACGGTTCATATGGCCTCTGCAGGTCGGTGGGCCGCAGACCTTATGCTGGAAGTTTGGAGGGAACATATTCAGTCAAAATGACCTTACGACATCCCATACCGTCCTATATTATGTTGCAAGCATTTCGAACTCAAGTATATAACATATGCGGGGCAACGTCGTACGTGTCGGCTGTGTGGGTCGTATGACCACATAGCGGCACAGTGTGGTAAGCGTGGGTGGGAATTCCAAATATCACAACAGCAACAATCGGAAGAGGTCGAGGAAGTTAAAGGGACGAAACAGCCCTTTATGCTCATCCGTCCTAAAAAACGGCCCAATTTTGGGGGTGAAGAGGTAGAAAAAGCGCAGGAGAATGTTTTGGAGGATCCCAAAACAGCGAGAAGAATCACCGTCACTGGACATAAAAAAAGTTTTTTGAAGAGACTCTCCCCAAATAGGGGGGAAGGGGAAAGTACGGCGTTTTTAGTAAAGGGCACGGATTTTTTGTTAGACGAGTCAAATCGTAAACCGTGTGGAGGATCCAGGGGGAAAATTTTGGGATGGGTTTGAAAAATCATGGGGAGGCGAGGGAAAGGGAAACATTGAGTCTAGTGTGTCGCAGGGTAGGGAACGGTAAATGTACAGAAGGGGAAAGTGCATCCGATAGTACTAAAGAAACCCAAATTTGCAGGTGGGGGGTGGGAAACGCAAAGCGAATGCGCCCCCATAAACCAGACAAACGTGTTTAAACTCCTCCCCAAAGGGGCCGGGAAAAAAGTCGGGGCAAATGTACAGAGGACAGGGAACAGTGAATCCACAAACAAGGGTTTTCAAGGGGTTTCCCCAAAAAAAGGGGGGAGGATAGGGGGGTTTGTAAAATGGATAAGTGAAAAGTCTATACCTAAAACTAAAGGAAAACCCCATTAATTGACTTTAAGGTTTTGACAATAAATTTTTTAAGGTTTGAGTCTGACGGAAGCGAAAGGGGTTTAATGAATTTCTGGTGCTCTAGATTTTGGATGTGGTATTTATCCAAAAACAAAATTTACGGGAATTTGGGATATGAGTTAAAATGGGAGGTTATGAGTGTATATGGAATATGCACGGGGTTAAAAGGAGCGTCGCTTTTCTGGTAAAGGAAAAAAACCCGTTTGTAGTACGCCATAGGAAAGGGGGGGGGGGAAGAGTGATTAGGGGGGAAAGGGTTTTTAGGGGGAAAGGGCACACAAAATTTTTGTATTGTATAGGGCCCGGGCCCGAGGGAATTTCGATTTAAAAAAACCCCTTTTGTACAAGAATTTTTTTATTAGTAAAATTATCTACGTTTTTTTACCAAATGTACGATAACGGGGGCGACTGTAATTGGTAATACGACGAAAAATGTGGAGCCTCGGGGAGCGGGTTGTTGTTGGGGAATTCCGGGAGATTTTTGACGAGTGGGGGTTTAAAAGGGGATGTGTGGGGGGGGGGGTGGGGGGTTTGGGGGAAAGCAAAATTTTATTAGACGAGATAGGGCGGCGAGTTTGGTTTAGAAGTACTTTGCCCAAAGTGCAATTCCCGGGGCGGAGAGTGAATGGGATAAAGGGGGTTTTTTTTTCGGATCAAAAGGGGAGTTTAATGGATGTAGATATTGAGGTGTGCCTAGAAGGGGTCCATTTTTTTGGAAAATTAAATGTAAATTTTTGAAAGGAGGAAAGTCTTTTGTCTTTTTGGGCAAAGTGGGAACGCCTTGTGGTTGAACCCACCGGAGATTTTGGTTTTTGGTTAATTGGGTGGAAACGTTAGCCAAAAAGCGAATTAGGGAAAATTATTTTAGTCAAGGAGTGAGATAAGCCCGTTACAATAGGGTTTTCCCCAACGATTTTTTTAGGGGGGCAGTTGCCGACGGGCTATGTACAAGCGAATGCTAATTTTTCCTTTATAAAAATTTGGGAAAAAAAAAAAGGGAGAAACCAAACGAAATTTACAAAACAAAAGGGTTTGGGAGGGGAAAAGGGTTTAAGGGGGGAAATCAGAGAGATTTCGTTCGGTTTTTTAAAACCCCGGGGGGTTTACCCCCCAAAGGAAAACCCCAAAAAAAGTCATGCGTCTTCGAGGACTGCCCTAACTTATTTCCATTGGGGCCCCTTAATCTTGTCCCCCCAAAAGCACCCACCCAGTCGACTAACCCCAGGAACCTATTTGCTGCTATTAAAGGGACAACGGGTTTTAAGGGAAAACGTGCGAAGGGTTTCCACCCCCGCCGGGAATCGAACCCGGGCCCCCGTGTGTGAAGCGGGAGTTTTAGCCACCTCCCCCCGGGGCCCCCATCGAAGGGGGTTTGGGGGGAGATCGGCCGTGGGCGGGGTGTTTTTGGGGAATCAACACGGGAACTCGCAAAGAAAAGGATTAAAAGGGGGGTTGAATTTCAGGTGGGTATGAGGGGTATAATTAATCAAGTTTTAACACGACGGGGGTAAGGAGTGGGTATATAATGTTTTGGGTTTTAAATTGAAAAACGAAAAGTGGGGGAAAAATAAGTAAATTGCTTTTGGGCAGAAATTTGGGTATTTTTGGGCCCGTGTGAGCTGGGGAGCAGATCGTTTGATTTTGGGGGCCGATAAGGGAGTGGGGGAGATTTGGGGAAGGCTTTATCTGGGGCGAAATTTTGGGAAAGGGCCCCGCCGGGAAAATTGTGGGTTCCCCAGCGCTTTTATCTTAAAAATTTAAAACTTTTTTTAAAGGGGTTTTTTTTTACGTTTATTCAATAAAAAAAGGGGGATGGGGTTTTTAGGAACAAAAAAGGGTTGGTGGGGGTCGTCCTAGTTCCTAAGGTGACCCCTTTAAGGGTTTAAAGATTATCTTGCAATCTCGTTTTTAAATGGGTGATAAAAAAATTTTTGGAAGGATTTTGGGCAAACCCAAAATTTAAAAAAAGCCGGCCCGAGTGATTGAAAAGGGGGACAATATGGGTCCCCGGCAGGTCTATGTATGTGGGTCACGGTATGATTAGAATTTTTATGAAGAAAGAGTAAGATTAAAAAGGGGGGGGTTTTGGGCTATGTTTGGGAGGCGGCATATGATATTTGGGGGAAACGGGAAAACGTTAGGGAAGATCATAGATGGCAAAGGGGGTTTTTGGGGGGGAAATTAAAATCATGGGCCAAATTTTAAAGTATCAGAGGCAAACCCTTTCGGGCAGGTGAATGGGAGGTTGGGAAAATCCCAATTCCAATGGGAAGGGGTTTTCGTCAAGGTTTTCCCCTTTCACAAATTTTTTTGCTTTTTTCAAGATTCCCCTTTTAAAAGATGGGGGAAAAGGGGTTTTAAAATTTGGAAACAAAGGGGATGGGTAATTAAGGGATGGGGGAGCGGGCATTTTTGGATTGTCGAAGATACACGATTTTTGGGGAGAGAAAACATGGATTTGATTCGGTAGAAACGTTAGTGAAAGTTTTGAAAAGGCTACTGGCATGACGAACAACATGGGGGGAAAAAAAAGTAAATAATCTTGGAAAAGGGTCTCGTGAGGACGGAATGGGTTTCGAAAGGTGGGAAAAGGGGGGGACCAAATAAAGATAGTGGGATCGTTTAAAGTTTAAAAGATACAAGTTTGCCAGCAAAAAAATTCCCTTTCTACGTTGATGGTTCTGGAAGCCCCAAATGGGTTTAAAAGCTCTAATTTAAGTTTGCAACAAAAATGATAACAACGAATGTGCTATTATATAGTAAACTATGGCAGTTAAAGGTTTAAAAATTTTCCCAAACTTCGTTGTGAGTTAAAAAGGCTACAAAAAATTTTTTTAGATTTATTTGGGGAACGGGGGGAATGGGTTTAAATAGAAACGGGGTTTTCACACCCCGGTGGCCGTGGAGGGGTGGGGCTTATAGAAGTCGAAAAGAGGAAAAATAAGTATGTATTTTAAAAAATAAATTTTAAAAGCGGGAGGGGGGGCAAAGGAACGGTCTTCCAAAGGAAAACTCAAGGGAAAAGCGACGGGGGGGGGGGAGGGAGTTCATGATAGGGGGAGGCAATTTTCGGGGATTTTTAAAAAAGTGAGGGATCCTTTTCCCTATTAAATTGAGAATCTTGATAGGGCAAGGTAAGGCTTTGGTAGCGGGGGTAGAAGGATTTTTTCCGGTGTATATTGGCGTAATATTTGGGGGGGTTTAAACAAATTGGGGTTTTAAAACCCAAAATTTTGAGAAATTATGGATAGATTATTTTTCATGAATATTGCCGTCTGGGGAAAGGTTTTTTTCATAAAAAGAATAAAGAAGGGTGGGGAATCAAAGGAAATTTTGGTGGGTTTTGGGGACAATTTTTCATACGGTGTTTTTTGCGATTGAAATTTAACTTTTTAAAAGGGGTTTTGGGTGGGTAAGGTTTTTTTGGGTTTTTGGGGGAGGGGTTTTTCAAAGGGCCCTTAGGGTTTTTTTGTTTAGATATAACCCGGGTGAAATAAAAGGGTTGAGAAAAGGGTATTGGGTTTTATATTAAGGATTAAATATATAAGGGGGGGGGGGGGGGGGGGGGGGGGGGGGGGCGGGGGGGGGGGGGGGGGGGGGGGGTTTTAAATTTTGGTTTTATTTTAAAAGGGAAAGGGGAAAAGTGTTTTCCAAAAATTTGCGTTTGGAGCCTTTTTAAAAATTTGGAATTTTAAAGGGTTTTGGGGGAAATGGGCAATTTTTATTTCCCCGGGTTTCCGGAAATTTTTCATTAAATTTTGAAATGGGTTGGCACAAAGGCTATTTCTTTTAAAATTTGGCATAAACTTTTTTAAAAAAATTTTAAAAATTTTAATTATCAAATTTTTAGGGTTTTAAATTTTTTCATTTTTAAAAATTTTTCAAAAAAAAAAAAAAAAAAAAAATTTTTTTTCCTGCTAAACATTTTTGGACTTATTTTAAAATTTAAAATTTTTTTTTCAAATTTTGTTATAGGGGTTTTTTAATATTTTATTTATTTTTTTTTAAAAAAAAAAAAAAAAAAAAATTTTTTTTACATCCTAGTTTTTTTTTGTTTAAATTTTTTTTTGCTTTTGTATTTTCCCTTTTTCTTTTCCAAAAAAATTTTATGTTAAAAATTTTAATCCCAAAAAATTTTTTTATCTTTTGTTCCCTGAGGGTTAAAATTTCCATCGTGTTTTGGGGTTATATTGTGTTTTTATTGTGCTTTTGGGTTTTGTTTTTTTTTATCCCCTTTTTATTTTTAAACTTTATAATTTCCCCTTTTTAAATTTTTTTAAAATTTTCCGTTGGTGTTTTTTTTAAAAAAAACCTAATTTAGTTAAAGTTGTAGTGTGTAAACAGAAATACCCTTTTGTTTTGTGTAAGGGGTTTCCCTTTTTTTCGGTTTTAGTTTTTTTATTTTCCCTTGTTTTAAAGGGACAAATTTTTATTTAATTTTTCCCGTGTTTTTTATTTTTTAATAACCTTTTTTAAGATGTTTTTTAAAAAAAAAAAAATTTTTCCAATTAAATTTTATTAAAGGGAGAATTTTGGAGTTTGTAAATTTATGGTTTAAATATGTTTTTGGGGAAGTGTATTAAAAACCAAAATTGGTAATTTTAAGGTTGTTATTAGGGGTGGTTAATGGGGGGAAGGTTTTCCCAATTTGGTTTTGGGGGGGGGGGGGGAATTATGGTTAACCCTTTTTTTCCCGGGTTTTTTAATAAGCAATTTTTAGGCCCGGTTTTTAAAAAAAATTTTAAAAAAAAAAAATTAAAAACCAAAGATTAAATTATTTCCCTTATTTAAGTTTTTGGAAATTTTTAAATCCCGAAACCACCTGGGGGGGGAAAAAGCCCAGTAATTTTGTTTCCCTAAAAATCCTAAATTGAGGATAATTAATGTCATGATTATTCAGGTTGGTGATGGGGCTAGTTTTCAATGTGTGTGTGAATGGGGGGGGGGGGAGGGATGATGGGTCACCTGTGTTGCAGCACAGGTTTCTTAATAAGGCATATTGTAGGTCTGGTGTAAATAAATGGTATAAAATACCGACACAATGGAAATATAAACACAAATGCAGTATAATGTGATCCTTCATTGACTACGTTTTGCCCACACAGTGGGCTTTTTCAAGTCACAAACAGAACTACCTGGGGTGGAAGGAACGCGAGTATTTATAGTCCGGTTCAGAATGCTGAGGTCAGGTGAAGAATGCTGCATCTGATGATGTACCGAGTGGGGTTATAGAGTCTAAAAACTTGGGTAGCTTGGAAAGGAGATTGGATAAGTTTGTGAGCAGACCTTCTACAGTGTTCTTATGTGGGATAGCGATGAAGAAGTTTCTTGGCCAGTGGTTCAGCTATGTTATAGAAGCCACTATTCTGGTTGAAGTTGTCGGATATAGAAATAAGTGATGATTCCAGGATTCTTCGGTATTGAGTGTTGTCTTCTGTGGCGATAAGTCTTGAGTTTCTGTAGTTTATCAAGTGGTTGTGTGAATTACGGTGTTGTACGCAGGCATTCCTTGTGTCGTCAGACCTGCTTGCGTATTGGTGTTCTGAAACACGTGTTTGGAGGTCCCTTGATGTTTCGCCCACGTATAACTTGTTGCAGTCATTACAAGGGATTATGTATACCCCTGCAGAGGATGGAGGCTTGTCCTGTCTACTACTGGTGATGTCCTTGATGGTCGTGGTTGTGGAGGTAGATACTTGGAATGATGTTTTGGCAAAGATGTTGGAAACATGTTTGGCAATGGAGTTGGTGGGAAGGACTATGTATCTCTTCTCGGCAGTGTCTTCTCTGGGTGTGTTGAAGATGTTTAATGCCCGCCGTCTGCAGTCTCTGATGAAGTGACGAGGATAGTGGAGTTTAGAAAATATTTGTTCAATTATACTGCATTCTTCCTCAAGGAACTCGTTGCTGCAGATTCTGAGTGCACGCAGGAAGAAGCCTATAATTACACCACGTTTGGTTTTGGTGTCGTGGTGAGAGTAGAAGTGGAGAAGATCGTTTTGGTTTGGTGGGTTATCGATAGACTTTAAAACGAAGTTCGTGGTCAGCTTTGCAGAGCAGGACATCAAGGAAAGGAAGAGTGTTGTCGACTTCTTCTTCAAGTGTGAACTGGATTGAAGGCTCGACCTGGTTGAGCTTGTCTTGGAGAGCTTGAACGTTGAAGCGTTTAGGAGTTATGAGGAGAATGTCGTCAACATAACGGAGCCAGGTGACAGACGAAGGAATAATGGTGGAGAAACGTTCGGCTTCTAGATGTTCCATGTATAGGTTCGCCAGGACTGCACTGAGTGGCGAACCCATGGGTAGTCCAAAAGTCTGCTGAAAGAGGTGATTTTCGAAAGAGAAACACGTAAAGCCAACACATAGTTCAACAAGGTCGATGAAATCGCTGGCTGGAATGGGAAGATCAAGTGAATCGTCAATTTTCCTGCGCAAGAGATCGATGGCTTGTGTAGTAGGTACTTTGGTGAATAGGGAAGTCACGTCAAGGCTGGAAAGTTTCTTGTTCCTGATGTTGATGTTGCGAATGCGATTGAGATGATCACCTGAGTGTTTGAGATGTGCTGGACTGATAGTGCCCAAGAGTTTAGAGAGGTGTTTGGCGAGAATTCCTGAGAGCTGGTGGGGAGCACTGCCTATTCCCGAGGATATGGGCCTCAGTGGGATACCAGGCTTGTGAGTCTTTGGCAGGCCATACTATTATTATTATTATTATAATCAAGGGGGAAGCGCTAAACCCGGAGGATTATACAGCGCCTGGGGGAGGATGTGGAAGGCATTCAGGCTTAATTCGGGGAACTGGAGCACAGATCCAATTCCCTAAATCGAGAGCCCCTCACCAACATCAAGGAACCTTCCTTGAGGGGGGCAGGCCATACATTCTGGCAGGTCTGGGGTTGCTGGGCATGGTGTGCAGAAGTTTCTTCCCTTGTTCTGAGCCCCTCAGAATGCGGCGAGTCCTTTGCAGAAAAGTTTTAGTAAGGTTGTCCACTTGGTTAGTTGTGAGAGGTTTGTAGGTATCTGGATCATTAAGTAGATTGAGCATTTTGTTCCTGTAATCGTCAGTGTTCATGATAACAACACCACCCCCTTTATCAGCGGTGGTGACCCTGATGGTCGTGTCTTCTGCTAAACCTTTGAGTGCATTGATGTAACGTCGAGGTATGACTGGGGAGCTGCGTGTTGAGATGGCTGCTGAGATGATGCCTTGAAGATAGCCTTTTTGGAAGTCGGAGTCATTGTGTCTGTAGGTCTGGTGTATTTGTTGCGAGTTGTATTACGGGTGATTGTAAGTAAGCTTGGTGCATTATTGTGTTGAGGTTGTAATTTTAGGAGTTTTATTTATAGCCATTTTGTGGCCTTTGTTTTTATAACTTTATTCCTTCTTAAATTGTGATATGTTTTGTGTTTATATATTGTTTTATTGATGTTGTCCTTGTTCATTTTTTTATATATGTACCTATTAATGTTTGTACATGAAGTTTTAAATAAAATAAAAAAAAAAAAAAAGTTACATGAGATGTTGAGTGGAGCAGCCTATTTCATATCCCAAAATCTTGTTAGGGTTTCTAATGGCTACAGGTGTACCTCTGATGGAGATACCCCCTTTATCTTCAATTGTTGATGCAAAACATCCTATCGTGCTAACAAGGACCTTGTCAGGATTAGTCGTAATTCTCCATTTCTTTTCCCAGTTAGATGTTCTACGAAGTTCAATATTCATTTTTTCTATGACACTCTCATACTTGTATTTTCCTGTTACCGGAGTTGATGAGACGACATGAATAACATCATCTGCAAACTGTGTCACAATTGTATCATTAAACTCTGGTTGAGGAAGGTCATTCACATAAATGTTGAATAGAATTGGACTTAGACAAGAACCTTGTGGGACACCAGCTGTCTTTATAAAAGGCTCTGCCGACCTGCCATGAAAGGTGGGAATGATTTTTCTTTGATTTAAGAAATTATGTATTAATCTGAGAAAAGTCCAGTTATGGTCTGGTAGGTCAATGAGTTTGTATATAAGGCCATCATGCCATAAGCTATCAAAAGCTTTAGTCACCATGACTTGAGTTTGAAAATCATCCAGTATGACGTACATTTTCAGCGAGAACCTGCCCTCCGGGGGCCCAGCTACACACCTTCCACCCATTCAGACCAACGCCATACACCACCTCGTCCAGGATTCCATACGCCTTCCAAATGATTGCAAGGAGTAACGCTTGTGCAGATGTAAGCGATATCGCCCCACGGAGCACCTCAATTCCAATTGTGATGACAAGAAGTCGCACACTGTACGCCATTTTGAATCAAGGTGGTTCGCCTGAAAGAACATCAGAGCACAACCGCACCCCACGGCAGTCAGGCAGCCAATTAAAGAAAACCTTTATTATCAGTTATATTTTCTAGTTCAGGAAATTTTGATTTTTTTTTTTTTTTGTATATAAAGTTTTAAATAAAAGAAACTTGAGATTCTCACAAAATTGATTTATCTGAATTTGAGTTCCAGGATTCCCTATGACGTACCGTGTGGGGGACACGAAGTAATAATGTTTAAAATTATAACCCATTGTTAATTTTTAACAAGGGTTTCTAAAAAATAATTGTTATTGTAATTATTCTATTATGGTTGCACCCTAGATAAGACGAACATGAAAGAGATATTTAAATTAAAAGTAACGATTTGAAGTTCTTATGCAAATGTTTTATATCTTTAAAATAATTTTAATCAACATTCAAAAACTAACTTTTAAATTTGTTTCTACTTAAAATGCTTATAAATAAATTAAAGAAAAGTTAAGAATTTTACTTTAAACCATAATATAGTACAAGTAATATAATAAAATTATAATAGTTAACCATTAAAAATTGTTTTCTATGTTCCATTTTTTTTATTTAAAAAATTTTACAGCATAACATAAAATAAAAAGATATAAAATGGGCACAGTAGGATGCTCAGTCCTACAGAGCATACACTGACAAAATTATAGCAACACATATCGACACCATGCCTAACCCTTCTAGGGTAGGGTAGGTGCCTGAGCCCGAGCCTTTAGCTCATAAGACTGTCATTCCCATTTGCCCCCTTGGGGCGGGAATGGCAGACCAGAGAGGCCTAGCTTGTGGCTAGGCCTGGGGACACTTGATCCCAAAGATGAGGAAGTACTTGTGCCTCCTCCCATGGGAGACTTAGGTCTCAGACACTCCCTAAAGAGGGAGCCAAGGCCGGGCCACCACTTGGAAAAGGCCCGGGCCGGGAGAATACCGGCTAATCTTTAATAATAATAATAGCAACACATCATCGACACCATGCCCAGCCCTTCTAGGGCAGGGTAGGTGCCTGAGTCCGAGCCTTTAGCTCATAAGACTGTCATTCCCATTTGCCCCCTTGGGGCGGGGATGGCAGACCAGAGAGGCCTAGCTTGTGGCTAGGCCTGGGGACAGTTGGTCCCAAAGATGAGGAGGTACTTGTGCCTCCTCCCATGGGAGACTTAGGTCTCAGACACTCCCTAAAGAGGGAGCCAAGGCCGGGCCACCACTTGGACAAGGCCCGGACCGGGAGAATACCGGCTAATCTTTAACTAACTAGCAACACATCATCGACACCATGCCTAACCCTTCTAGGGCAGGGTAGGTGCCTGAGCACGAGCCTTTAGCTCATAAGACTGTCATTCCCATTAGCCCCCTTGAGGCGGGGATGACAGACCAGAGAGGCCTAGCTTGTGGCTAGGCCTGGGGACAGTTGGTCCCAAAGATGAGGAGGTACTTGTGCCTCCTCCCATGGGAGACTTAGGTCTCAGACACTCCCTAAAGAGGGAGCCAAGGCCGGGCCACCACTTGGAAAAGGCCCGGGCCGGGAGAATACCGGCTAATCTTTAATAATAATAATAGCAACACATCATCGATACCATGCCTCTCTCTTCTAGGGCAGGGTAGGTGCCTAAGCCCAAGCCTTTAGCTCATAAGACTGTCATTCCCATTAGCCCCCTTGGGGCGGGGATGGCAGACCAGAGAAGCCTAGCTTGTGGCTAGGCCTGGGGACAGTTGGTCCCAAAGATGAGGAGGTACTTGTGCCTCCTCCCATGGGAGACTTAGGTCTCAGACACTCCCTAAAGAGGGAGCCAAGGCCGGGCCACCACTTGGAAAAGGCCCGGGCCGGGAGAATACCGGCTAATCTTTAATAATAATAATAATAGCAACACATGGATCGACACCATGCCTAACCCTTCTAGGGTAGGGTAGGTGCCTGAGCCCGAGCCTTTAGCTCATAAGACTGTCATTCCCATTTGCCCCCTTGTGGCGGGGATGGCAGACCAGAGAGGCCTAGCTTGTGGCTAGGCCTGGGGACAGTTGGTCCCAAAGATGAGGAGGTACTTGTGCCTCCTCCCATGGGAGACTTAGGGAGCGCTAGGGCAATTTTCCGCGCGCGCTCAACCAAAAATCGAAAAAATTATGGAAATTGATTTATATATACCGAAAAATAGCTTAACTCTTTGGCAACACAATGGTTCAAGAATTAATGTTCTAAGACGTTTCTACAAGAAATTATAGTCATTTATCCCCTCAAGGAAGGTTCCTTGATGTTGGTGAGGGGCTCTTGATTTAGGGAATTGGATCTGTGCTCCAGTTCCCTGAATTAAGCCTGAATGCCTTCCACATCCCCCCCCCAGGCGCTGTATAATCCTCCGGGTTTAGCGCTTCCCCCTTGATTATAAGATAAGATAAGATTTCGTTCAGATTTTTAACCCCGGAGGGTTAGCCACCCAGGATAACCCAAGAAAGTCAGTGCGTCATCGAGGACTGTCTAACTTATTTCCATTGGGGTCCTTAATCTTGTCCCCCAGGATGCGACCCACACCAGTCGACTAACACCCAGGTACCTATTTGCTGCTAGGTGAACAGGACAACAGGTGTAAGGAAACGTGTCGAAATGTTTCCACCCGCCGGGAATCGAACCCGGGCCCTCCGTGTGTGAAGCGGGAGCTTTAGCCACCAGGCCACCGGGCCATATAGTCATTTATATCAGGTATGGTGACGGCGATGTAGGTAGCGTGTCTGTTCTCAACTCATGTATTTTTTGGAATTTTTTCCTTGTTTTTTAATGCTTTTTCTTTGCATTATTCTTTCTAATATAATAATTGATTATTTGGCATCATATAAGAGTAGGTGGAGCTTATCAATAGAGTGCCAGCCAATCGGGAGCCATCTGAGAACACTCGGCAGTACTCCCCCTCCAGATGGTGCCAGGTGAAATCACTTCATTATTACGTTTATATCAGCTTATATATCAACTATACGGCTTATTTATCTATCAGAATTGATCTAATATGATATAATAAACACTATAAATAACAAACAAACATGTTATATACTCTAGACTGAATAAAATAGGCCATATTATGGCGAGAGTCCACCAGCAATATTTCGATATAAATAAGTTACTCCTCGTCTCCTTGTTCTATTGTTTGGTCTGTGAGTGAGAGAAAACGGTATTTTGAAGAGGATAACTGCACTAGAACATCAGTTTACTAAGAAAGACACCGAAAAAACGCGATTTCCGCGCAAAAAAAAAATTTTTTTTTGAGACGGTAGGCCTGCCGGCGTTCTAGGCCTATATCTGCTCAGGGAAGTGGAGTGGCATGCACACCAAGTCTCTCACAGGGTCTGGCAGGCTAAATGGTTCGAGTGGTGTGCCCTCTTCAGCTACTCCTCCACCTTATCTGAGATTTGGACCAAGTTACAATTGGCCACTGGGCAGTGTTGCAGAGTAGCTCAGTTGCACCCAGACCCCGCAACGGAGGCAGAACGTCTGGTGGACCTTTTCACCTCCAGAGCGGCCATGGCTCAACTGCCTCAGGATATCCAGGACCTCCAATCCACCCTCCTTTCTAGAAGGATGATGGTGATCCAAGCGGCATGCCAGGCTAAGGACATCACGGATGAAGACTTCACCGACCAGAAGCTCCAGGCAGCCTTCACATCTTATCGGGACACTGCACCAGGGCATGATGGTATCACCTATGGCATGATCACTCGGTATGACCATTTTGGACATTCAGCTGTCCTGGGGGTCGTCAACCGGACTTGGCGAGTTGGCAAACTCCCTGTCGTATGGAAGGAGGCTGACATCATACCGATTCCTAAGCCTGGGGATCCTGGCAGTGTGAAACCCATCTCCCTCACCAGTTGCATCTCGAAGGTGTCTGAAAGGATGGTGCTGGAGAGCCTGAGGTTGAAGCTTGGCCCTCCTCATAAACACCTCTATGGCTTCACCAGAGGAGTGGGCACTTTCAAAAACCTTACCACTCTACTGGCCAGCATTGGGTTGGATGGCCAAGCCCACATTGTCTTTCTTGACCTTGAGAAAGCTTTTGAGCTAGCCAGTGCACCTGCCGTCCTCTCACTCTTGGCCCGCATTGGGGTTAAAGGCAGGCTGCTTTCATGGCTTCGTTCCTATCTCCAGGACAGGTGGGCCCGGGTGCACTTCCAGGGTGATGCCTCTTCTCTCAAGACCCTGGGCAACAGCACTCCACATGGCGAGGTGCTTGGTCCCACCCTGTTCAATGTACTGATGCACCAGCTGGTGCACCTGCCTTTCTCCAGAGGCACCTTCGTCCTCAGGTATGCCGATGACCAGGCACTTGTCGTGCCTAGGAAGCACCAGCTTTTGCAGCAAGCTCAGGAGGACCTCGATCTGCTGGCTTCCACTTGCCATCACTTGGGGCTCAAGATATCTGTGGCAAAACCCGAAGCCATGATCCTTCACACCAGGGTACCCAGTCAGAGGCTGCAGGTCCTGGGCATCGACCTGGAGTGGGTTCACAGTTATAGGTACCTTGGCATCTACATTGACAGTCACCTCATCTTCCAGAAACATGTGCACTACATTGAAGAGAGAGCTCTGGAGAGGGTCAGGGCATTGAGTGCCATGGCCAACCCTAGGGTTTTGGCCAGTCTCGAAGTCATGAGGTTGTTCTACATCTTGGCAATACGCTCCCCTAAAACTCCTAACCGTGTCTCCTGACACACCAGAATAGTTGTATCGTCAATATAGCCCACCAAGCCAGGCCAAGGCTTCTGCACACCATCTCCCCCCATTCCTTAGATGATCCTTCACCATCCTATTAAAAGGATCCTGAACACATGCAAACAATAGTTGCGATACTGGACAACCCTGCCGAAGACCCAGCTCCATGTTGACTCCTTCCCCCACACACCCATTGATTTGCACCCTTACCTTCACTCCTGAGCTAAACATATCCACCCACCCCATTATTTCTTTGCCAAACCCCTGTCCAAGGAGAATATCCCACAAAGCCCCTCTTTCCATGCTGTCATAAGCCCCTTGCCAATCCAATTCCAAGAACGCCACTCTGCCCCCTTCCATGTCTTCCAGGAACCCATTTATGATCCCATGGCCCTCAACCATTGACCTACCCCGCAACCCAAACTGAGACTCAAACACCACCTTCCCCACAACACATTTAAGCCTATTCCCAAGAATTTTCGTGAACAGTGTATAATCAGCACAAAGCAAGGAAATGGCTCACTAATCCCGAAGGGTACTCTGCTTTTTATCCCTTGGGACCAACACCACCACCGCCGTTGCCTGCAATTCTCCCATCTTTAATGGCATTTATTAACCTTACTAGGAAACCTCATAGTAGACCCCAGTGTTGTACATAAAATTAGCTTGGTAAACCATCTATCCCGGGTGCCTTTCCCTTCCTCATGTCCGTAAGGGCTCTCCATATTTCCTCCTCCTCAATGACCCCACCCAGTGCCTCCCGATCACTCCTGCCCAGTTTGCATGGCACATACTTACATACCTGCCCAAGAACCTCGCCATCCACCCCACTACTTTTCCAGTACTCCTCAAACCATCTATCTGCATACACACTCATCCACATAGTTTCCCGTAATACCTGACCCTCTCTAAAAACCCCCACTGAAGAAATGACTTCCAATCCCGGTACTCTAGTCATTTGCTGTCGCACCTTCTGCCCTCGCAGCACACAAGCCGATGGCTTGTCGCCCCAGAGTACTTCTTCCAGCCCCACTTGTACCTGTACCACTTGCAAATCCTTTATCCTGTCCTTAAACATTTGTATTTCATCCACGGGGAACACCCCCGCCACTGCCCCCTCCCCTCATAACAATCCTGTAATCTAGATTCTAAATAATTTGACAATCCATACCGCAATTGATTAATGCGTTTGCCCTCCCTCACATAAAATTGACGTATTCTTGCCTTAGCCACACTATCACACCATCCTACCACATCCTCCTCAGTCCTTCCCTCCGCACAGAGCTGTTCCCAAAATACTGCAAAACCTTCCACTACCTCCCCATCCCCCAAAACCATTCTTCCACACGTAATGCTCACCCTCCTCCCCCTCTTTCCTGTGCATTACAAATGGGCTCGCCTCCCTGATCAACACACCCACTCCTCCTTTTAAATGCTCAGATGGCAACACATAAGCCTGGTACCCAGGCACCACAAATTCACAACCAAGTTTAAAATTGTGAACCTGCACAAAAGCCACATCAACCTTGTATCTATTCAAAAACATACGGAAGTACTCATGTTTTACACCATCACACAGACCATTAATATTTATTGTTACACACCTGAGGCTGGTTTAAGGTTTCCCTCCCCGCCTCATTTCAAGACTCTTCCCTTTCTGACCATTCCCCTGGGCATTGCCTTTGCCATGTATTCCACCCTCCTTCCAAACCATTCCCCCCCTTCTGTTGTTGCCATCTCTTAGAGTCGCTCTGGGTACCATAACCCGATGCCTTTTTCTCTGGCCTTTGTGCCAGCGTCAGAACATCATCCGAATCTGATGCCACCGCCCTTTTCCTCGTTACTCCCTCCATCTCCATATCTGTGTCCTGGGAGCCCTCACAATGGACTTCCACCTCTACCTCCCTTAATTCGCCTTCATGTCCTTCCATGGCACTCGCACTGTCCATCACAGGTGCCACTTGGTCCTCCCTCCTCCTGCACGCACCTCATTCCACTCCAATCCCAGGTTCCTGCTTGCTGTGACTCTCCACCTCCATAGACTGTAGCATAGCCTGTAACACCGTCGCCAACTCCTCCTGGATAGCTTTCACTTCTGCCCGGACTTGCACCTCCTCACTCAACTGTACTGTCAATGGGCTGGGTGATTCTTGAATCACTATGTACCCTTCCGATTCCACAGGAGGAGCCACCACCTCTTCACTCCTCATGCGACCATGCCCTCCTCCTTGCCTCCGTTCTTCCTCAGGCATCGTTTTCTCATGCGCAGGTGCTCCGCCTTTTGCCGGCCCAGGAGCCCAATTCTGCTTGCCACAAACTGCCGCCATATGGTCATATTCGTCACACAGTCGGCACGTACGCCTCTGCCTGGCATACGCCATCATTACCTGGGTTTTAAAGTCCTCGAGATATACATACAAGGGTATAGGATGCCTCACCATAATCTTGAGATTGAAAGTACCCTCCGGAAATCCAGCATAAGCTATTTTCCAGGTTGAGTTAGATGTACAGTCCCATATCTTTCGAAAACACTTCTGATGTCTGCTTCATCAGCCTCAAAAGGCATGTTGCAGAGCTTGACCCACGAATAATGTCTTGATACATCCATCAACTTGACCCTCACTGCCAGTGTTACATTAATGCTGATATCTTGGTAATGATCCACCAACGCCTTGTACACTTGAGCTGTTAGCACTTTCACGAACATTCTATAAACAACATTTAGTGCCACTCCATACAAATCCTCGTCTCTGATGCCGTATGTCTCTTATAATTTTTGGCAAAAACACCTCGACTAATGTAGGCGCTAAAACCCCACTAATGTGCTCAATTTCCCATCCTATGTCGAGTTGTAGGACTTCAAGACACAGGTTTTGATATCGTACTCCGGACAGAGGGCTACGAGCAGGTCATGTGGGGCATACGACCATATAGCATCAGTGTGTGTGAAGCTGAGTAGGGAGCCTGCACAGACGGGTGAAGTACCAATTACCAGTGTGGAAGCCATTGTTGAGAACCCCATGGGAAAGCAAGACCGTGGGCACTTGTGGAGTGAAATGGTGAAGGATCCCATAACAGAGACTGGTGTGTGTGAAGCAAACTATACCATAACAGGAGCTGTTTCTAGGTAGGAGAAGAGTGTAGAAGTGCACGTGCAGGAGGAGGTAATTGCGCTCGAGGAAGAGCTTGATGAGGTGTTGAGGACATTGACACTGCTTGTTGAGGAAATTGTTCCTGAGCTGGTGAGAGACAACGATGCCTGAGGAGGCAGCTCTAAGAAAAAATTATAGAAGGGAGGACGGGACATGCAGTAAGCGTGAGATGTCACCGTGTGCCATGGAACGGGGCATGGTGGAGGTTGAGGTTCATCGTGAGGGAACCTCAGAAGACAACATGGAAGTGGAGGGCATCACAAGGAAGAGAGCGGCGGCGTCAGACTAAGATGATGTCCTGACGCTGGCACAGAGGTTTGGGAGGAAGGAAGAGTACTGTCGAGGTAGTCAGGATAAGAGGCATCACAATAAAGGGGGGATTGATGGTGTGAACCTCTGTGCTGGCTCT
The DNA here is from genome assembly GCF_026875155.1 of Cherax quadricarinatus. Taxonomy (NCBI): domain Eukaryota; kingdom Metazoa; phylum Arthropoda; class Malacostraca; order Decapoda; family Parastacidae; genus Cherax; species Cherax quadricarinatus. The sequence continues at coordinate 43,288,408 of NC_069436.1, read as the reverse complement.
GGGGCAGGAGGCCCTGGGATGATTGAAAAGAGGAGGAAGGGTTGGAAACTATAAAGAGGCCTTAGGTGTATGACTGTGAACATAAATGGACTGTGTAATAGTGTGAAGAGGAAATGGTTTCGAATGTTTCTGTGTAAATATAGGGTGGATGTATTGTTCCTGCAAGAACACAATTTCAAGAAGAGAAGAGAGCTGGAGGTGGTGGGGTTTCAGGGCATGACTCTGCCATCTGCACGTCTGAAAGGTGGTGTGGGTATACTGATCAGGGAGGCAAGCCCGTTTGTGTTGATAAAAAGTGAGGGTGGAGGGGGGAGGGTGTTGTATGTGGATGGGTGGTGGATGGGTCAGAGGGTAACATTTTTAAGTGTGTATGCACCAGCTGAGAACGATGTGAAAGTAGAGCAGGAATTTTTATGTGATGACCTAGTTTTCTTCTTATGTGGTTTACCTGCAGTGGCCATCGTTGGTGGGGACTAGAACTGTGTTATCAGGAGGGCTGATGTGGAACCAAAAGGGGCAGGGCACATGTCGGAGGCCTTACGAGACCTCTTGAGGGATATTCAGTTGAGGGGTGAAGTTGGAGGGGGACTGTGGGAGGTAGAGCACACTTTCGTAAGGAGGGGTTATGTGGCTAAGTTAGATAGGTTGTACATTTCTCAAGGGGTCTTGGTAAAGTTTTTCCACACAAGAGACAGCTTATTCGGATCATAGGGCAGTCGTGGCAGAGGTGGGATGGAAGTCACTGGCGGGTATCTCTAGGGGTTATTGGAAGTTAAATACGAGTGTGTTAGAAGAGGAGGGGTTGGAGGGATTTACAACACTGTGGGAGGGGTTAAAGCTCTCAGAACAGAAATCCCCTTACCCCCAACCTTACAGAGTACCCTACTCAACCAATCCCTGACGCTACCCATCCCCTCACAAAAATATACAACATGAAACACCGACTCCTCGCCTTCACATATTCCACACACATCCCCTCAACCACATGTCTTTCCCTCAGAACCGTACCCAACACAAAATCCCATGCAGAAAACGATAAATTACGTCACGCGCTCGTGGTTGTAACCTCATCCTACTTAACTTATTCCATATACTTCCCCAAGTATACATGAGGAAAATTCCCTCTACAGGTGCCACAACCCTCATCACCAACAATCGACACATCACACCTATTTTGACCTTACCCAGATCTCGAGCCCATGCCATAGCCCTCAGAACAGTTTCACACTCCTGCAACTCCACTCCTGAATACATTCGTTTCAATCTTTCATGGATCCTGACCAGACCCCCCTCCACACACACCTCCCCTCACCACCTCCCTTTTAATAAAGACACATTTGACCCTCCTCTTTAAGTCCAGCACCCTCCCACCCTGCTGCACAGGGTGGGAGAATTTAAAAACCCTCCTAAGTATTTCCACCATCGCCGTCAGTGTTAATGGGAACACGACTGCCATGTGCCATACAATAAGACATTAATAATATTGGCCCGCTGTACAAGGGTCAAATGATAAGGCCTCAATGCACCCAATCGCCCCTGAATCCTATCCACCAACCTAACCGAATTTTCCCTGAGTGCTACATTCAGATCGTCTGCATAGATAAGACCACAAATTTTTAACAAATTCACCCACCTCCCCACCACTGAACAACCCCACTCAACCCTCCCAGCCCAAGCTCCTAACCCCATGACCATGGGATTTTCTGAGTTCACTCTCATACCAGTTGCATCCGAGAACAATTGTACTACCCGATCCAAGGTATCCATTGACATCCCCTCCCTAACCAGAATAGTAGTGTCATCTACATACCCTATTAAGACTGGCCAAACCCCCCCCAATTCTACTCCCTTCAACCCCCCCCCTATTGCACATATGCTTCTCCATTATCCCACCCAATCTCCCATCAATCTGTTCCCTCACCATTGCACCACGATACAAAGCATCTACCCATCCAACTATTTCTTCCCCAAACCCCTGTCCCCTGAGTATGGCTCTCAATGCTTCTCGTTCCACTCTGTCATATGCTCCCTACCAGTCTAAAGCCGCCAAACCCCCCTCCCCCCCTTTGGCTTCCACGAAATCCCGTAGGAACCCATGTCCCTCCACCATAGACCTCCCTGGCAACCCAAACTGAGTTCTCGATACTACTCTATCCACTACGCATTTAGACCGATTCCCCAAAATTTTGGCAAGCAGCTTATAATCTGTGCATAAAAAAGATATTGCCTGGTACTCCCTAAGTGTATGTTGTCCCTTATCCTTCGGTACCAATACTACTACAGCTGTTGTCTGCTTCTCTCCCAGCTCTCCCCTCTCCTTCATTAGATCAATAACCTAACCAAAAAACCCTCATTAGCTCCCAGTGCTGTAGATAAAACTCTGCCGGGAGTCCACCGATTCCTGGAGCTTTACCATTACGCATTTCACTTAAAGCCTTCCATGTTTATCCCTCAGTTATTTCCCCTCCCAATGCTTCCCTATCACTGTTTCCCAACTGATATCACATTCTCACACACCTGTTTCAAAACCCCAGCTCCTACCCCATCTCTTTGCCAATACTTTCCATACCACTCGCCCACAAACACTCCCATTCCATCTGTGGCATGTATAACCTGACCCACCCTAAACCCACCTACCGACTCATAAACTTCCAACCATGGAATAGCTGTTGCCTGCTGTCCTTGCTTTTGCCTACGTAATACACAGGACAAAAGCCTATCAGCCCATAACACCTCTTCCACGCCTGCCATTACCCTCACCGCTTGGAACCTCTCATCCTGTAGCTCGTGCAGCCTCCCCTAAAGTCTTGATGTAGGGGGATTGGATGAGAGCATCATTAGGGCTGTGGGGTACATGATGGTAGATTATATATACATATCATGGGGAATGAGGGGGAAAGGGGTTAGTGAGGTGAAGAGGCAGGTTTTAGCGTGCCGTAACAATCAAATTTATGGGAGAAGGTGGGAGCGGGCTTTCTCAGAGGGATATAGAGAACTTATGTTAGGGGTTTTATTAGAGTTGTAAATCAGGTGGGAGGGGCAAGTTAGGGATGGTAAATGCTACTGTAGGATGGGATGTCAGGGGTAGAAATGGGGTCGCATCCTTGGACCATCCGACTTGGACCATTGACAAAGTCACACTGTGTGACTTTGTCAATGGTCCAAATCGGACCGAAACGTCGTCGTAAGCTTCTCTCTTTTATGTGCGGCTTATTTGTGTATCGTTCCAGTCACGGTATTGTGCCTTTCTGTTATTTATGTAAGGTGCGAATGTGAATGAGCCTGTGCATATGGGATGTGTAACGGCACGTACATACTTGTGACCCCGCCCCTGCATGCCCCTTTAATATTTGTTGGGGTTTAAAGGATTGGGTTAAAACTTCATTGGGGGAATGTTCCTGGCTTATTAAGCACTAGTGTGTGTCTTAACGGGTTGAAGTGTCAATGTGTAAGACTTGGTCATGTTTCCCTTATGTTAATATTTATTATTAAATGTAGTGTCTTTGGTGCTACTGTTTCACAAATACATATAATAACCACTGGGGTTTTTTTTTCATATATGTACGTTGGTGTAACCCAAAAAGTTGGGAAAACGGTCATATTATTTCGGGGTGAGGGGGGATAATTAATGTTAATAAGTTTAAGTCATTCCCGGGTAACCAAAAACTTTTTTGGGTAGTTGTTTAATGTGTTTTGAAATGTAATACTCAATTATATTAGTCTTATTTACGGGATTGTGTTTTTGGAGTCCTGTACCAAAAAACCCCTGGTTCTAAATAATCTTTCCTCAAGTGACATCTGTCAGATATTCCAAATTGAGGGTAATTAATTCACGATTATTCAGAGGTGAGGGTTTTTTTTTCAAATGTGTGTGGTGGGGGGGGGGATGTGGGCACCTGTGTTGTGTGAGTGGGGGGGGGGATGTGGGCACCCGTGTTTTGGGGAGTGGGGGGGGGGAGATGGGTCACCCGTGCTGTGGAGTGGGGGAGGGATGATGGGTCCCTTTTGTTCTGTGATGGGGGGAGGGAGATGGGTACCCGTTTGTGTGAGTGGGGGAGGGATGATGGGTCACCTGTGTTGCAACACAGGTTTCTTAATAATGCATTTGTAGGTCTGGTGTATTTGTTGCGAGTTGTATTATGGGTGATTGTCATTAAGTTTGGTGCATTATTATTGTGTTGAGGTTGTAATTTAGGAGTTTTATTTATAGCCATTTTGTGGCCTTTATTATTATACCTTTATTCCTTCTTGAATTGTGATATGTTTTAAAAACTTGTATATAATATTTACCTGGAGTTTACCTGGAGAGAGTTCCGGGGGTCAACGCCCCCGCGGCCTGGTCTGTGACCAGGCCTCCTGGTGGATCAGAGCCTGATCAACCAGGCTGTTGCTGCTGGCTGCACGCAAACCAACGTACGAGCCACAGCCCGGCTGATCAGGAACTGACTTTAGGTGCTTGTCCAGTGCCAGCTTGAAGACTGCCAGGGGTCTGTTGGTAATCCCCCTTATGCGTGCTGGGAGGCAGTTGAACAGTCTCGGGCCCCTGACACTTATTGTATGGTCTCTTAACGTGCTAGTGACACCCCTGCTTTTCATTGGGGAGATGGTGCATCGTCTGCCAAGTCTTTTGCTTTCGTAGTGAGTGATATTCGTGTGCAAGTTCGGTACTAGTCCCTCTAGGATTTTCCAGGTGTATATAATCATGTATCTCTCTCTCCTGCGTCCCAGGGAATACAGGTTTAGGAACCTCAAGCGCTCCAATAATGAGGTGTTTTATCTCCGTTATGCGCGCCGTGAAAGTTCTCTGTACATTTTCTAGGTCGGCAATTTCACCTGCCTTGAAAGGTGCTGTTAGTGTGCAGCAATATTCCAGCCTAGATAGAACAAGTGACTGAAGAGTGTCATCATGGGCTTGGCCTCCCTAGTTTTGAAGGTTCTCATTATCCATCCTGTCATTTTTCTAGCAGATGCGATTGATACAATGTTATGGTCCTTGAAGGTGAGATCCTCCGACATGATCACTCCCAGGTCTTTGACGTTGGTGTTTCGCTCTATTTTGTGGCCAGAATTTGTTTTGTACTCTGATGAAGATTTAATTTCCTCATGTTTACCATATCTGAGTAATTGAAATTTCTCATCGTTGAACTTCATATTGTTTTCTGCAGCCCACTGAAAGATTTGGTTGATGTCTGCCTGGAGCTTTGCAGTGTCTGCAATGGAAGACACTGTCATGCAGATTCGGGTGTCATCTGCAAAGGAAGACACTGTGCTGTGGCTGACATCCTTGTCTATGTCGGATATGAGGATGAGGAACAAGATGGGAGCGAGTACTGGGGCCTTTTGTGGAAAAGAGCTTTTTAACGTGCTGCCTCGGACTTTCTCTGTTAAACACTACTCCCGGGTTTTTCTGTTAGTGAGGAAATTAAGATCCATCACCGATTTTTCCTGTTTTTCCCCCTTTAGAAACGCTTTTTTGTGCGCAAATTAGCCATGGCCCAAAATTTTTTGAAGGCTTTTCCCAAAGTCTGTTAATTATTACACTGCTTTCTTTTTGTCTTCTAGTTTTTTTGGGAACCTTTCCGTAGTGATCAAATATTTTGAGACAGACGGGAGCACCTGTTCTAAACCCATGTTGCCCGGGGTTTTTATGTAACTGAGGGTTTTTCTAGATGGGGGGTGATCTTGCTTCTTGGGAACCCCTTAAAAGATTTTTATGTAGGGGGATTTTAAAATGCTTTTGGGGTCTGTAGTTCTTTGCTTTTGCTTTATTTCCCCCCCCTTTGTGGAGGGGGCTATGCCCTGTTTTTTTTTAGTAACTGGGGGAAACGACCCCCGTGCCCAAATGCTCCCCTCCATAGGATGGAAAAGGCTCGTGTCAGGTTTTTTGCCGGGATTGTTATGTTTTATATGTTGGTTTTTTGATTTTTGGTCCTTGTCAAGTTTTTTTTTGAATTTTAAGTAACGGGGGAATGTAAAATTGTATTCTTTGGGTGGGGGATGTAAGCAAAAATTGAGTGGGTTTTCCACTTATCTATGAACCTTGTATCTGGGAAACAACATACGTACAGCAGTCTGTGGGTTTTTAAATTTTTTTTTTTAATGTCTTATGTATGTACCCATTTTAAAGGAATTCCCAAAAGGGCCTAACAATCACAAAGGCCAAAACGATATAAAAAGGGAGTAACACAAAAGAAAATCCAGTTTTCCCACAAAAAAAAAAAAAAAAAAAAAAAAAAATATGCATATATGTACACAAACAAAACTGTATAAAATTTTATATATTTTAAAAATCTGCAAAAATAAAGCACATATCAGGGACCCCCATAACTGAAAAAAAACAAAAACCATACATACCCTTTACTGCGCAGTCCCTCAATATTGGGGCACCAAAAGTATGGTTTTCATGTGCCATAAAACCAAAGAAATATGCTCCCAGAGATTTTCCTTTGTCTCAACCAGCCAATCACCCCAACCTTTCTGGGCGGAGCTTGAAGGGGGGCAAACCACTTTAAAAATTGTCCCTGCTATTGGCTGGGAGCCCCCCGAGTTTTTTCCAGTACTGTTTTGACTTGTTGAAGGACAGCATTTCGACCCTCACTCTCCTATATTTCCCAAATTTACACCACTCCAAAATGCCCGGAAAAAGCTTTTTTGAATCTTTTTTCCAGTTATTATTGAATTTTTTGAACCTCATTTTGAATGAAAATTTAAAATTGCCTGAGGCTTTTGAGAAGAAAAACAAAAAATTTCACTTAAAAGTTTTGTTTACCTTTTGGATCAAAAATTGAGGCCCCCCTAAAATGGAAATTATAAACTTCCTGTTTTTGTATAAAATATTGAGGCCCGCCTGAAAATGGTGTTAAAAAATTTGTGCCAATGAAGGTATCATAAATCGTGGTTTAAACCCATATCATAATTAACCGTCTTTGTCACTGATTGCTAACAAATTGCATACTAAAATAAAATTCATTTTTTATGATTTTTTTTACCTTGTAAATTTTTTTCCAATTTGCTCTTTGGAATGCCCATTTTGTTTTTTCCCTTTTTCATTTCATTTGAACACAAATGGTTTTAGGATCAAGGGCTCAAAAAAAGAAGGGATTCCCATCATGCCAGAGTTTACATGATGACAGTGCCCCTAATGAGGAAGTGGTTTCGGGGAGATGTTTATGGGGCCACGGGCAGAAGTTTTCCTCTTCAATTTAAAGAAACATGAAGTTTTGGGTCTAAAAAGGAAGTGGGCAATTTAATGTAAAACAAAGAAATGTACGAAAAAAAGCATTTAAAAGGGATGACGAGGTTGAGGTGATAAAAACAACTGTCAACAACACTAATGCCACCTGGGGCAAATTTGCCCCATAACAAATACTCCATTACTTGACAAACGAACAAGGTACCAACACAGAGGAGGAGAAAAAAAAATGCTATAATTCCAAGGTTTTATTTCCCTTGGGCAAAGACTAGGGAAACCAAACACAAAAAACCAGGGGAAATTTTAGCAGATAATTTTCTTTACCATTTTGGGCCTCTAGTGAAATACCCTGCATGCTACATTCAATCAGGTAAAACGGCACTGAAAGGGGACGGCAAAATTTGGGGAAAACCCCCAAACCAAACTTATGGTCTGCCCAATGCCCATGGAAAAAAAAAAGGGGAAAAAAGGAAAAGGGGCAAGGGTTTTACTGTTAAATTAGAGGGTGTCCTTGCTGTACTTGGAAAAAAAACAAAAGGTTGTTACTTATACTAAATGTTTTGGGCATAAACCCCCAGTGGCAAAAAAGTTTTAAAGGGTACAGAAAGGGAGCTCAAACAAAAGGGGGAAGTTGAATGCCTGCGTGATAAAGAATTATAATGCCCATAGGGGGGCATAATAAGAAAGATTTTGTGGTGCATCTCTACAAGCCCCTCCACCCCAAAGCAAAACGCTGGTACATGAGGCTTTTTGGGGATATATAAATTGACCCTTTTTTGGGTGTCAAATGGCTGGTTGTTTTTACAGGCATGACTGGGGGTTTTGAAAAAAGAAATGCATGAACCTCAAGGAATTTCATTTTCCATCTCCCATTCTGCAAAAAAGTCAAGGGAAATCCCAAGGACCTGAAATCCCCCAAGTTTGTTCAACTTCACGGTCTTCCCCACTTGATGACATTCCCAAATGGCAAGAAAAAGGCCTCATGATACAATATTTGATGAAAAAACAAACCCCACGGCGAGTTTCTGAAAAGAGGTTTTCCATGTAAACTTGCCAACACCAAAAAACAAGGGGACCTCCCTTTTCCCTTTGCTTTTTCCCTTCGAAAAGGTTTAAATTTTTATGTCTAAATTCAATGAGGAATTGTTTCCTGGAATTCCATAAGAAAACAACATGCTTAAATTCCTCTGGGTAATTTTTTTTGTAACATTTTTTTTTTTAATTTTTTATAAAATTCAATTACTAAAAAAAAGTTTTAAAATTTTTTTAAATCAAAATTTTTTGTGGGCCTTTTTTTTTTTACCCAAGTTGTTTAAAACTAAACCTTAAATTTTAAATTTATGCCTTTAATTATCAGTTTTTAAAAGGTGTTTTTGATTCTTTTTTTGACAAATGGGCCTTTTTCAGGGTTTTCATCAAATTTGATGCCTGATCTGTCACCTAAAAGTTTAAAAACCCTTTTGGGGGGGCCTCATATTTTTAACGGCCAAAAAGGGGGATCTTATGGCCCCCCAAAAAAAAAAAAACTCAAAAAATATCACAAATAAATATGTCCCAAAAATGCATATAAATTCACAATATAGGGGGGCAATTGTTTTTCAAACTGTCCCAAAAAATGAAAGGGAAAAGGCCTGGAAAAAGGGTTAAAAGCAGACCGGAATCGGGTCATTATGCACAGGAATACCTCCAAATCATGACAAAACCTTTTGGGGGTTTCACCCTTTTATTCAAAAAACAAAAAATTAAAAATAAGTATCAGGACTCTCAAAGCTCCCCAACCACCATCCCCCTGACAACCAGGAAACACAATCCAACCAAAATTTACCACACTCTCATGGGCCCCCCCCCCAGGAGACGACCAGCTATTTCCCACTACTTACCAAATCAACCAATTTAAAATCCCCTTTAAAAAAAAAGAACCTTACCCTTCGTTTAAAAAAATTCATTTTTCATTCACAGATTTACGAGGGGTTTCTTTAAAGTTAGCCTCCATATACTTCCGAAAATACCTGATCCCCCCCTCTTCCCTTACAGGGTCTAGGTTTTCGACCACACCCTAAAGATAAACTGTTTTCGCAAGAATGCGCCTTCACACCTCACTAACCCCCTTTCCCCCCTTCACCCATGATATGTTGAAAATCCACCATGATGTTTAAACTAAAGCTTTTTATACTTCCTCTTCTAAACCACCCATGTCAAACTTTTTGACTTAAAGATGCAGAACTGCCACCCCCCCCCCCTCCCAACCTCAGTACCCCCCTACCTAACCCAAACCCCCGACTCTTCTAACCCTTTTGTCCCCCCACAAAAATCACACAACCCCCCCCCCCAACTACCCCCCCTGGTTTCTTAATATGGGCCCCCCAATCCCAAAAATACAATGCAAAAAAAAAAAATAACGCACGCAACCCTAGGCAATAATTTTAACTTGCTAAATCTATACCAAAAGTTTCTCCCCAAAAGGGACTGGGGGAAAAAAACCCTCCCAAAAAGGGGCCCCCTTCAAGGGGGGCTCCCTTTGGGGTGGTGAAGAGGCTCTTGGTCTGAGGGAAATTTAAACCCATCGGTCTTTTTTCCCCAGACCGAAACCCAATTCCCCCCCAATCCCCCTCCCCTATCCCCCTCCTCCCCTTCCCCCCTTTTTTCCTTTTCCTCCTCCTCCTCCCCACTCCTCCCTTTTTTCCCTTCCCCTTTTTGTCCTTTTTTGGGGTTTTTTCCCACAGGCGCGCTAGTTTTTTTTCCCAGTAGGAGAAAGGTACCGGGGTCCCCTCCCATTTCCCTTTTAGGTTCTTAGCGGTGGCGTAGTTTTCCGTGGAATCTGGAAACCCTGGGGATGTTTCCCCATCCCTCCCCCGGGATCCCGGAGTAAGCTTTGGGTGTCTTTTTCGGGCGACATGTTTCCCCTGGGAAACCCCTTTCCCGATTTTCCGGGGGGGGGGTGGCCGAAGGGGTATGCCCTTTTTGGCGGGGTTCCGGCCCCCCCTCTCTTTTGTCCACCGAGGTACTCGGCAGGGGTGAGGTTGCTATCCCGGATTTTTAGTTTTCTACATGAGGGGAGGGTATGGGACGGGTTCCATGCTGCATCTGCGCTACTTGGGTGCCCGGGGGTCCTCTTGGGCGCGGAGGGGGATTTTTGGCCCTTTTTATTCCTCCTAGGACCTATCCCTCCCCCTCCCCCCCCTTTTTTTTCTTTTGTTTATTTTATTTTCTTTTCCCTTTTTTTCTTTTTTTTTTTAAAAACAAAAAGAAAGAAGTAACCTAACCATGGCGGGCCCTAGTCCTGAACCTGGTACCCCCCCGGGGCCCCTTTTTTTGATAAACCCCAACCCCCTTCTACCCCGCCCCGTCTTTGGGACCCTCTTCAGAATTCCTCATGCCCCTTACCTATTGGCCCGGGGCTGTTTTCCTCACCCCCCCCTTTAGGTACTGAGGCCCCCGACTGACTCCTCGATTTAAACGGACCTTCGCTCTCCCCCTGACAAAGCTTCCGGCCTCCCCTCTTTCGGGGGCGGCAAATTTTTTAAATCACCGACCCCCCCAATTTCCCCTTTGGACCCAAATCTGGTCCCCGCCTAAACATCAAAAGACAAATTTCCTGCTTTAAAGAAAATTCTCCACCTTCCGTTCTTTTTTCCCGAAACATTGAAAACGTTTCCCTTTACTACCTTTTTCCCCCTCAGTTTTAACTGAACAGTGGACTAAATTCTTTACTTTACGACCAAATTCCTCTACTGCCTATCTTCCCGACCATAGTATTGGCAAGGCAAATCCTACCCAAAGTTTTGGGAAAGATATTTTTTTTCAATTTCTCTTAAGAGCGGGACGCGATTTTTTTTACCGTACAGAATGCTACCCCGGCCTGAGCCTCTTTTCGTCTTTCCCCTATCCCATAAAATGGGGGTTTTTCCCGTCACTCTTGAAAAACCTCATTCCCCCCAATTTTGTAGTGGTACCGTCATTTTAGAACAGCTGAACTCCAAAAATCTCCCCAAACCTCAAAGGGAGCACTTACGTTCTTCCCCGCCCCTGGGCCCGGGGACGATACCCTAGCAATGTGGGGGTTTGTTTTAAATTCTGAGAGCCCCAAAAAAAACTCCCAACCCCCATTTTTTTTAAAAGCAGGACATCGGTTTCAAATTTCGAAAAAGGGGATCCCTACACCACAACAGTGTAGAAATTGCTGGCGATTTTTGGCCACCCGCGAAATATTGTAGTCCATCCCCCCCGAATGCCCCCCGTTTTTTGGGGCCGATTTAACCCTTCTAATACTCTTGCAACGGGCTCCCCCCCCTTTTGCCCCTTTAAATGTCATGAGGGTCACCCTTCGTACCCCCCCGCCATTTTCAGGGCTTTTAAAACAGCGGGAAATCCTTACCTCAAAGAGACAGAAGGCTCCCTTATGCCATGGCATTTCTCACCCGCCCCCAAGGGAATCCCAGTGTTTTTATTCCCGGTTTCAAAAGTCCCCCCATTTAGTATCCCATCTTTCTACCCCACCTCTGTTTTACCTCTCCCATAACACCCCCTGATCTAATCCTTTTGCTGTCCTCGGCTCAGCCCCCCAAACTTCAACACCTCATCAATTTCCACTTCTTCGAGTTCCTCTCACAAGCCCCATTCGACGGACCTCGTACGACACCTCCTCCCAATCGTCCCTCTACTTCCCCCAAAAAATCAAAAAAAGGTCCGGTAACACCCCCTACCCATCTTCCACCTCTTTTTAAACCCCCCTTCTCTGTCCCTATTCTTCCCCTCTCACTGGCTCATTTAAAGTGCAGGGGTTTCACCCTCCTCCTCTAAGTACCTTCCCCCCTTTTCCCCCCCCCCCCAAGTTTTTTCCTTTTCTGCCCCCCCGGTTCCCTCCTTTTCTGTCCCTCCCCCTTTCGCCCCCCCCCCACCTTGGACGTCCAATACAGCCAATCTTTATATCCCCCCCTACCATTCCCAATTTGTCTCCCATACGACATTTTGAATTCCGAAACATTGAAGAAATCTCTAAATATTTGCAGGACCAAACCTAAAGGGACACTGTCCCCTTCCGCTTTTTTTCCCTCTCTCCTCTGTCCCTTTCGCAATCCTTTCTTCACAGCGCACCCTTCCCTTTGCTGTTGAACATTTTCCATGCCCCGCATGGGATTTTCTAACCCTTTAAAATCCCTAGGAACCCTTACCTGGGATTTCAAGTATCTTTTTCATTGCCCTCATGGCCTATTTACGTGGGGAAAATTTCGCGGCCCAGGGTAAACGGGGGGGAGCTTCAGTTTTCTCCCCAGTTTGCCCCGTTGGTGTTTGCTTACAGGAACCCAAAATTTCACTCTGCTGTTATTTCTCACATCTCAGGGGTATAAATTTATTGTATTCTTCAATCCTTTTCCCGATGGGACCTTTAATGAAAGTGTCCTTCTTCTCCCCACTGTTTCCCCCCATCCTATTTGTTTAACTTCGCTGCATTACACAGAGCCCATATCCACTTCATGGGGGGTTACCTCTGTTCTTTTTATCTCTCTCCTTCTCGGGCATTATCTATTCCGATTTTGCCTTTTTTTTCGTCATTGCCGGGCCCCCGATTTTTGTTTCTTTTTGATTTTTTAAAGCCCACCTTTTTCTGGGGGGGGGCTCCTGTGATTCCCGGGAATTATTAGAGGCTTTTCTTGCCACCCACCCCCCCCCATGTTTTAAAAAACAGGTACTCACACCCATTTTTATCCTCGGCTCATACTCTCTCTTGCATCGTCTCTCAGTTTGCTCTTCCTCCGCCGCATTAGATTCCCTTGGGTTTTTCTCCCGGACTTACATGCAGTGTCTTTCCCAATCATTCTTACTTCCCCTTCATATTTCCCCCACCTCTTCGCACCCCACACTGGGATTTAATCAGGCAAATTGGAACCTTTACTCACACCCAATGTTTTTTTAAAAAGGGGTTTCCCTTTTTCGTCCTCCCTCGATGACTTTTACACCTCTTTTCGTCCTCCGTTTTCACCGCGCTTTTTTCCTTTCCCCAAACTTCGGGCAGGCATTCTCAGAAAGCGTGCCTTTGGGGCTCCTACTTGTGCTCGTGCAGTACGTTTTTAAAAAGCGCTGCATGGGGGGAGGTACCGGGAAAAATGAACCACAGAGCGCTCTTGATTTTAAAAAAAGAAGCGTGCGATCCTCCCGTGTCATCCGTGACGCTAAATGCACTTTTCTGGCGAATTGTCTCACCATCACCTCTCTTCCTCTATGGTGCGTCTGGAAAAAAAAGTACGAAAACTGAGTGGAAATATTTCCGCCCCGCCCCTGTTCTGGGGGTTCCCCGTGTTGATATAGAAAACCCCTAGAGTTCCAATGAAATTGGAAATCACTGGCCGTTTTTTCAGGGACTCCATCTATCCCCCTCATTTCTTTCCTCAAAGCTGCCAGAGATTTAGCCCCCTTGGATTTTTCTTCTCTCAGAAAAGAACAGTATAATGTCCTTTTACACTTCAAAAATGGGGCAACACTCTCAGCTTGTCGATCACGGGGACTGGGGCCCCACGACTTCATATTTGTATGCTACAACATTTACATCATCACCCTTGCAGTCCTATTACGCCTTTACAATCTTATTTGGTCACAAGATTCTTCCACAGCTGTGGAAAATCCGCCCTTTTCTCCCTTTTTCCCCCAAACCAGGCACTACGGGACATGAAACCTCCCACATCGTCCCTTCTCTTACCGTGCATTTTTTAAAGTAATGGGAAAGCCTATAAAAAAGGGCGTTAGTGTGGTATTTAGAGACACAAACAGTCCTCCACTCGTCAATAGGCTTTCGTAAGGGACGTTTTTACCATAGACCCCCTTTCTACGCTTGGATTTCGTATTTCGTAATGCCTTTCAATAACCACTCAGTTATTTCCATATTTTTTTACCTGAGAAGGCACATGACACAACTTGGGGGTTAAAAATTTTTGCCCAAGCCCCTCCTTAGGCCTTCGGGCAATCTACCATCCTTCCTTAAAAACTTTTAATGACAGGCATTTCCCTGTTCGGGGTTTAAAATGTGCCCCCCCCCGGGCTTTTTTCCAAGCTAAGTGTCCCCCCCGGGATTGTTTGAGCACAACACTTTTTCTCCTTCATTAATGATTTGGCCTCTTCTTCCACAAATATTTGGCATCCTCTATTTTTATGACTTGCTATTGCCGTGTAGGCGCTGACTGTCACCCCCTTAAGTTTTCCCCCAACGCAGTCGACCGTTTTTCGTTTTTTTTGGGGGCCACCACACGGGGGTTTTTTAATTTTCCAGCACAAAAACCCACCAAATTCATTTTATAGACGCTCTGTCTCCCCGATCATCCTTTGCCCTCTAGGGGCTCCCGTATCCCTGAACGGATACAGTCAAGTTTCGGGCCTCCTCTTTTGATCGTAGGTTATCCGGGGAAACCTCACATTACCTCTCTGAAGGAAACCCTTGTCACAGCCGGCTGAACCTTTTAAAACCCTTGCTCTCTTTCGGGGAGCTGACGTCGAACCCCCTTCGCCTACATTCCCCCTTTTTTTTATCAAAAACTTGATTAGGTGACCAATCTATTCACGGCTTTCCCCTTTATCTCCTAAGCCTTCCCCCTTCTCCCAAGGTTTACGTTTATGCCTTGGTGTTTTTCCGCTTTTTCCCCCCTGCGGAGCCTCTTGCAAACGAACGTTCCACCTTTACCCGTTTCCGTGATGCCATTGCCTGCGCTACTATGTATTTTCCTCTGACTCCACAATCCTTCCATTTATAGAAGGTCACTGATATTAGTAGACATTTTTTATTTTTTTCGCCGCCCCTGTTTACTCCGCCCCTTCTCTCTTCGCCTTCTTAGCTCTTGTTTTCTTAACTACCACCTTTTATTAAATGTAGCACTCCTTTTTTCCCTCCCCCCCTGGGAATTCCAGCTTTCGAGTCTTTTCTTTCTCCCTCCCTTGCCGAAGCCCAACGTCTGGGTCGTTTCCCCCCTTTTCTCTTTTTCTTGACCACTTTCCCCTTCATTCTCATGCCTTGCTGTGTACACAGATGGCTCAAAAGTCTTTAAAGGCGAGGATTTCGCAGCGTTTTTCCCGGACAGCGTCGTAAAAGGGCATTTCTATCTTGGGCTAGTATTTTTACTGCTGAATTTTTTCCATCCTTACAGCATTTATCCTATTGCATCTATGCCTGTGTATATTTGTGGTTGCTCAGACTCCCTTAGTGCTTTACGGCTATACAAAAATTGATACACCCCCCCTTATCCCCCGTACCAATTTTGGGCTACCCCACATCTTTCCCCAACATAAAAGATATTGTTTTTTGTTGGGTCCCGGTCATGTTGACGTCGGGGAATGAACAGGCAGACACTGCTGCCCGGGTCAGCACTACATACCTCCCATTTCTTATAGAGGACCCCATTTAGGGACTTTTTGTGCAATTTTTCCCCCACCTTCAAAACCCTTTTTGGCAACAACGGGGCTACTATGCCGGAACAAACTCATTATAACCCCGAGAAAAGGTTTACGGGCCGTCTTCTTTCCCATGTCGAGGTTGGGAGACTACTCTCCCCCGTCTTCGCATTGGCCATACTCGTCTTACCAGGGATATTCAGGGAAAAGGGCGTCTTGCTCCTCTCTGTAAAATTTGCCATCCCCTTTATCAGTCGCCACATTCTGTTGGACTGCCCCTTTATCAACGAGCACGCGTTTACCTCTGTCGTCGTCTTCGCCCCGTGCTCCTCTTTTACCTTCCCTTCTCGGATGGACCCCCCTTTTCACCCGGGACTCTCTCATTGATTTTTTGACAACGACTGATTTACTTCACAAATTCTGATACCTTCCCCTTTTTATTTCAATCTCTTGCTCCTTTCCCCCCTACTATCCCCCCTGCCCCGCTGTTTTCTGTAACCTGCTGATCATCCCCCCCCCCCCTTCTGCCACCCAAATTTCCCCTTGTTTCCCTTCCCTCCCTGCGCGCTGTATAGCCAGCCCTTGTGGCTTAGCGTTTCTTTTTGATTATAATAAAATAATAATCAAAAGGGCAATGCACTTCCCCACCATAATCTACAAAAAACCCCGTATTCAAATGTTTTTTTTTCCCCCGTTCCCTAACAGAACAAACAATTTTTGTCCCCCGGTTACATGGTATCATGCAGGGAAGGAGCGTGCTATTGCATAGCCACCTTTCCCCCCCTGCACACTGACAGCTCTACACTACCTTCCTTGATTAAACCCGCTTTCGATGTACCCAAACCGACATTAATCATTAGTAAAACTTGCCAAATGGATGTTGGGGATGGTTCTCCCTGGTTTAAAAGGTTACCTGTCCACCGGGCCCCCGGTGGCCTGGGGGCTAAAGTCCCGCTTCACCACGGGGGGCCGGGTTCGATTCCCGGCGGTGGAACATTTCGACACTTTTTCCTTTTACCCTGTTTCCGTTCCCCTAGCGCAAATAGGTCCCTGGTGTTAGTACTGGTGGGGTCGCATCCCGGGGACAAGATTTTAAAGGGCCCCCAAAGGAAATAAGTTTGCATCCTCGATGACGCACTGACTTTTTTGGGGTTTTCCTGGGTGGCAACCCCCCCGGGTTAAAAATCCGAACGAAATCTTATCTTTTCTTAACAGAAAATCGTCCCCGTTTTTCCAGGGACATAGAAGTGAACAAAGACTTTTAATTAGGAAACCCCACAGGGAGGGGTGCTCAGTCCCCACTGTTAATATTTTAATTAATGCATACTTAATGCATGCCTAGTCAGGGCCCCCTCTTATGTGATTAGTTTTGCTGAGACAAGATAAGATTCACACCACCCCATTCCCAACACCCAAAACATTTTTAATATGTATATCTCGTTCAGGACCTGGGGTTGATAATCTTACTGATAAAAAAAAAATCTCAAAGGCGTCCCCTCGACAAGAGGCAAAAGTTCGTCAGATCCAATGATGATGGGTCTCTTCTAGAATAGTAAGCAATACGGGATTACTTTTTAGGTTCCACTACTTGGACCCGTTGTAACAAGACTTTGTCGCCAATACAAAAAAGACTAAGAGCACTTAGAGTTTGGGAGGGCTTCACCCCCGGGATGGTGCAATGTTAAATTGTGAAAAATTTTTTATCTTGTTATTTAGTCATTGGTTGATTATGCTGCGCCACTACTTGCTCTGTGTCTGACTGGAAGCTTGGAGGGGTGGAAAAACTGCAGAACGAAGCAAAGGGATCATTTTTGGATGCCCTCGTAATGCCAAAAAATTTTAAATATGCAAAAACTTGATTTCCAAGCATCAGTATCGTGTTTACGAAAAAATATCCTAATGGGGGTTAAAATGCTCAGGCAAGCTCATTCAAACCCCTGCACAGAACCCTCCAAACTTTCCTCACACTGGTGAACACTCCTCTAGATGGATCGAAAAAATGGGAACCCACCCCCGATGAATCAATACTGATCTATGTCAATAAGGAACACGGGACTTCCCGCTCCATGGAAAAATTTCCCTTTCCAAACTACCTTTCCTCCATTTCCCCCCAAACTACATCTTTAAAACACAACCCAAAAATTCGCCTTGAAACCAAACATGAGGGCCCTTTAAACTGATTAAACTTAGTCCAAAGACACACTGGGGCAGCTGGTATGCGCTGTTGTCGTACAGGTGATGGCTCTCTTAAAGAAATTGGAGCACGCCAAAAATTGGGCCTCTTCCCCTTTAAAGAAATGTTTGCCATACTCCTTGCACTGAAATGCATCTAGTATCAAAGATTATAGTTTAATTGTAACTGATTCTCTGCGCCCTAAATGCTCTCAACTCATTAAGCATAAATTGGGTAGCTTGTTCAGAAGCCAGACACAGTACGGGAGGATTGTGGAAGTGGAGTCAAGTGCAATGCTGTGGGTTCCATCTCCATTGGGCTTTAGATCAGATAGAACTGAAAATTGGGTAAGCTGTATGCTTTTTAAAAGGGAGTAGATTACAATCTTGGTTGCAGGGAGTGTTTGAAACAATAAAAAGAAAAAAACTCACTGAAATTTTATGGACTTAAGGCTCAGGGAGATTGACACCCGTGATCCTTATCATCATTCTACATGCAGGAGGGCCACATGTCATGGTGCACCAACAAAATAACAGACTCTTGGATGTCACTACCGCCCGTCTCCGCTGGGTTACAATATCTTTGGCAGGTTAAATCACCAACCCCCAAATTGACCAAACGAAATGAAACTTGCCCGATGGCTATTGTCACTCCCTGGCATTATGTACTGGAGTGCGTAAAATTAATGAATTTAGAAACAACCACTCAGAAGTGTTCAAGAAATGGGTAAGTATTTTATCCACAGTGGTATATTTCAGACCATTCTGGAGAAATACCCTGACTTTGCTAGCTGTAAATAAAGCATTACCACATGGTGCATGTGTGTAACTCACCTATTTTGTACTCGCCTATTTGTGGTTGCAGGGGTCGAGTCCCTTTGCTCCTGGCCCCGTCTCTTCACCGGGTTTCTACTGGGCCCTCTCTCTCCCCGCTCCATGAGCTTTATCAAACCTCCCTCTTTAAAAATGTGTATGGTTCCTGCCTCCACTACGTCATTTTCTAGGCTATTCCACTGCCTTGCAACTCTATGACTGTAGAAATACTTCCTACTATCTCTCTGACTCATTTGTGTCTTCAACTTCCAATTGTGGCCTCTTGTTTCTGTGTCCCCCCCCTGGAACATCCTGTCTTTGTCCACCTTGTCTATTCCATGCAGTATTTTATATGTCGTTATCATGTCTCCCTGACCCTCCTGTCCTCCAGTGTCGTCAGGCCGATTTCCCTTAATCTTTCTTCATAGGACTTCCCCTTAGCTCTGGAACTAACCTTGTCGCAAACCTTTGTACTTTCCTATTTTTGACGTGTTTTTATCAAGTGCGGGTTCCAAAACATGCGCATACTCCAGAGGGGCCCTGACATACAGGGTTTACATGTCTTAAAATGTTTCCTTACTAAGGTACGGAATGCGTTCTCTTTGCCGGGCGCCATATGCTCAGCAGTTATCTGTTTTGTGTGCTTCCGGAGACATCCGGGGGTGTTATCTCACCCCAAGATTTTTTCTCCTTGATGGGGTTTGCGTCTTTGGGCCCACCTACCCCTTCTCTGTTGGGGTTTTCTTGCCCTTTCCCCTACTTCTGATTTGCTTTTGGGCGGGATTAAATTCGAGAAGTTTGCTGGACCGGGTTCCATCTGTCCAGTCTCTTTGAAGTCCTGC
Source organism: Cherax quadricarinatus (assembly GCF_026875155.1). Classification (NCBI taxonomy): domain Eukaryota; kingdom Metazoa; phylum Arthropoda; class Malacostraca; order Decapoda; family Parastacidae; genus Cherax; species Cherax quadricarinatus. The sequence continues at coordinate 43,269,016 of NC_069436.1, read as the reverse complement.
CTGGTTTTCATCGTTTTAAATTCTCCTCTTTAAAAATTCAACACTGCAAACGGGACACTTTGATCAAACCCCTTTCCCGTCATGTTTTTCACATGTCCCCAAAAATAGCACTGGCCTAGGACCTACCCCTGTGGGACCCTGTCGTCACAGGTGCCCACTGTGATATATATTACGTACCATAAAATCTTTTGTTGTCCCTGTCGGGTATTCCTGATCCTTTGCAGTCCCCCTTTTCCTGTTATATCACCTATCTCTAGCTTCTGCACAAATCTCTTGTGGGGAAAACGTTCAAAGGCCTTCTTGCAGTCCAAGAAGATGCAATCAACCACCCCTCTCTCTCTGTCTTTACTTCTGTTTTTTTTATCAAAAACTCCAGAAGGTTTGTGAGCGGGTTTTCCCTTTCCCTGAATCCGTGCGGGTTGGCATTTATACCTTGTTCCGTTCCAGGTGCTCCACCACTCTCCTCCTGAAATCTTCTCCATAATTTTGCAATTTTACCGTCAATGAACAGGTCAAAGTTTAGTGCCCTTTTCGTCCCCTTAAAAAGGGGGAACTACTTTTCCGTCTTCCATACTCGGGGCAGTTCCCCATTTCCAGGGCGTGTTGAAGTTTGTGGAAAGGGGCACGCAAACATTTCTGCTCCCTCTCTAAGGACCCACAGGGAGATGTTCCGGCCCCCATTGCCTTTGAGGTTCGATTCCCTTGGTTTTTCACCCTCCCCTTTTCTGATGTAGTCGTCCAACACTTGTGGTGTATTCCCTTGCTGGTGTCCCCATCTGGTCTGCCCCCCCAGAGTCCTTTGTCTCTACTGAAAATTTTCCCTTAAAACCGGGAGCCCCTCCATCCCCTTTTGATGTTTCTTGTGATTTCTCCCCCTTTCTTTCCTAGCCTTATCACCTGGTCCTTGATGTTTTTTTCCCTCCTAATGGGCTATACAGCATTTGGGTCGATTTGATTTTCGATGTTTTGGTTTTTTTCTACTGTCGCGGGGCCTCCCTATTACTTGCATTTTCGTTTCGGGCTCTTCTACTAATCTCCTTGTTTTCCGGGGTCCTATTTTTTGCCCCCCTACACCTTCGGGAAAACCCAAAGGGACTCTTTTTGGTCTTCCTTTTTTTTCTGTTTCCCTTGGAAACAAAATTTTCCTCTGCCCCCTTGCACTTTTTTGCCACAAAATTTCCCTCATCTCGTTTTCATTTTCCTACCATTTTTTTGTCCCCCTGAACCTCCCGCAGGGAAATTTTTCTCATACCTGTGTAGTCCCCCTTTTTAGTTTTGGCCATTCCCCCCCATTCCTGTTACCTTCCCACTTGTAACCATAAGCAAACTCGAACCCCCGTGTCGCTGCTCCAAGGGGGCCTCCGTAAGTGATGTCCTCAATGTCGAACTGCTTTAGGGTGAACACAAAGACCAGCTTGCTGGCCAACCTCCCCTCTCTCTTGGTTGTGTCCCTACTGTTGATGCATGAGGGTTTTTAAATACCCCCTCCATCATCTTGGCTCTCCCTGTTTTGGGACCCGCATGTGGCCCAGGTTTTCCCATCGATTCCCCCGTGGGTTTAAATCGCCCTTACCATAACTTTGCTCTCTCGAGTGACTCTTCTTTTCCCCTCACCAGTGTGTCCACCTCACCTGTTGTTTTCTTCGTACCCTCTCTTGGGCCCCCTGCAGTTTTGTGGGGGGTTATACATCACCCCAAAGACTATTTAGGGTTCTCCAACCCAATTGTACCTACAATGTATCTCTTTCTCCAAACATGTCCCTGCCTTCCATTTCCTCAAATCCCCATGGTGTTTTATGAGCAGTGCAACCCCTCCTCCCCCCCTACTCCTTCTATCTTCCTCGGATCATATAGTTGGGAAGAGTGTCTTTTTGTCTCAGCGAGTTTTGTTTTTTGTGACTGCTATATTCTGGGGATTTTTTCCCGATTCTTTCGTTTTCCCCTCCCATCTTTTTCGTTATTCCTCCGCGTTTTGTGACCAAAAACCCTTTAGTTTCTTTTCTATATTGTGGGCATGCAAAAAAATATTTAGGTTGGGGAGCGAGAGCCTTGGTGGGGGGCCCATATGGGCTGTGGGGGTTTTGGGGGGTTTGTGTTGATGGGGGTGGGGGCAGAATGCCCATAAGGGACAGCTGTTGGGGTGAGGGTTTTGGAAAAGGGGGGTTGGTGGCAGAGGGAACAGTGAGTGGGTTTTAGTAAAAGGTTGCTCAGTTGCTTGGGAATGTCCGGTTGGAGTCTTTTGGTGGGGGAATTCTGTGGGGGTGTTTGCCCTTTTTCCTGTGTCTGGGTCCTGCTCTTTTCGTTGCTTCTCGTTCCTCCTTTCGCTCTGACCCTCTCTTTCAGTGTAGTCCTTTCTTCTTTTTGGGTTTTGCGCGGTGAGGGAATGTGTGGTGGGGTGGTTTTGGGTGGTTGTGGTGTGTGTGTTGTGTGTGTGGTGGTGTTTGTGTGTGTGTTTTTGTGTTTGTGTTTTTGGGTGTGGTTGTGTGTGTGCACCACCTAGTGAGATTTCAGGGGTCGGTTCCCCAAACTCCCGTGTGTGGTGTGTGCGTGCTGTGTGTTTGTGTGTTGTTGTATGTGTGTGTTTTGTTGTGGTTTGTGTGTGTGTTGTGTGGGGTGTGTATGAGTGTGTTGTGTGGTTTTAGAGTTTGGTATGTGTGTGCGAGTGTGTGTGTGTGTGGTGTGTGTGTGATCAACAATCAAATTTGCCCCAATAACTCACTACAGTTGTGACCGGGTGGGAAAAATTGAATTGCTCCTTACCAAAAATTTGCCATATTGTAGCCTGTAAAAAAACCCGAACCAACTTAAATATTCATACCTTTGAACTTGGAGTTTATTACCGTACCTATTTCAAAAACCTAAAACTTTGGGGCCCGGGGCCCTGGGCCCATTGTACATCAAATTTTTCCCGTTAATTTCCGAACTGCTTTTGGACTAGGGGCCTCCCCGGAGTTCAAACCTTTTAAAATTTTGGGCATC
>NC_069436.1:43209502-43265537 GCF_026875155.1 Cherax quadricarinatus | reverse complement strand
AGGGGGTGCTTGGTCCCCCCCTGTTCAATGTGCTGATGCACCAGCGGGTGCACCGCCTTTCTCCAGAGGCACCTTCATCCTCAGCAAATCCCGATACCAGGCACTTGTCGTGCCTAGAAGCACAAGCTTTTGCAGCAAGCTCAGGAGGACCTCGATCTGCTGGCTTCCACTTGCCATCACTTGGGGCTCAAGATATCTGTGGCAAAATCCAAAGCCATGATCCTTCACACCAGGGTACCCAGTCAGAGGCTGCAGGTCCTGGGCATCAACCTGGAGTGGGTTCACAGTTATAGGTACCTTGGCATCTACATTGACAGTCACCTCATCTTCCAGAAACATGTGCACTACATTGAAGAGAGGGCTCTGGAGAGGGTCAGGGCATTGAGTGCCATGGCCAGCCCTAGGGTTGGGGCCAGTCTCGAGGTCATGAGGTTGTTCTACATCCTGGCAATACGCTCCCCTAAAACTCCTAACCGTGTCTCCTCACACACCAGAATAGTTGTATCGTCAATATAGCCCACCAAGCCAGGCCAAGGCTTCTGCACACCATCTCCCCCCATTCCTTAGATGATCCTCCACCATCCTAATAAAAGGATCCTGAACACATGCAAACAATAGTTGTGATACTGGACAACCCTGCCGAAGACCCAGCTCCATGTTGACTCCTTTCCCCACACACCCATTGATTTGCACCCTTACCTACACTCCTGAGCTAAACGTATCCACCCGCCCCACTATTTCTTCGCCAAACCCCTGTCCGAAGAATATCCCGCAAAGGTTCCACCCTGTCATAAGTGCCTTGCCAATCCAATTCCAACAACGCCACTCTGCCCCCTTCCATGTCTTCCAGGAATCCATTTATGATCCTGTGGCCCTCAACCATTGACCTACCCCACAACCCAAACCGAGACTCAAACACCACCTTCCTCACAACACATTTAAGCCTATTCCCAAGAATTTTCGTGAACAGCGTATAATCAGCACAAAGCAAGGAAATGGCTCACTAATCCCGAAGGGTACTCTGCTTTTTATCCTTTGGGATCAACATCACCACCGCCGTTGCCTGCAATTCTCCCATCTTTAACGGCATTTATTAACCTTACTAGGAAACCTCATAGCAGACCCCAGTGTTGTACATAAAATTCGCTTGGTAAACCATCTATCCCGGGTGCCTTTCCCTTCCTCATGTCCATAAGGGCTCTCCATATTTCCTCCTCCTCAATGACCCCACCCAGTGCCTCCCGATCACTCCTGCCCAGTTTGCACGGCACATACATACTTGCCCAAGAACCTCGCCATCCACCGCACTACTTTTCCGGTACTCCTCAAACCATCTATCTGCATACGCACTCATCCACATTGTTTCCCCTAATACCTGACCCTCTCTAAAAACCCCCACTGAAGAAATGACTTCCAATCCCGGTACTCTAGTCATCTGCTGTCGCACCTTCTGTTATTTCTGTTCTTCTGCTGAACAACGGTTTAGTGCCGATGGAGGTAGCGTAGGTAGCAATGATACGGCCGTGGACTAGTTTGGCTTTAATTGGGTAGGAGTGAGTACACAACGGGCAGTGTGAGGGAGTGACCGCAAGCCAGTCCATGGAGGGGGAGCACTTGTGTCTGTCAAGTCGGTCGGCCTAGGAGTGAGGGAGAGGCATGGGCCGGCAGGCTGGCGTGCCTACCTAGAGGCCTGGCTACAGAGGGCAGCACCTGAGTGGCGCGAAATATGAACTAAGCTGGCAGACAGCATGGGCTGTCTGTGCAGACAGTACAGGCTGTCTACACTTCTGCCCTCGCAGCACACAAGCCGATAGCTTGTCACCCCAGAGTACTTCTTCCAGCCCCACTTGTACCTGTACCACTTGCAAATCCTTTATCCTGTCCTTCAACATTTGTATTTCATCCATGGGGAACACCCCCGCCACTGCCCCCTCCCCTCATAACAATCCCGTAATCTAGATTCTAAATAATTTGACAATCCATACTGCAATTGATTAATGCGTTTGCCCTCCCTCACATAAAATTGACGTATTCTTGCCTTAGCTACACTATCCCACCATCCTACCACATCTTCCTCAGTCCTTCCCTCCGCACAGAGCTGTTCCCAAAATACTGCAAAACCTTCCACTACCTCCCCATCCCCCAAAACCATCGCATTCAGTTTCCAATAGCTTCCTTGCCTACGAGCCAAAGCTTCCCACCCCACCTCCACTATTACTGCCCTATGATCGGAAGACACCATCTCAATAGTTTTAAAAGACTCTACAAAACCCTCTGAGATAAATATATCCTGTCCAAACGAACCCCATATAACTGCCTTATAAAAGTATGTTCCACCTCTCACAGACCTCCCCCAAAAGCATCACGTAACTGAAGATCTCTAAACAGGCCCCCTAAGACTGAGGAAAAATATCCCGCTCCTCTGGGTTCCATGTCTGCCCTCTTAACTACACAATTCAAATCCCCCCCCCTAATTTCCACAGACAGTAACTTGTGTAGGAAGTACACAAGTTCCTCCCGCACAAAATCTGTATTTACTTTCACGTCACTTTCTGCTGGGGCATACACACACACAAACGACACTCCCTCTCCCATCCACCATTCTTCCACACACAATGCTCACCCTCCTCCCCCTCTTTCCTGTGCAATACAAATGGGCTCGCCTCCCTGATCAACACACCCACTACTCCTTTTAAACGCTCCGATGGCAACACACAAGCCTGGTACCCAGGCACCACTAATTCACGACCAAGTTTAAGATTGTGTACCTGCACAAAAGCCACATCAACCTTGTATCTATTCAAAAACATACGGAAGTACTCATGTTTTACACCATCACACAGACCATTAATTAATATTTATTGTTACACACCTGAGGCTGGTTTAAGGTTTCTCTCCCCGCCTCATTTCAAGACTCTTCCCTTTCTGACCATTCCCCTGGGCATTGCCTTTGCCATGTACTCCACCCTCCTTCCAAACCATTCCCCCCCTTCTGTTGTTGCCATCTCAGAGTCGCTCTGGGTACCATAACCCGATGCCTTTTTCCCTGGCCTTTGTGCCAGCATCAGAACATCGTCCGAATCTGATGCCACCGCCCTTTTCCTCGTTACTCCCTCCATCTCCATATCTGTGTCCTGGGAGCCCTCACAATGGACTTCCACCTCTACCTCCCTTAATTCGCCTCCATGTCCTTCCATGGCACTCGCACTGTTCATCACAGGTGCTGCTTGGTCCTCCCTCCTCCTGCACACACCTCCTTCCACTCCAATCCCAGGTTCCTGCTTGCTGTGACTCTCCACCTCCATAGACTGTAGCATAGCCTGTAACACCATCGCCAACTCCTCCTGGATAGCTTTCACTTCTGCCCCCACTTGCACCTCCTCACTCAACTGTACTGTCAATGGGCTGGGTGATTCTTGAATCACCATGTCTTCTTCTGATTCCACAGGAGGAGCCACCACCTCTTCACTCCTCATGCGACCATGCCCTCCTCCTTGCCTCCGTTCTTCCTCAGGCATCATTTTCTTATGCGCAGGTGCTCCGCCTCTTGCCGGCCCAGGAGCCCAATTCTGCTTGCCACAATCTGCCGCCATATGGTCATATTCGTCACACAGTCGGCACGTACGCCTCTGCCCGGCATACGCCATCATTACCTGGGTTTTAAACTCCTCAAGATATACATACAAGGGTATAGGATGCCTCACCATCATCTTGAGATTGAAAGTACCCTCCGAAAATCCAGCGTAAGCTATTTTCCAGGTTGAGTTAGATGTACAGTCCCATATCTTTCGAAAACACTTCTGATGTCTGCTTCATCAGCCTCAAAAGGCATGTTGCAGAGTTTGACCCACGAATAATTTCTTGATACATCCATCAACTTGACCCTCACTGCCAGTGTTACATTAATGCTGATATCTTGGTAATGATCCACCAACGCCTTGTACACTTGAGCTGTTGGCACTTTCACGAGCATTCTATAAACAACATTTAGTGCCACTCCATACAAATCCTCGTCTCTGATGCCGTATGTCTCTTATAATTTTTGGCAAAAACACCTCGACTAATGTAGGCGTTAAAGCCCCACTAATGTGCTCAATTTCCCATCCTATGTCGTGTTGTAGGACTTCAAGACACAGGTTTTGGTATTGTACTCCAGACAGAGGCCTACGTGCAGGTCATGCGGGGCATACGACCATATAGCATCAGTGTGTGTGAAGCTGAGGAGGGAGCCTGCACAAACGGGTGAAGTACCAATTACCAGTGTGGAAGCCATTGTTGAGAGCCCCACGGGAAAGCAAGACCGTGGGCACTTGTGGAGTGAAATGGTGAAGGATCCCATAACAGAGACTGGCGTGTGTGAAGCAAACTATACCATAACAGGAGCTGTTTCTAGGCAGGAGGAGAGTGTAGAAGTGCACGTGCAGGAGGAGGTAATTGCGCTAGAGGAAGAGCTTGATGAGGTGTTGAGGACATTGACACTGCTTGTTGAGGAAGTTGTTCCTGAGCTGGTGAGACACAACGATGCGTGAGGAGGCAGGTCTAAGAAAAAATCATAGAAGGGAGGACGGGACATGCAGTAAGCGTGAGATGTCACCGTGTGCCATGGAACGGGGCATGGTGGAGGTTGAGGTTCATCATGAGGGAACCTCAGAAGACAACATGGAAGTGGAGGGCATCACAAGGAAAAGAGCGGCGGTGTCAGACTAAGATGTTGTCCTGACACCGGCGCAGAGGTTTGGGAGGAAGGAAGAGTACTGTCGAGGTAGTCACGATAAGAGGCATCACAATAAAGGGGAGGATTGATGGTGTGAACCTCTGTGCTGGCTCTGGGGCAGGAGGCCCTGGGATGATTGAAGAGAGGAGGAAGGGTTGGAAACTATAAAGAGGCCTTAGGTGCATGACTGTGAACATAAATAGACTGTGTAATAGTGTGAAGAGGGAATGATTTCGAATGTTTCTCTGTAAATATAGGGTGGATGTATTGTTCCTGCAAGAACATAATTTCAAGAAGAGAAGAGAGCTGGAGGTGGTGGGGTTTCAGGACATGACTCTGCCATCTGCACGTCTGAAAGGTGGTGTGGGTATACTGATCAGGGAGGCGAGCCCGTTTGTGTTGATAAAAAGTGAGGGTGGAGGGGGGAGGGTGTTGTATGTGGATGGGTGGTGGATGGGTCAGAGGGTAATCTTTTTAAGTGTGTATGCACCAGCTGAGAACGATGTGAAAGTAGAGCAGGAATTTTTATGTGATGACCTAGTTTTCTTCTTATGCGGTTTACCTGCGGTGGCCATCGTTGGTGGGGACTAGAACTGTGTTATCAGGAGGACTGATGTGGAACCAAAAGGGGCAGGGCACACGTCAGAGGCCTTACGAGACCTCTTGAGGGATATTCAGTTGAGGGATGAAGTTGGAGGGGGACTGTGGGAGGTAGAGCACACTTTCGTAAGGAGGGGTTATGTGGCTAAGTTAGATAGGTTGTACATTTCTCAAGGGGTCTTGGTAAAGTTTTTCCACACAAGAGACAGCTTATTCGGATCATAGGGCAGTCGTGGCAGAGGTGGGATGGAAGTCACTGGCGGGTATCTCTAGGGGTTATTGGAAGTTAAATACGAGTGTGTTAGGAGAAGAGGAGGGGTTGGAGGGATTTACAACACTGTGGGAGGGGTTAAAGCTCTCAGAACAGAAATCCCCTTACCCCCAACCTTACAGAGTACCCTACTCAACCAATCCCTGATGCTACCCATCCCCTCACAAAAATATACAACATGAAACACCGACTCCTCACCTTCACATATTCCACACCCCTCCCCCTCAACCACATGTTTATCCCTCAGAACCGTACCCAACACAAAATCCCATGCAGAAAACGATAAATTACGTCACGCGCTCGTGGTTGTAACCTCATCCTACTTAACTTATTCCATATACTTCCCCAAGTATACATGGGGAAAATTCCCTCTTCAGGTGCCACAACCCTCATCACCAACAATCGACACATCACACCTATTTTGACCTTACCCGGATCTCGAGCCCATGCCATAGCCCTCAGAACAGTTTCACACTCCTGCAACTCCACTCCTGAATACATTCGTTTCAATCTTTCATGGATCCTGACCAGACCCCCCTCCACCCACACCTCCCCTCACCACCTCCCTTTTAATAAAGACACATTTGGCCCTCCTCTTTAAGTCCAGCAAACCCCCCCCCTTGCTGCACAGGTAACATTACCACGTCTCTTTTAAGACCCACAAGAATTTAAAAACCCTCCTAAGTATTTCCACTATCGCCGTCAGTGTTAATGGGAACACGGCTGCCATGTGCCATACAATAAGACATTAATAATAATGGCCCACTGTATAAGGGTCAAATGATAAGGCCTCAATGCACCCAATCGCCCCTGAATCCTATCCACCAACCTAACCGAATTTTCCCTGCGTGCTACATTCAGATCGTCTGCATAGATAAGACCACAAATTTTTAACAAATTCACCCACCTCCCCACCACTGAACTACCCCACTCAACCCTCCCAGCCGAAGCTCCTAACCCCATGACCATGGGATTTTCTGAATTCACTCTTATACCAGTTGCATCCGAGAACAATTGTACTACCCGATCCAAGGTATCCATTGACATCCCCTCCCTAACCAGAATAGTAGTGTCATCTACATACCCTATTAAGACTGGCCAAACCCCCCCAATTCTACTCCCTTCACCCGCCCTATTGCACATACGCTTCTCCATTATCCCACCCAATCTCCCATCAATCTGTTCCCTCACCATTGCACCACGATACAAAGCATATACCCATCCAACTATTTCTTCCCCAAACCCCTGTCACCTGAGTATGGCTCTCAATGCTTCTCGTTCCACTCTGTCATATGCTCCCTGCCAGTCTAAAGCCACCAAACCCCCCTCCCCCCCTTTGGCTTCCACGAAATCCCTTAGGAACCCATGTCCCTCCACCATAGACCTCCCTGGCAACCCAAACTGAGTTCTCAATACTATTCTATCCACTATGCATTTAAACCGATTCCCCAAAATTTTGGCAAGCAGCTTATAATCTGTGCATAAAAAAGATATTGCCTGGTACTCCCTAAGTGTATGTTGTCCCTTATCCTTCGGTACCAATACTACTACAGCTGTTGTCTGCTTCTCTCCCAACTCTCCCCTCTCCTTCATTAAATTCAATAACCTAACCAAAAAACCCTCATTAGCTCCCAGTGCTGTAGATAAAACTCTGCCGGGAGTCCACTGATTCCTGGAGCTTTACCATTACACATTTCACTTAAAGCCTTCCATGTTTCTCCCTCAGTTATTTCCCCTCCCAATGCTTCCCTATCACTGTTTCCCAACTGATATATCACATTCTCACACTCCTGTTTCAAAACCCCAGCTCCTACCCCATCTCTTTGCCAATACTTTCCATACCACTCGCCCGCAAACACTCCTATTCCATCTGTGGCATGTATAACCTGACCCACCCTAAACCCACCTACCGACTCATGAACTTCCAACCATGGAATAGCTGTTGCCTGCTGTCCTTGCTTTTGCCTACGTAATACACAGGACGAAAGCCTATCGCCCCATAACACCCCTTACACGCCTGCCATTACCCTCACCGCTTGGAACCTCTCATCTTGTAGCTCGCGCAGCCTCCCCTAAAGTCTTGATGTAGGGGGATTGGATGAGAGCATCATTAGGGCTGTGGGGTACATTATGGTAGATTATATATACATATCATGGGGAATGAGGGGGAAAGGGATTAGTGAGGTGAAGAGGCGCGTTATAGCGGTTACGTTTTATAAAACGTTGTGCCGTAACATGGAAATTTATGGAAGAAGGCGGGAGCGGGCTTTCTCAGAGGGATATAGAGAACTTACGTTAGAGGTTTTATTAGATTTGTAAATCAGGTTGGAGGGGCAAGTTAGGGATGGTAAATGCTACGGTAGGATGGGATGTCAGGGGTAGAAATGGGGTCGCCTCCTTGGGGTGGACAGTTGCAAAGAATGTGCACGACTTTCGTGTGGCGAGAGAGTTGGAGTAATGTAAGGTGCACAAATAACCCGCACATAAAAGAGAGAAGCTTACGACGACGTTTCGGTCCGACTTGGACCATTGACAAAGTCACACTGTGTGACTGTCAATGGTCCATGTCGGACCGAAACGTCGTCGTAAGCTTCTCTCTTTTATGTGTGGGTTATTTGTGTATCGCTCCAGTCACGGTATTGTGCCTTTCTGTTATTTATGTAAGGTGCGAATGTGTGTGAACCTATGCATATGGGATGTGTAACGGCACGTACATACTTGTGGCTGCCTGCACCTGCATGCGCCTTAGATACTCTGTTGTGAATAAGGATTGGTTGAACTTCATTGTGGCAATGTTCCTGGACTTATTAAGCACTAGATGTGTGTCTTAACCGGGTTGAAGTGTCAATGTGTAAGTCTTGGTCATGTTTCCTTATGTTAATATTTATTATTAAATGTACCTGGAGTTTACCTGGAGAGAGTTCCGGGGTTCAAAGCCCCCGCGGCCCGGTCTGTGACCAGGCCTCCTGGTGGATCAGAGCCTGATCAACCAGGCTGTTGCTGCTGGCTGCACGCAAACCAACGTACGAGCCACAGCCCGGCTGATCAGGAACTAACTTTAGGTGCTTGTCCAGTGCAGGCTTGAAGACTGCCAGGGGTCTGTTGGTAATCCCCCTTATGTGTGCTGGGAGGCAGTTGAACAGTCTCGGGCCCCCTGACACTTATTGTATGGTCTCTTAACGTGCTAGTGACACCCCTGCTTTTCATTGGGGGGATGTTGCATCGTCTGCCAAGTCTTTTGCTTTCGTAGTGAGTGATTTTCGTGTGCAAGTTCGGTACTAGTCCCTCTAGGATTTTCCAGGTGTATATAATCATGTATCTCTCCCTCCTGCGTTCCAGGGAATACAGGTTTAGGAACCTCAAGTGCTCCCAGTAATTGAGGTGTTTTATCTCCGTTATGCGCGCCGTGAAAGTTCTCTGTAAAATTTTCTAGGTTGGCAATTTCACCTGCCTTGAAAGGTGCTGTTAGTGTGCAGCAATATTCCAGCCTAGATAGAACAAGTGACCTGAAGAGTGTCATCATGGGCTTGGCTTCCCTAGTTTTGAAGGTTCTCATTATCCATCCTGTCATTTTTCTAGCAGATGCGATTGATACAATGTTATGGTCCTTGAAGGTGAGATCCTCCGACATGATCACTCCCAGGTCTTTGACGTTGGTGTTTCGCTCTATTTTGTGGCCAGAATTTGTTTTGTACTCTGATGAAGATTTAATTTCCTCATGTTTACCATATTTGAGTAATTGAAATTTCTCATCGTTGAACTCATATTGTTTTCTGCAGCCCACTGAAAGATTTGGTTTTATGTCCGCCTGGAGCCTTGCAGTGTCTGCAATGGAAGACACTGTCAAGCAGATTCGGGTGTCATCTGCAAAGGAAGACTCGGTGCTGTGGCTGACATCCTTGTCTATGTCGGATATGAGGATGAGGAACAAGATGGGAGCGAGTACTGTGCCTTGTGGAACAGAGCTTTTCACCGTAGCTGCCTCGGACTTTACTCTGTTGACGACTACTCTCTGTGTTCTGTTAGTGAGGAAATTATAGATCCATCGACCGACTTTTCCTGTTATTCCTTTAGCACGCATTTTGTGCGCTATTACGCCATGGTCACACTTGTCGAAGGCTTTTGCAAAGTCTGTATATATTACATCTGCATTCTTTTTGTCTTCTAGTGCAATTAGGACCTTGTCGTAGTGATCCAATAGTTGAGACAGACAGGAGCGACCTGTTCTAAACCCATGTTGCCCTGGGTTGTGTAATTGATGGGTTTGTAGATGGGTGGTGATCTTGCTTCTTAGGACCCTTTCAAAGAATTTTATGATATGGGATGTTAGTGCTATCGGTCTGTAGTTCTTTGCTGTTGCTTTACTGCCCCCTTTGTGCAGTGGGGCTATGTATGTAGTGTGTCTTTGGTGCTACTGTTTCACCAATACTTATATAATAACCACTTATGTTTATTCATGTATGTCACGTTTGGATGTAAGCTACAAGTTGGTGATAACGGTCATATTATTTCGGGGTGAGGGGGGATAATTAATGTGTAATAAGTTTAAGTCATTACCGGTAACACCAACTTTATTGGTAGTTGTATACATGTGTTTTGAAATGTAATACTCACATTATGTTAGTCTTATTTACGGTATTGTGTTTTTGGTAGTCCTGTACCAACCATGGTTCTAAATAATATTTCCTCAAGTGACATCTGTCATGATATTCCTAAATTGAGGGTAATTAATATCATGATTATTCAGACTGGTGATGGGGTTAGTTTTCAATATGTGTGAGTGGGGGGAGGGATGATGGGTCACCTGTGTTGTGTGAGTGGGGGGAGGGATGATGGGTCACCTGTGTTGTGTGAGTGGGGGGAGGGATGATGGGTCACCTGTGTTGTGTGAGTGGGGGGAGGGATGATGGGTCACCTGTGTTGTGTAAGGGGGGAGGGATGATGGGTCACCTGTTGTGTGAGTGGGGGGAGGGATGATGGGTCACCTGTGTTGTGTGAGTGGCGGGAGGGATGATGGGTCACCTGTGTTGTGTAAGTGGGGGGAGGGATGATGGGTCACCTATGTTGTGTGAGTGGGGTGAGGGATGATGGGTCACCTGTGTTGCAGCACAGGTTTCTTAATAATGCATTTGTAGGTCTTGTGTAATTTGTTGCGAGTTGTATTATGGGTGATTGTCATTAAGTTTGGTGCATTATTATTGTGTTGAGGTTGTAATTTAGGAGTTTTATTTATAGCCATTTTGTGGCCTTTATTATTATACCTTTATTCCTTCTTGAATTGTGATGTGTTTTAAAAACTTGTATATAATATAGTGTCAGGTGTTGCCTGGATTGTTGTGTGTTTATATGTTGTGTTATTGATGTTGTCCTTGCTCAAGTCTTTTTTGAATTTTAAGTAACAGGGGAATGTAGAATGTATTCATTGGTGGGGGGAGTGTAAGCAATAATGAGTAGGTTCCACTATATCTATGAACCTTGTATACTAGTGAAACAACATACGTAGCAGCAGTCTGTAAGTTGTGTTAATTTTATTTTAATGTCTTATGTATGTACCCATATTAAGAATGTACTAAAGCCTAACATTTAACAAAGGCTCAAAACGATATATAAAGAGTAACAAAAGAAAATCCTGATTTCACAAAAAAAAAAAAAAAAAAAAAAAAAAAAAAAGCATATGCATATATGTACACAAACAAAACTGTATATATTATATATATATTTTAATCTACAAAAATCAAGCACATATCATGGCCCCATAACTGATAATAAACATAACCATACATACCATTAAAAGCATGACTCAGGAATCGGGTCATTATAGCACAGGAACACCTCCAAATACATGACAAAACCTTTGGGGTTGCACTTTCATTCATAACACAAAAGTAACAATAAGTATCAAGGAGCTCTCAAAGCTCCACAACCACACATCCATGACAACCAGGAAACACAATCCATACCAACATTCACCACACAAATCCTATACGATACATCCCTCTAGCGCCTGGAACCAATCTTGGGCGGAAAACATTATATACCGAGTCAAAAAAGGAGAATTAGTGTGTACTACCTAGCAGAGTTTACTGCCAGAGGGGAATCATAGGCCTGTGTCCCGTGTGAAAAAATAATAATAATTGAACTTTTCGTGTCAGAGGAAAGAAAGTCTCCCTGATAACATTGAGTATACATAGTGTATAGTGTATACTACAGTGGCTCCCTAGTATATTGATGATAAAGGCTAAAGTGTCATTTGAAAACAGGTGAATTTGTAAATGAAGTGATAAGCCTATAGAGGCAGGTGCCAGAAGTCGCCAGAAACTTACCACAGGTCAGCTGTTTTTAATAATCTTCCTGGCTGCTAGTGTACTCGCATATAATCTAGTGATACCAGTGAATAGCAGAATACAGTGTTGTAGTAGCAACTAACCAGTATTATAATGGTACATAGTGAAGTGGAGTGACTTTCATTAGTTTCTTTTTTCTTGAAATACCAGACGTATACTGTGAATTTCATATAACCTGTAGTTACCAGCGTCGCAATATACACAACGAGAAGCAAATATTACTACAGAAAAAAGCGTCCTTCCTCCAAAATTTCCACCAGTCAACTATAGTGATAATATAGCATTTATTGTGGTGGAGACGGAAAAAAATAGAAAAGCTAGATACAGCGATTGATAAACAAGGTTGAGGCTCGACCGTTCGTCATTGTAGGAGCTGCCAGCAGTCGCCCGGTTTCTTCAACATGCAAGTTATACTTTTGTAATCAATCAAATCACATATTACTCGAGTAGATAATTTCCAGTAGATCCTTCATGTGTTAGCCCAAATCACCGACCAGTATGTTTTAAATAAGCGACCCACTGATCAGATCAGATCGACTGGTCCGAACCCTTGACTTGTCCGAACCCTTGACTGTCCGAACCCTTGACTGGTCCGAACCCTTGACTGGTCCGAACCTTGACTGGTCCGAACCCTTGACTGGTCCGAACCCTTGACTGGTCCGAACCCTTGACTGGTCCGAACCCTGACTGGTCCGAACCCTTGACTGGTTTTCAAACGGTTTCGTTGGACAATAAAGCAGACTGTAAACAGATGGGGTTGTAGCGCCCTTATAAACACAAACATTAAATATATATCAGGAACGTGCACGGTAAGCTGTCCAATATAACAAAAAAAGTTAGAAACAGAAATACAAATAGCTAGAGCTTCATTTAAGGAGGTAATTAATAGAATATTCAAGAGGTTGCTAGTAGAATTGCAGTAAATCAACTATTCAAATCATTATGAAGCTGTGTGTAGTCTGTGGTCAGTCAAACAAACGGCTTCCACATGGGTAAATTGTCATTTTTGTGGAAATTGGTGTCACGCCCCTTGTGCAGATATCCAAGAACTAGCTACAAGCAGTGTTAAAACAGGGAAATGTTTTTGGGTATGCCCAAATGAGATAAATCTGTGGACTAAAATCACAAGGGTATTAAAGAGAGGACAACATCAAAGCTGCTTTCACAAAAAACCTGGAAGCTTTCTACAACAGATGGGAACATAAAAAGTCTGGGCTGAATGGTACTGCCCTTGATACTGACCATGTAGTCAGAAACTGTAAGGCTGGAGATGAAGTCCTGGTAGTCAGTAAATGTGGGGCTGATAGTGCTGTCCTGGGAGACAGTAATGGTGAAGCTGGAGGTGCTGTCCTGGGAGACAGTAATGGTGAAGCTGGAGGTGCTGTCCTGGGAGACAGTAATGGTGAAGCTGAGATGCTGTCCTGGGAGACAGTAATGGTGAAGCTGGAGATTTTGTCCAGGTAGTCGGGAATTATACGCAGGAAGGAATACATATAAATGACCTCATAGGGGACAGGAGCCATAGTAGGGAAACAAGTGTAGTCAAAGATAAGATAAAACCAATATTGCAAACTAGAAATACCGCAGGAAATAGCAGACAAGAGGACTCCACTAGCAATAGTGAGGATATATTACCAAAAACAACTGGTGGGAGCTCCATTGTTGGTGCTAGGGAGGATAGAAGTAAGACAGGGAAACATGCACCAACAGGGAAATACAGTCACAGAAACCCAAGGCAAACGGAAACCAAGCCTGTGCACATACTATGCACTTGGTATCTGCTGGCATGGGAAATCTGGAAAAACAGATGGGACGTTGCAACTATGACCACCCTAGAAAATGCCATGCCCATATGACAACAGGAAAATGCAAACTCCCTTCCTGTAAGCTTTTCGCCCTGAACTGTGTACCTCTTCAGTACAGGAAAGACTGTGCTATAACTTAAATTTCCAGGCATACCATCTAAAGGGGACAGAAAGATACAAAACATCCAGGCCATGGGAAAACCTGGGTAGCCACAGCCACTCAAGAGGGAGAACGTTTTTAGTGCCAGGAAGGAAAAAAACAGTCAGGAAATGGCAAAAATCGTACACCAAATCCAGTCATTCCTGGAGTGGAACCACAGTCGATGGCATCCACTCCAAACCAACAGATACAGATACTAAATGCTGGAAAAAAAATCCCCCCCCCAGAAACCAACAATACCACCAGTCCGATAACATTCTTCATTGCAAATATACAGGGTCTAAAGAGCCAGCAACAAACAAAATACCTTCAATCGTGGACTGCTTGCAGAGGCAAAGGCAGTGTTCGCGGATTTCACTGAGACCCACATAAAGGATCACTTGGACAACGAAATATGGATCCCAGGTTACAAACCTATACAGATGTGACAGAGTGAACAGGAAAAAGGGGGGGTTTGGCCTGTACATTGCAGAGTCACTTGTTTGCACAGAACTGCTTAATGCCTCAAATGATGTAGTGGAAGCTTTAGCAGTAAAGGTCGAGAACCAAAACCTAGTCATTGTGGTAGTCTACAAGCCTCCGGATGCAACATCCCAGCAATTCCAGGAACAGCTGTTAAAAATTGACCACTGTCTGGAAAATCTTCTAGCTCCTGCACCCAACATCTTGCTCCTGGGGGATTTCAACTTAAGGCACCTACAATGGAAGAATATAGCAAATAATATTGTTGCAGTAATAACACCAGGAGGCAGCTCTGATGAAAACTCGCACTCACACGAGGTTTTAAATCTCTGCACAAAATTCAATTTAAACCAGCAAATAAGAGCCTACTAGACTGGAGAATACACTAGACCTCATCTTCACTAACAATGATGATCTGATAAGAAATGTCACCATATCAAAAACAATATACTCAGATCACAACATAATTGAGGTTCAGACATGTATGCGTGGAGCCGCAGACCGACATAATGAGACTAGTCACGAGGGAGCATTCACCAAATTCAACTTCAATAACAAAAACAAAGTGGGACCAAGTAAACCAAGTCCTAGCTGATATAAGCTGGGAAGATATACTAAGCAACACAGACCCCAACTCATGCCTAGAACAGATTAACTCGGTGGCACTCGATGTATGCACAATGCTTATTCCTCTAAGAAAAAGGAGTAGATGTAAAATAGAAAGAGACAGGCGCTCCCTTTACAGGCGACGGAAAAGAATAACAGAGCGGCTAAAAGAGGTCAATATATCTGAAATGCGCAGGGAGACACTGGTCAGAGAAATAGCAAGCATCGAACTTAAGCTAAAAGAATCCTTTAGGAGTCAGGAATCGCGGGAAGAACTAAAAGCCATAAATGAAATCGAAAGAAACCCAAAGTATTTCTTCTCCTAGGCCAAATCAATATCGAGAACAACGTCCAGTATTGGGCCCCTACTTAAACAAGATGGGTCCTACACAGATGACAGCAAGGAAATGAGTGAGCTACTCAAGTCCCAATATGACTCAGTTTTTAGCAAGACCGCTAACCAGACTGAGAGTTCGAAGATCAAAACGAATTTTTTATGAGAGAGCCACAAAATTTGATTAACACAAGCCTATCCCGATGTTATCCTGACGCCAAATGACTTCGAACAGGCGATAAATGACATGCCCATGCACTCTGCCCCAGGGCCAGACTCATGGAACTCTGTGTTCATAAAGAACTGCAAGAAGCCCCTATCACGAGCCTTTCCATCCTATGGAGAGGGAGCAGGACTCGGGGTCGTCCCCACAGTTACTAAAAACAACAGACATAGCCCCACCCCACAAGGGGGCAGTAAAGCAACAGCAAAGAACTACAGACCAATAGCACTAACATCTTTTGAAAGGGTCCTAAGAAGCAAGATCACCACCCATCTAGAAAACCCATCAGTTACACAACCCAGGGCAACATGGGTTTAGAACAGGTCGCTCCTGTCTGTCTCAACTATTGGATCACTACGACAAGGTCCTAAATGCACTAGAAGACAAAAAAAATGCAGATGTAATATATACAGACTTTGCAAAAGCCTTCGACAAGTGTGACCATGGCGTAATAGCGCACAAAATGCGTGCTAAAGGAATAACAGGAAAAGTCGGTCGATGGATCTATAATTTCCTCACTAACAGAACACAGAGAGTAGTCGTCAACAGAGTAAAGTCCGAGCAGCTACGGTTTTAAAGCTCTGTTCCACAAGGCACAGTACACTCGCTCCCATCTTGTTCCTCATCCCTCATATCCGACATAGACAAGGACGTCAGCCACAGCACCGTGTCTTCCTTTGCAGATGACACACGAATCTGCATGACAGTGTCTTCCATTGCAGACACTGCAAGGCTCCAGGCGGACATCAACCAAATCTTTCAGTGGGCTGCAGAAAACAATATGAAGTTCAACGATGAGAAAATTCAATTACTCAGATATGGTAAACATGAGGAAATTAAATCTTCATCAGAGTACAAAACAAATTCTGGCCACAAAAAATAGAGCGAAACACCAACGTCAAAGACCTGGGAGTGATCATGTCGGAGGATCTCACCTTCAAGGACCATAACATTGTATCAATCGCATCTGCTAGAAAAATGACAGGATGGATAATGAGAACCTTCAAAACTAGGGAGGCCAAGCCCATGATGACACTCTTCAGGTCACTTTTCTATCTAGGCTGAATATTGCTGCAAACTAACAGCACCTTTCAAGGAAGGTGAAATTGCCGACCTAAAAATGTACAGAGAACTTTCACGGCACGCATAACGGAGATCAAACACCTCAATTACTGGGAGCGCTTGAGGTTCCTAAACCTGTATTCCCTGTAACGCAGGAGGGAGAGATACATGATTATATACACCTGGAAAATCCTAGAGGGACTAGTACCGAACTTGCTCACGAAAATCACTCACTACGAAAGCAAAAGACTTGGCAGACGATGCACCATCCCCCCAATGAAAAGCAGGGGTGTCACTAGCACGTTAAGAGACCATACAATAAGTGTCAGGGGCCCGAGACTGTTCAACTGCCTCCCAGCACACATAAGGGGGATTACCAACAGACCCCTGGCAGTTTTCAAGCTGGCACTGGACAAGCACCTAAAGTCAGTTCCTGATCAGCCGGGCTGTGACTCGTACGTTGGTTTGCGTGCAGCCAGCAGCACAGCCTGGTTGATCAGGCTCTGATCCACCAGGAGGCCTGGTCACAGACCGGACCGCGGGGGCGTTGACCCCCGGAACTCTCTCCAGGTAAACTCCAGGTAAACACTCTCATGCCCCACCCCCAGGAGACAAGCCAGCTATTGCCCACTGACTTACAACTCAACCATTTAAATCCCATAAATAAAAAGAACCTTACCCTTCGTACATTCATATTCATTCACAGATTCACGAGGATTTCTAACGTTAGCCTCCTATATACTTTCGAAAATACCTGATCCCACCTCTTCCTGTACAGCTCCAGGTTACGACACATCGTACGATAAACTGTTATCGCAAGAATGCGCCTTCTCACCTCACTAACCCCTTTCCCCCTCATCACCCATGATATGTAGATATAATCCACCATGATGTAATCTAAAGCTCTTATGACTTCCTCTTCTAAACCACCAATGTCAAGACTTAAGACCTAAAACATGCAGAACTGTCAACCCCCTCCCTCCCAACCTATGTACCAACCTACCTAACCAACCGCTGACATCTTCTATCCCTTCGTCCCCTCCACAAAAATCACACACCCCTCCTTCTACTACCCTCCTAGTTCTTAATATGGCCCACAATCCCAAGATACAATGCAAAAAAAGAAACATAATGTCACGCACCCTAGGCAATAATTTCAGCTTGCCAAATCTATACCAAATGTTTCTCCACGAGTACATGGGGAACAAACCCTCACAGGGGCAACACACTTACCCACCAGTAATCTAACCAACAAGGCCCATAGAACAATTTCACATTCCCTCAATTCAACGCTTCCATAACACTTCTTCAACCTCATATATACCTGTTCTATATTTCCCGCCATCACACCCACATGCAATACCTCCCATTTAAGAAACTCACATTTAGCCCTCCGTGTTAGATCCATCAATCCCAACCCACCCTGGCACACAGGTAATATAACAACATCTCTTTTTAACCAATGACAACTTGATCCCCTCAAAAATTTAAACACTCTTCTCAAAATTCCCGCAATTGCCGTCCCTGTAATCGGGAACACAGCCACTACATGCCAAACCTTACTATACAATAAAAACATTTACTACAATCACAAGTTGGGGAGAGTGAGATTCTGGGGCCTCAAAACACCAAGACGTCCCACGATCCTTTCTAACAACCTATCCGAGTTTTCCTCACGCACCACATCCATGTCATCCTTGTATATAATACCACAAATCTTTAGCGACTCCACACACTTTTTAACAACATTACAACTCTCCTTACCCTCCCCATTTCCAAGTGCCTAACCCCATGATCATTGACTTTTCATTGTTTACCTTCGTAATCGTGGCACCTTCAAACACTTGCACAACCTCGTCCAAAACTTTCATAACCAGAACAGTCATATCATCTACAATAACCTATTAATCCCAGCCAAAGCATCCCTCCATCAACCCCAGCCTCGCCCCAGGAGCTGACGGTACGTTCAACCAGTCTATAAAAGGGGTCCTGAAAAGACCCAAATAAGATCTGTGACATGGTACACCCCTGCCTGAGACCTCTACCCATCGCAAATTCCCTCCCCATACACCCACTTACTTGAACCCTCATCTTTGCTCCCCTATACAGTGTATTTACCCAATCAACTATTTGTTCCCCATAACCTTGTCTCCTAAGTATACACAGCAGTGCATACCTTTCCACTCTATCATAGGCTGCCTGCCAGTCCAAAGCCAGTAAAGCTACCCCCTTCCCCCCTCCTTTTGACTCCACAAAAGTTCTCAGAATCCTGTGTCCTTCAATCTGCCCAAACTGCGATTTCGATATGACCCTCCCCACTACACATTTAACCCTGTTACCTAAAATTTTTGCAAAAACCTTATAGTCTGCACATAACAATGAAATTGCCCGATACTCCCGAAGGGTGGGATGGCCCTTACCTTTCGGGACAAGCACCACAACTGCTGTAGTCTGCTCGTGAGGAGGACGAGGAATCCAAGATACGAATTTCAATTCATAAGGATTATCGACTGGACGAAGATTGGAAAACAGTGTGTGTTGTGTTCACAAATCTGTGTTAGTTTACGCACAGATTAGCGTCATTCCTGGTGATCCTTGGACTGTGTTCAGTGCTTCAGAGCAGTGAGCCACGAGAGGGTGGCTACGGGCCCCGACTGGGGCTCTGAGCCTCACAGCTCTGCACTCAGTGTGGGTGGCTGTGAGGTCATAGGCAGCAGCTCTGCTGCTGGCTCTGTCCCCACACCTACAGTCACCATGACAGATCCAGGAGAGCGGCCTAAACGTTCCTTGGAATGCGGGGACGAGTTGGAGGACGACGTGGGGCAGGTGGGAGCCCCCACCAAGAAGGCCAAGGATGCAGTGGAGACTACTGTGCCTACCAATCTGCCACTAGGTCCGTCGGCAGCCCCTACCCAAGAAGACTTGCACCCCCAGATGGCCATAGGGGTCGTGGAAGAAGCCAGGAGGATGTAGCCCTCAAGTGGCAAGGATGGAGCCATCCCAGGTCCCTACACCAGTTGCGTTGGCCTCCACAGTGGACGGGGACTGGTTGACTCCACGTGGAAGGAGGAGTTCCCGCTCAGCTCAGCACAAGCAACCAGGGCCTTCAACAAATTCAAGGTTCCCAACTACAGGTTTGTAAGGTATCTGGAAGGTTCTCCCCCACCTCAAGTTCCGCTGCGAGTTCACTCTCAGGAACGAGGTTCTGGTCATTCCTCGGGACGAAGACTCTTACGAGGAGTTGAAGGGCTGGTTGTGACCCATCCCAGCATGGTGGAACTGCTGCTTCAGAGAAGGTGTACAAGGGGGTGCTTTTACACGTCTCTGTGCCCCTCCCACTGGACCCCATTTTGGAAGTGCCCAATATTGTCAAGGCGGAGCGACTCACTGCAACGGTGAACAAGGTGCCCACCCATCAGGTGCTGATCCACCACAAAGGTCCACTTCCCACGCACCTGGACCTTGGGTCTGGGAAGATTCAAGACCCAACCATACCTGTCAGGCCCAGTACAATGCTTCAACTGCCAGGGGTTCAATCATATTGCAGCCACCTCCCAGCGAGAGAAGAAGTGTGGTGTGTGCAGCAAGGCACACGACTCGAAGGACTGCATTGCAATCCTCAAACATCCACCTGGCGAAGCCCTTCGGCCAGCGCCCAAGTGTGCCAACTGCTCAAAGAGGCACCATGCCTGAACCAGAGCTGTCCTGTGATGGTGCAGCACTGGCAGCAGGTTCGTCATCGGAACGACCCAACAGCCCCGACGCCACCCAGCCTTGGAACTGCCCAGCAACAGTCAGCATGGGCTCCAATCACGGTTCCCCGGATACCGCAGGAGGCAATACCAGCGAGTTCCCAGCACTGGGCTCCCAGCGGGGGCATCAGAGGGCAGGACACTGGTTTGCAGCAGAGCGGTCAACTGCGGCGTCAGATGGCAAGGTGGCCAAGAAGGCAGAATCATTGGGAAAAACAGCCACAGGCCAGGCACACTGCCCAGCAGGTCCCAGCTGGGCACCAACATTCCTTGCCATACGGCCAGCAGGCCTCTTCCCAAGGACAGGCCCCTCCTGTGAGCGGCCAGCGACAGGCAGAGGTTTCCCGCCAGGGGACTTGGAAGCCCATGGCCACTCATGCCGGGCCCAGGGTGCACCCAGCTTATGCTGCTGCAGTGTCGACAGCCACCCAGACATACCCAGTGACCCAGCCCCGCCTCGACGGTCGTCCAGCTCAATGCCTGCAGAAGTAATGGTCGAATCCTTTCCAGATCGACTGAAGAAAACCATCGGGTCATCTCAGCGCTCCTCTGTCGCCTGCTGCCGTCGGCAGAGGACAGGGGGCGCCTGCAGGCAGCTCCTGTCATGGATGCTGGGCGTGTCCTACTGGACAGGAAAAGACTCAATGGAACTTCAAGCCATCATCCAGGAGTCCTTCCAGTCTGTGATGGAGGAGGCCCCGGAGTCACCAACAACGGACGACAAGTCCCAGGCAGATGGAATCAGTGAGCCACCTCTGCGGCCCTTGAAGATCCTCCAGTGGAACATTTGTGGGCTGCAGCAGAAAATTCACTTAGTGATTGAAGCTGCAGTTCAGGATGAGGTTTGATGTCTTCCTGTTTCAGGAGACACTCACCGATTTGTCACGTCAAATGCAGCCACGTATTCCGGGATTCTCTGCCTACCTTCAGCGCCTGGAAGGACTGGCAGGGGCACGGCGATTTACGTTCAGGACCACTATCCCTCATTCAATCTCCACTGACCCCATCGACTGTGGGGAGGGCGTAGAGGTTCAGGCTGTCACCCTACACCTGGTGGATGGACCTCTCGTGGTTTACAATAATTTACAGAAGCTCTCGGTACACCCTTGACATCTCAGAGGTGGCAGCACTCGCCCCACGGGAGGGTCTTGTTGTGGCTGGGGATGTCAATGCCCACCACCCAATACTTTCTTCTGTCTCTCCTACCAACGCAGCTGGGAGGCACCTTGCGGCTGTGCTGGAGGAGGTCCCTGAGATCGCCCTCCTCAATAATGGTGAGCCAACCCATCACTATGGTGGCCGCTTGGATGTCACACTCATCTCTAGCGGTTGCTCTCGAGCGCGAGATGGGAGGTCCACCCCCGTCTCACACCAGTGATCACTTTGCAGTGTCACTACGCTGATGGTCCAGCGGTGCCCGCTCCCCACACCTACCCCCAGATGGAATCTAAAAAAGGCCGACTGGCAGTGCTTCCAGGAGGTCATTGAGCGTTGGTGGGCTGAGTCTCCCCTTCCAGAAGACCCAGATGAGGCGGCTCAAAGCTTGCAGGTGGCCTTCACATGTGCAGCTGAGGCAAGCAAACCTAAGATTAACAGGCGGAGGGTCATATAAACGTGACTGGTGGTTTTACAATGAGGACATCAGGGAACAGAACCACCGCATCAATGTTGTATGCAAGATGCACAGGCGTAATCCCACGGTTGAGTCCATGCGTCTGCTCAGGGAAGTGGTGCGGCATGCACGCCATGTCTCACACAGGGTCCGCAGGCTAAATGGTTCGAGTGGTGTGCCTCCTTCAGCTACTCCTCCACCATATCTGAGATTTGGACCAAGTTACGATTGGCCCTGGGCAGCGTCGCAGTGTGGCTCGGTTGCACCCCAGACCCCGCAATGGAGGCAGAGCGTCTGGTGGACCTATTCACCTCCAGAGTGGCCATGGCTCAACTGCCTCAGGATCTCCAGGACCTCCAAGCCACCCTCCTTCCTAGAAGGGTGATGGTGATCCAAGCAGCATGCCAGGCTGGGGATGTCACGGATGAAGACTTCACCGACCAGGAGCTCCAGGCAGCCTTCACATCTCATCGAGACACTGCTCCGGGCATGATGGTATCACCTATGGCATGATCACTCGGTCTGGCCATTCTGGACATTGAGCTGTCCTTGGAGTCATCAACCAGACTTGGCGAGCTGGCAAACTCCCTGTCGTATGGAAGGAGGCTGACATCATACCGATTCCTAAGCCTGGGGATCCTGGCAGTGTGAGACCCATCTCCCCCACCAGTTGCATTCGAAGGTGTCTGAAAGGATGGTGTTGGAGCGCCTGAGGTGGAAGCTTGGCCCTCCTCATAAACACCTCTATGGCTTCACCAGAGGAGTGGGCACTTTCGAAAGCCTTACCACTCTACTGACCGGCATTGGGTCGGACGCCCAAGCCCACATTGTTGTCTTTCTTGACCTCAAGAAAGCTTTTGAGCTAGCCAGTGCACCTGCCATCCTCTCACTCTTGGCCCGCAGGGGATAAAGGCAGGCTGCTTTCATGGCTTCGTTCCTATCTCCAGGACAGGCGGGCCCGGGTACGCTTCCAGGGCATGCCTCTTCTCTCAAGACCCTGGACAATGCACTCCCACAGGGCGGGGTGCTTAGTCCCACCCTGTTCAATGTACTGATGCATCAGCTGGTGTGCCTGCCTTTCTCCAGAGGGACCGTCCTCCTCAGCTATGCCGATGACCTGGCACATTGTCGTACCTAGGAAGCACTGGCTTTTGCAGTGTGCCAGGAGGACCTCAATCTGCTGGCTTCCACCTGCCGTCACTAGTGACTCAAGATATTCTGCAGCAAAATCCAAAGCCATGATCCTTCGCACCAAGGTGCCCAGTCAGAGGCTGCGGGTCCTGGGCATCGACCTGGAGTGGGTTCACAGTTATAGGTACCTTGGCATCTACATTGACAGGCACCTCACCTTCCAGAAACATGTGCGCCACATTAAAAAGAGGGCTCTGCAGAGGGTCAGATCATTGAGTGCCATGGCCAACCCTAGGGTTGGGGCCAGCCTCGAGGTCATGAGGTTGTTCTACATCCAGGCAATACGTTCCCCCTCGTTAACTATGGGGCACTTGCTCTGGTTCACAGCCAGACCCACAAACATCAAATCCCTCTGTGTCATCCAGAACACAGCTGTACGGGCCATGCTGGGCTCCTGGGTGGGCCAATGCAGTGGCTCTGAACCTTGAGGTGCAGCTACAGCCTCTGGAAGACAGGATCCAACTGGTAGCTGCCAGGAGGATTGCAAAGTATCTCCGACTCCCAGGGGCTGACAAACTGATGAGAGATTTTATGGGTCCGCCAGGGACAGTCATTCCACTGCATCCCGGCCGCCGATGGATGTGGTCGGTAGCAGATGCCACACAGAAGCTCTTGCCCATGACATTGCTCCAGGCGGGGGGCTGCGACAGACTGCAGCGAACATACACGGTGCCACTCCCTTGGGCACCAGAGCTGTTTTGCGGTGAGCTGGACAACCCTACCAGACAGCAAGAGGCATTGCAACCCGGGACATTCTGCACCACCTTGCCTCGGGTAGCATTTGTGTGTGCGGAAGGCCCAGGGTGTGTGCCATATTACACTGATGGCTCCAGAGACCCAGTGGCAGGCCGCACAGCTGCTGGGATGTTCCACAGCAATCTGACAGCAGGTTGGCGCCTCCCAGACCATTGCACCATCCTCCAGGCCGAACTCTTTGCCATCCAACAAGCTCTGCAGCATGCTCTTGCAGACCATCAGCATCCCCCCATCATCCACGTTGATTCCAAGGCAGCAATCCAAGCGCTTATGCACAGAGAGCCAAAGGACCAACATACACTTAATCACATCCATCCGGGGTGACCTGCAGACTCCCCTCATGGCCCAGGGTCGCAGGGCTACCATCAACTGGATCCCGAGCCATGTGGGTATCCCTGGCAATGATGCTGCAGATGAAGCTGCTAGGACTGCAACCCTCGAGGCACAGCCACGTGCTGCGATCTCCATCAGCCTCAGCCAGATTGCGCTGTTGGCTGCTGGTGCGGCGAGGCGCCCATTCCCTGACCCTGGGGAGTCATGGAGCCTCTTTTATGTCAGGGCACCCACAGGGTGCCCCTCCAAGTCTCGGACACAGTCCAGGGAACTGAGGGTGCATATCCACCACCTACGCTTAGGGTAATCCCACCACTATGCGCGGATTGTTGAACGGGCACGAGAGGAGGTCTGTGCCCATTGTGACCGAATGTGTTCCACAGCCCTTGGTGCACTACCTGTTAGACTGCCCGGCTACGATGCCCCTTCGCCGTAGACACTTCCCAATGACCCCAGTAGGGCAGACCCGAGAGAATGAGGCAGCACATCTTGTGTACTTAGCTGTCAGGGACTTGGAACCTTACTTCCAGTCCTTGCATGTCATCCGCCCCCCCCCGCTGAAGTTGCTGCGAGGCCTGCTTTGGGCCTCCATTGCACTGCACACCACCACTGTTAGTGCACACTAACGTTTGGTACGTCATCTGGCCATAGGGCCGGTGAGGTACCCCCCCCTCTTCAAGTAAAGATAAATGTCACTTCCCTACCCGGGGAGCCAATGCCGGGTCACCAAAATGGAAGAGACTCGGGCCGGGATTACCGGCGAATCAAATAGAATAGAATGTAGTCTGCTTATCTCCTAACTTACCCTTCTCCTTCATACAATTAAATAACCTAACCATGAAATTTCCCATCAACGCCCAATGCTGTAATAAAATTCCACTGGTAGACCATCAATACCCGGGGCTTTTCCCTTCCTCATGACCTGTAAAGCAATCTCTATTTCCTCAGCAGTAATAACCCCAACCAATGCCGTCCTATCACTATTACCTAAATTGCACGTTGCATATGTACACACCCTGTCTAACTCCACATCATCCACATTCCCACTTGTCCAGTACTTTCATACCACATATCCGCATGTGCACTCATACTCTTCGTATTTCTTATCTCCTGCCCTGCTCTATAGATCCTCATTGCCTCAGTTACCTCTAATCTCAGGATAGCCGTCAGCGCCTGCCTTTGCTTTCGATGTGACAACACACACTGACGGTTTGTCCCCCCACAAAACTTCTTCTAAACCTGCTTGCACCCTTACCGCTTGAAACAGATCATTTTGCAATGTTCGCAATCTCTTATATGTCTACTATTTCGTCCATGGGAAAAACACCACCAACCATCCCCTGCCCATAACAACCTCTAATCGATCCTCTAAATAATTCGCAACCCATATTTTAAATATTTATTCATTTACCCTCCCTCACATAGTACTTTCCTATCCTTTCTTTAGCCACAAAATCCCACCATGTTACAATGTCATCCACCTCTTGAGCTTCCTTGTAAAGCTCTTTCCATAAAATAGAAAAACCCTCCAAACCTTCATCACTCAACACACTAATGTTCAATTTCCTAAAAGTCCTATATATTTCTGCCATCTCCTCCCACCCTACTTCCACCACTACAGCGCTATGATCTGACATAGCCACCTCAACGGTATTAAAAGATTTCAAAAGAACCCCTTGAGAAAGATACACTATCTAAACTCGCTGCGTATCCCCTCCTAACAAAAAGTATGTTCTGTTTCCCACACCCCCACCCTAAACGCATCACGTAACCTAACGTCCCTCATCAAATCCCTGAGTTACAGACATATGCCCTGCCCCTTTTGGTTCTACATCAGCCGCCCTAATAACGCAGTTCCAGTCACCCCCCACTATTGTTTTACGGAAGTGCAAAAAAAAGCACTACGGTTTTAAAGCTCTGTTCCAAAAGGGAAACAGTACTCGCTCCCATCTTGTTCCTCATACCTCATATCCGACATAGACAAGGACGTCAGCCACAGCACCGTGTCTTCCTTTGCAGATGACACACGAATCTGCATGACAGTGTCTTCCATTGCAGACACTGCAAGGCTCCAGGCGGACATCAACCAAATCTTTCAGTGGGCTGCAGAAAACAATATGAATTCAACGATGAGAAAATTCAATTACTCAGATATGGTAAACATGAGGAAATTAAATCTTCATCAGAGTACAAAACAAATTCTGGCCACAAAATAGAGCGAAACACCAACGTCAAAGACCTGGGAGTGATCATGTCGGAGGATCTCACCTTCAAGGACCATAACATTGTATCAATCGCATCTGCTAGAAAAAATGACAGGATGGATAATGAGAACCTTCAAAACTAGGGAGGCCAAGCCCATGATGACACTCTTTTCAGGTCACTTTTCTATCTAGGCTGGAATATTGCTGCAAACTAACAGCACCTTTCAAGGAAGGTGAAATTGCCGACCTAAAAATGTACAGAGAACTTTCACGGCACGCATAACGGAGATCAAACACCTCAATTACTGGGAGCGCTTGAGGTTCCTAAACCTGTATTCCCTGTAAACGCAGGAGGGAGAGATACATGATTATATACACCTGGAAAATCCTAGAGGGACTAGTACCGAACTTGCTCACGAAAATCACTCACTACGAAAGCAAAAGACTTGGCAGACGATGCACCATCCCCCCAATGAAAAGCAGGGGTGTCACTAGCACGTTAAGAGACCATACAATAAGTGTCAGGGGCCCGAGACTGTTCAACTGCCTCCCAGCACACATAAGGGGGTTTACCAACAGACCCCTGGCAGTTTTCAAGCTGGCACTGGACAAGCACCTAAAGTCAGTTCCTGATCAGCCGGGCTGTGACTCGTACGTTGGTTTGCGTGCAGCCAGCAGCAACAGCCTGGTTGATCAGGCTCTGATCCACCAGGAGGCCTGGTCACAGACCGGACCGCGGGGGCGTTGACCCCCGGAACTCTCTCCCAGGTAAACTCCAGTAAACACTCTCATGCCCCACCCCCAGGAGACAAGCCAGCTATTGCCCACTGACTTACACTCACCAATTTAAATCCCATAAATAAAAAGAACCTTACCCTTCGTACATTCATATTCATTCACAGATTCACGAGGATTTCTAACGTTAGCCTCCTATATACTTTCGAAAATACCTGATCCCACCTCTTCCTGTACAGCTCCAGGTTACGACACATCGTACGATAAACTGTTATCGCAAGAATGCGCCTTCTCACCTCACTAACCCCTTTCCCCCTCATCACCATGATATGTAGATATAATCCACCATGATGTAATCTAAAGCTCTTATGACTTCCTCTTCTAAACCACCAATGTCAAGACTTAAGACCTAAAACATGCAGAACTGTCAACCCCCTCCCTCCCAACCTATTTTACCAACCTACCTAACCAACCGCTGACATCTTCTATCCCTTCGTCCCCTCCACAAAAATCACACACCCCTCCTTCTACTACCCTCCTAGTTCTTAATATGGCCCACAATCCCAAGATACAATGCAAAAAAAGAAACATAATGTCACGCACCCTAGGCAATAATTTCAGCTTGCCAAATCTATACCAAATGTTTCTCCACGAGTACATGGGGAACAAACCCTCAACAGGGGCAACACACTTACCCACCAGTAATCTAACCAACAAGGCCCATAGAACAATTTCACATTCCCTCAATTCAACGCTTCCATAACACTTCTTCAACCTCATATATACCTGTTCTATATTTCCCGCCATCACACCCACATGCAATACCTCCCATTTAAGAAACTCACATTTAGCCCTCCGTGTTAGATCCATCAATCCCAACCCACCCTGGCACACAGGTAATATAACAACATCTCTTTTTAACCAATGACAACTTGATCCCCTCAAAAATTTAAACACTCTTCTCAAATTCCCGCAATTGCCGTCCCTGTAATCGGGAAACACAGCCACTACATGCCAAACCTTACTATACAATAAAACATTTACTACAATCACAAGTTGGGGAGAGTGAGATTCTGGGGCCTCAAAACACCAAGACGTCCCACGATCCTTTCTAACAACCTATCCGAGTTTTCCTCACGCACCACATCCATGTCATCCTTGTATATAATACCACAAATCTTTAGCGACTCCACACACTTTTTAACAACATTACAACTCTCCTTACCCTCCCCTTTCCAAGTGCCTAACCCCATGATCATTGACTTTTCATTGTTTACCTTCGTAATCGTGGCACCTTCAAACACTTGCACAACCTCGTCCAAAACTTTCATAACCAGAACAGTCATATCATCTACATAACCTATTAATCCCAGCCAAAGCATCCCTCCATCAACCCCAGCCTCGCCCCAGGAGCTGACGGTACGTTCAACCAGTCTATAAAAGGGGTCCTGAAAAGACCCAAATAAGATCTGTGACATGGTACACCCCTGCCTGAGACCTCTACCCATCGCAAATTCCCTCCCCATACACCCACTTACTTGAACCCTCATCTTTGCTCCCCTATACAGTGTATTTACCCAATCAACTATTTGTTCCCCATAACCTTGTCTCCTAATATACACAGCAGTGCATACCTTTCCACTCTATCATAGGCTGCCTGCCAGTCCAAAGCCAGTAAAGCTACCCCCTTCCCCCCTCCTTTTGACTCCACAAAAGTTTCTCAGAATCCTGTGTCCTTCAATCTGCCCAAACTGCGATTTCGATATGACCCTCCCCACTACAACATTTAACCCTGTTACCTAAAATTTTTGCAAAACCTTATAGTCTGCACATAACAATGAAATTGCCCGATACTCCCGAAGGGTGGGATGGCCCTTACCTTTCGGGACAAGCACCACAACTGCTGTAGTCTGCTCGTGAGGAGGACGAGGAATCCAAGATACGAATTTCAATTCATAAGGATTATCGACTGGACGAAGATTGGAAAACAGTGTGTGTTGTGTTCAAAAAATCTGTGTTAGTTTACGCACAGATTAGCGTCATTCCTGGTGATCCTTGGACTGTGTTCAGTGCTTCAGAGCAGTGAGCCACGAGAGGGTGGCTACGGGCCCCGACTGGGGCTCTGAGCCTCACAGCTCTGCACTCAGTGTGGGTGGCTGTGAGGTCATAGGCAGCAGCTCTGCTGCTGGCTCTGTCCCCACACCTACAGTCACCATGACAGATCCAGGAGAGCGGCCTAAACGTTCCTTGGAATGCGGGGACGAGTTGGAGGACGACGTGGGGCAGGTGGGAGCCCCCACCAAGAAGGCCAAGGATGCAGTGGAGACTACTGTGCCTACCAATCTGCCACTAGGTCCGTCGGCAGCCCCTACCCAAGAAGACTTGCACCCCCAGATGGCCATAGGGGTCGTGGAGAAAGCCAGGAGGATGTAGCCCTCAAGTGGCAAGGATGGAGCCATCCCAGGTCCCTACACCAGTTGCGTTGGTCTCCACAGTGGACGGGGACTGGTTGACTCCACGTGGAAGGAGGAGTTCCCGCTCAGCTCAGGCACAAGCAACCAGGGCCTTCAACAAATTCAAGGTTCCCAACTACAGGTTTGTAAGGTATCTGGAAGGTCTCCCCCACCTCAAGTTCCGCTGCGAGTTCACTCTCAGGAACGAGGTTCTGGTCATTCCTCGGGACGAAGACTCTTACGAGGAGTTGAAGGGCTGGTTGTGACCCATCCCAGCATGGTGGAACTGCTTGCTTCAGAGAAGGTGTACAAGGGGGTGCTTTTACACGTCTCTGTGCCCCTCCCACTGGACCCCATTTTGGAAGTGCCCAATATTGTCAAGGCGGAGCGACTCACTGCAACGGTGAACAAGGTGCCCACCCTCAGGTGCTGATCCACCACAAAGGTCCACTTCCCACGCACCTGGACCTTGGGGTCTGGGGAAGATTCAAGACCCAACCATACCTGTCAGGCCCAGTACAATGCTTCAACTGCCAGGGGTTCAATCATATTGCAGCCACCTCCCAGCGAGAGAAGAAGTGTGGTGTGTGCAGCAAGGCACACGACTCGAAGGACTGCATTGCAATCCTCAAACATCCACCTGGCGAAGCCCTTCGGCCAGCGCCCAAGTGTGCCAACTGCTCAAAGAGGCACCATGCCTGGAACCAGAGCTGTCCTGTGATGGTGCAGCACTGGCAGCAGGTTCGTCATCGGAACGACCCAACAGCCCCGACGCCACCCAGCCTTGGAACTGCCCAGCAACAGTCAGCATGGGCTCCAATCACGGTTCCCCGGATACCGCAGGAGGGCAATACCAGCGAGTTCCCAGCACTGGGCTCCCAGCGGGGGCATCAGAGGGCAGACACTGGTTTGCAGCAGAGCGGTCAACTGCGGCGTCAGATGGCAAGGTGGCCAAGAAGGCAGAATCATTGGGAAAAACAGCCACAGGCCAGGCACACTGCCCAGCAGGCCCCAGCTGGGCACCAACATTCCTTGCCATACGGCCAGCAGGCCTCTTCCCAAGGACAGGCCCCTCCTGTGAGCGGCCAGCGACAGGCAGAGGTTTCCCGCCAGGGGACTTGGAAGCCCATGGCCACTCATGCCGGGCCCAGGGTGCACCCAGCTTATGCTGCTGCAGTGTCGACAGCCACCCAGACATACCCAGTGACCCAGCCCCGCCTCGACGGGTCGTCCAGCTCAATGCCTGCAGAAGTAATGGTCGAATCCTTTCCAGATCGACTGAAGAAAACCATCGGGTCATCTCAGCGCTCCTTTTGTCGCCTGCTGCCGTCGGCAGAGGACAGGGGCGCCTGCAGGCAGTCCTGTCATGGATGCTGGGCGGGGTCCTACTGGACGGGAAAAAGACTCAATGGAACTTCAAGCCATCATCCAGGAGTCCTTCCAGTCTGTGATGGAGGAGGCCCCGGAGTCACCAACAACGGACGACAAGTCCCAGGCAGAGATGGAATCAGTGAGCCACCTCTGCGGCCCTTGAAGATCCTCCAGTGGAACATTTGTGGGCTGCAGCAGAAAATTCACTTAGTGATTGAAGCTGCAGTTCAGGATGAGGTTGATGTCTTCCTGTTTCAGGAGACACTCACCGATTTGTCACGTCAAATGCAGCCACGTATTCCGGGATTCTCTGCCTACCTTCAGCGCCTGGAAGGGACTGGCAGGGGCACGGCGATTTACGTCAGGACCACTATCCCTCATTCAATCTCCACTGACCCCATCGACTGTGGGGAGGGCGTAGAGGTTCAGGCTGTCACCCTACACCTGGTGGATGGACCTCTCGTGGTTTACAATATTTACAGAAGCTCTCGGTACACCCTTGACATCTCAGAGGTGGCAGCACTCGCCCCACGGGAGGGTCTTGTTGTGGCTGGGGATGTCAATGCCCACCACCCAATACTTTCTTCTGTCTCTCCTACCAACGCAGCTGGGAGGCACCTTGCGGCTGTGCTGGAGGAGGTCCCTGAGATCGCCCTCCTCAATAATGGTGAGCCAACCCATCACTATGGTGGCCGCTTGGATGTCACACTCATCTCTAGGCGGTTGCTCTCGAGCGCGAGATGGGAGGTCCACCCCCGTCTCACCAGTGATCACTTTGCAGTGGTCACTACGCTGATGGTCCAGCGGTGCCCGCTCCCCACACCTACCCCCAGATGGAATCTAAAAAAGGCCGACTGGCAGTGCTTCCAGGAGGTCATTGAGCGTTGGTGGGCTGAGTCTCCCCTTCCAGAAGACCCAGATGAGGCGGCTCAAACTTGCAGGTGGCCTTCACATGTGCAGCTGAGGCAAGCAAACCTAAGATTACAGGCGGAGGGTCATATAAACGTGACTGGTGGTTTTACAATGAGGACATCAGGGAACAGAACCACCGCATCAATGTTGTATGCAAGATGCACAGGCGTAATCCCACGGTTGAGTCCATGCGTCTGCTCAGGGAAGTGGTGTGGCATGCACGCCATGTCTCACACAGGGTCCGGCAGGCTAAATGGTTCGAGTGGTGTGCCTCCTTCAGCTACTCCTCCACCATATCTGAGATTTGGACCAAGTTACGATTGGCCCTGGGCAGCGTCGCAGTGTGGCTCGGTTGCACCCCCGACCCCGCAATGGAGGCAGAGCGCTGGTGGACCTATTCACCTCCAGAGTGGCCATGGCTCAACTGCCTCAGGATCTCCAGGACCTCCAAGCCACCCTCCTTCCTAGAAGGGTGATGGTGATCCAAGCAGCATGCCAGGCTGGGGATGTCACGGATGAAGACTTCACCGACCAGGAGCTCCAGGCAGCCTTCACATCTCATCGAGACACTGCTCCGGGGCATGATGGTATCACCTATGGCATGATCACTCGGTCTGGCCATTCTGGACATTGAGCTGTCCTTGGGGTCATCAACCAGACTTGGCGAGCTGGCAAACTCCCTGTCGTATGGAAGGAGGCCTGACATCATACCGATTCCTAAGCCTGGGGATCCTGGCAGTGTGAGACCCATCTCCCCACCAGTTGCATTTCGAAGGTGTCTGAAAGGATGGTGTTGGAGCGCCTGAGGTGGAAGCTTGGCCCTCCTCATAAACACCTCTATGGCTTCACCAGAGGAGTGGGCACTTTCGAAAGCCTTACCACTCTACTGACCGGCATTGGGTCGGACGCCCAAGCCCACATTGTTGTCTTTCTTGACCTCAAGAAAGCTTTTGAGCTAGCCAGTGCACCTGCCATCCTCTCACTCTTGGCCCGCAGGGGGATAAAGGCAGGCTGCTTTCATGGCTTCGTTCCTATCTCCAGGACAGGCGGGCCCGGGTACGCTTCCAGGTGCATGCCTCTTCTCTCAAGACCCTGGACAATGGGACTCCCCCAGGGCGGGGTTGCTTAGTCCCACTGTTCAATGTACTGATGCATCAGCTGGTGTGCCTGCCTTTCTCCAGAGGGACCGTCCTCCTCAGCTATGCCGATGACCTGGCAACTTGTCGTACCTAGGAAGCACTGGCTTTTGCAGTGTGCCAGGAGGACCTCAATCTGCTGGCTTCCACCTGCCGTCACTAGTGACTCAAGATATCTGCAGCAAAATCCAAAGCCATGATCCTTCGCACCAAGGTGCCCAGTCAGAGGCTGCGGGTCCTGGGCATCGACCTGGAGTGGGTTCACAGTTATAGGTACCTTGGCATCTACATTGACAGGCACCTCACCTTCCAGAAACATGTGCGCCACATTAAAAAGAGGGCTCTGCAGAGGGTCAGATCATTGAGTGCCATGGCCAACCCTAGGGTTGGGGCCAGCCTCGAGGTCATGAGGTTGTTCTACATCCAGGCAATACGTTCCCCCTCGTTAACTATGGGGCACTTGCTCTGGTTCACGCCAGACCCACAAACATCAAATCCCTCTGTGTCATCCAGAACACAGCTGTACGGGCCCATGCTGGGGGCTCCTGGTGGGCCAATGCAGTGGCTCTGAACCTTGAGGTGCAGCTACAGCCTCTGGAAGACAGGATCCAACTGGTAGCTGCCAGGAGGATTGCAAAGTATCTCCGACTCCCAGGGGCTGACAAACTGATGAGAGATTTTATGGGTCCGCCAGGGACAGGGCATTCCACTGCATCCCGGCCGCCGATGGATGTGGTCGGTAGCAGATGCCACACAGAAGCTCTTGCCCATGACATTGCTCCAGGCGGGGGGCTGCGGGCAGACTGCAGCGAACTACACGGTGCCACTCCCTTGGGCACCAGAGCTGTTTGCGGTGAGCTGGACAACCCTACCAGACAGCAAGAGGCATTGCACCCGGGACATTCTGCACCACCTTGCCTCGGGTAGCATTTGTGGTGCGGAAGGCCCAGGGTGTGTGCCATATTTTCACTGATGGCTCCAGAGACCCAGTGGCAGGCCGCACAGCTGCTGGGATGTTCCACAGCAATCTGACAGCAGGTTGGCGCCTCCCAGACCATTGCACCATCCTCCAGGCCGAACTCTTTGCCATCCAACAAGCTCTGCAGCATGCTCTTGCAGACCATCAGCATCCCCCCATCATCCACGTTGATTCCAAGGCAGCAATCCAAGCGCTTATGCACAGAGAGCCAAAGGACAACATACACTTAATCACATCCATCCGGGGTGACCTGCAGACTCCCCCATGGCCCAGGGTCGCAGGCTACCATCAACTGGATCCCGAGCCATGTGGGTATCCCTGGCAATGATGCTGCAGATGAAGCTGCTAGGACTGCAACCCTCGAGGCACAGCCACGTGCTGCGATCTCCATCAGCCTCAGCCAGATTGCGCTGTTGGCTGCTGGTGCGGCGAGGCGCCCATTCCCTGACCCTGGGGAGTCATGGAGCCTCTGTTTATGTCAGGGCACCCACAGGGTGCCCCTTTCCCAAATCTTCGGACACAGTCCAGGAACTGAGGGTGCATATCCACCACCTACGCTTAGGGTAAACCCACCACTGCGCGGATTGTTGAACGGGCACGAGAGGAGGTCTGTGCCCATTGTGACCGAATGGTTCCACAGCCCTTGGTGCACTACCTGTTAGACTGCCCGGCTACGATGCCCCTTCGCCGTAGACACTTCCCAATGACCCCAGTAGGGCAAACCCGAGAGAATGAGGCAGCACATCTTGTGTACTTAGCTGTCAGGGACTTGGAAACCTTACTTCCAGGGCCTTGCATGTCATCCGCCCCCCCCCGCTGAAGTTGCTGCGAGGGCCTGCTTTGGGCCTCCATTGCACTGCACACCAGCACTGTTAGTGCACACTAACGTTTGGTACGTCATCTGGCCATAGGGCCGGTGAGGTACCCCCCCCTCTTCAAGTAAAGATAAATGTCACTTCCCTACCCGGGGAGCCAATGCCGGGTCACCAAAATGGAAGAGACTCGGGCCGGGATTACCGCGAATCAAATAGAATAGAATGTAGATCTGCTTATCTCCTAACTTACCCTTCTCCTTCATACAATTAAATAACCTAACCATGAAATTTCCCATCAACGCCCAATGCTGTAAATAAAATTCCACTGGTAGACCATCAATACCCGGGGCTTTTCCCTTCCTCATGACCTGTAAAGCAATCTCTATTTCCTCAGCAGTAATAACCCCAACCAATGCCGTCCTATCACTATTACCTAAATTGCACGTTGCATATGTACACACCCTGTCTAACTCCACATCATCCACATTCCCACTTGTCCAGTACTTTTCATACCACATATCCGCATGTGCACTCATACTCTTCGTATTTCTTATCTCCTGCCCTGCTCTATAGATCCTCATTGCCTCAGTTACCTCTAATCTCAGGATAGCCGTCAGCGCCTGCCTTTGCTTTCGATGTGACAACACACACTGACGGTTTGTCCCCCCACAAAACTTCTTCTAAACCTGCTTGCACCCTTACCGCTTGAAACAGATCATTTTGCAATGTTCGCAATCTCTTATATGTCTACTATTTCGTCCATGGGAAAAACACCACCAACCATCCCCTGCCCATAACAACCTCTTAATCGATCCTCTAAATAATTCGCAAACCCATATTTTAAATTATTTATTCATTTACCCTCCTCACATAGTACTTTCCTATCCTTTCTTTAGCCACAAAATCCCACCATGTTACAATGTCATCCACCTCTTGAGCTTCCTTGTAAAGCTCTTTCCATAAAATAGAAAAACCCTCCAAACCTTCATCACTCAACACACTAATGTTCAATTTCCTAAAAGTCCTATATATTTCTGCCATCTCCTCCCACCCTACTTCCACCACTACAGCGCTATGATCTGACATAGCCACCTCAAACGGTATTAAAAGATTTCAAAAGAACCCCTTGAGAAAGATACACTATCTAAACTCGCTGCGTATCCCCTCCTAACAAAAGTATGTTCTGTTTCCCACACCCCACCCTAAACGCATCACGTAACCTAACGTCCCTCATCAAATCCCTGAGTTACAGACATATGCCCTGCCCCTTTTGGTTCTACATCAGCCGCCCTAATAACGCAGTTCCAGTCACCCCCCACTATTGCTACTACTGGAAGTGCATGCAAAAAAATAGACAAGATCCTCACTCAAAATCCTTCCTTACCTGCATGCTATGCTCTGCAGACGCATACGCACTTACAAAAGATACACACACCCATCCATGACCCATCCACACGCAACACTTTCCTCCCTCCCCCCTCACTTCTCTGCAAAATAAACGGGCTCGTCTCCTTTATTAAAATACCCACATCACCTTTTAAACGGCTAGTTGGCAGGGTCATTACTTGATAACCTGCTACCTCTAACACCTTACCCTCCTTGAGTTTATATTCCTGGACGAACACAACATCCATTCTATATTTATTAAGAAACATGCACAACCATTCTGTCTTTATTCTGCTACATAATCCATTAACATTGACAGTCATACACAGAAGTCCTTTTAAATTTTCCACCCTTGCCTCTTCTCCTCACTCTTTTCACCACTAGAATTAGTATTTCTGTATGTTATCTTCACAATACCTTCTTTCCCCCCCTCCCTTCTTCCGATGTTTCTTATCATGACCTCCCCAATCGCCACCTCTTCCCTCTCCTACCACCCCAGTCTGCTTCACAGGCCTCTGCACTGGCGTCAGGACATCATCCGAGCCTGAAAGTAGCTGCCCTTTTCCTTGTTACAATCATGTCCCCCATAACATGGTCTGGGGAAGCCTCGCAGTGAACCTCAACATCCACCTTACAATGATTTATTAATCCCACTGACGTCTCAGTCACATCATCATTCCCCAAATTCTCATATCGTTGACAAGATGGAAGAGATAACTCTCCAGCTACTTCTTGCTCAGATGTAACATCCTCCTCATGCGGTGACAAGGTCTTCAAAACTTCCTCCAATTCTTCCGCTATTTCCAACACTTCCTCCCGTGGTACCATCCTGCGATCACTGAAGGAGATTCCGGGGAGGGAACTGAGGGAGGACTCACCCCCAGTCCTAAAAGCTTGCTCTCTGTGGTCTGGTTAGTGAGTAATTATAAGATCATCGACCGACTTTTCCTGTTAATTCCTTTAGCAGCATTTTGTGCAGCATATTACGCCATGGTTCCACTTGGCGAAGGCTTTTTGCAAAGTCTGTATATATTACCAGCTGCATATTCTTTTTGTCTTATTGTGCATTTAGACCTTGTCGTAGTGATCCAATAGTTGAGACAGACTGGAGTTTGGCACTATAATTATTTAATTTGTTGTACTGTTTTCTTTTAACATTAAGTACATAAAACTTTCGATATTCACCAATCCTCTGGTGCAGTGGTAGTGTGCTGTCGTCGTAAGAGTGATGAGCTCTCTTTAAAGATTTGGAGGCACGCATCAATAACTGGGCCTCTACCCTTCAGACAGAACTGTTTGCATACTCCTTGCACTGAAATGCATCTATGTATCAAAGATTGACAGTTTTATTGTTTAAACTGATCTCTGTCATCCATATATTGCTGACAAATATAAGCATAAATGGTGGCATGTTGTGTCAGAGCCAGAACAGGTATTTTTTTTATTTATATTTATTTACAAAACTTCATGTAAAAATTATTTTATTGGTACCTATATATAAAATAATGAACAAGGACATCATCAATAAAACAATATATAAAAACACAAAAACATCCAGGCAACATCTGACAGTCTATATATACAAGTTTTAAAACATATCCAATTTAAGAAGAAATAAAGTTTAATAACAAAGGCCACAAATGGCTTATAATTAAAACTACTAAATTACAAACCTCAACACTATAATGCTCCAAGCTTAATGACAATCACCGTATAACAACTCGCACAAGTACACCAGACCTACAATATGCCTTATTAAGAAACTGTGCTGCAACACAGGTGAAACCATCATCCCTCCCCCACATTCACACACACATGAAAAAACTAACCCCATTCACCAACTGAATAAGCATGACATTATTTATCATCAATTTAGGGTTATTATGACATGTCACTTGGGGAAAATTATTTACAACCATGAATGGGACAGGTACTAACAAATTACAATACTTAAATAAGACTAATAATAAATAGGTAATTACGCAAAAAACTGATGCTGGACCACGTTACAAAAAAAAGGCAAAAATACTCAGTGCTTCAGGAAATAGTTAAAGGCAAACCTCTCAGAAAATTCAAATTCAATTGCAATACCAGTGCAAGTGGAACATAATACTATACAAAGAAACATACATGTTATATAATTTATAGGTTATACATTAATACAAGTTATATATTTAATTGCTTACATTTTACCATCATGGGAAACTAAGCAAATCTTATCTTGCACAACCTCTTTTCTGGTACCACACGAGTACCTTCAATCACAACCCATACCACTCACTGCATACCCAGGAAGGTAAGCCCGTTGAAATCCCGAACCGCCCCCCCTTTACCAACCTATCACCCCGGCAGTTAAAGCCCTTATAACGCCAATAAATTCCTACTTGTTTCTCTATGAACCCTCAGTAATATACTCTTCCCCCTTTCCCAAGAATGTCTCTATTGAGACACAAAGTTCGATAAAAACGTCGCCGCCAAAAGTACTTCTCATCACATCCCCATCCTCTTCCCCTCATACCCATAAACATATATGTAGTCCACGATGACATTTGCTAACTCTTTACACACTCTTAAGTCCACACCCACTAATATCAAGACTCACGTCGCAATACGACACACATTGACCCACCCTCACCATACCTTATCATCCATACCTGATGCACTCCTAACCTTCTCAAAAATAGACGGACATTGTACGCAGTCCTCTTCACCACTGCATCTGCCACCATTCCCCCACACTCAATAAACTCCTATCTCGGCAGCATCGCTACGTGGCAAAATCCCATGCAGGAAACGGTAATAACCTCACGCGCCCTAGGTCATATCTTAATTCACTAAATCTTCGCCTATTACATCCCATGCATAATAGGGTATTATCCTTCATACTGGCGCACTACATTATCCCCCTAACGATTTACACAAAGTTCCCTCCTTTCTTTTCCGGTTTCCCGGCTAACATTAAGGCACGTAACACTGTTTCTCATTTCTTCATTTCCGCCCCTCCTTACCTTTCCTAATGTGAGCATGTTCCTTATATAGCTGACCCTCCCTCCATCCACCTGCACTCATCCTTCCCTCTTAATAAACCACACATTTCACACGCTTTCTCAAGTCCAACAACCCAACCTCCCCTACACTACCGGCAATGTCACTACCTCCCTTCGCACCAGTTGCACCCTGATACCCACAAAAATTTGAAACACATTTCTAGATACTCGTGATCCCGCCGTTCCTGTTACGGCATCACAGCCGAAACAAACCAGACTTTACTATAAGTAATACATTGATGACAATTGCCACGTTGCCTAAGGGTTAAATGGTGAGTCGCAGCATTCCCAAACCGCAGCTTGCACTGTTCCACAATCCTATTCGGAATTGCTACCCTTGCAGCACTCGGGTCAGCCCTCATACATGACACCGCAGATTTTCAGACTCCCGGTCCTCCGCTGCCAACATCACATCCCCAATCTAATCTCTCTGGCCCACTCTCCCAGCCCATGA
The DNA here is from genome assembly GCF_026875155.1 of Cherax quadricarinatus. Taxonomy (NCBI): domain Eukaryota; kingdom Metazoa; phylum Arthropoda; class Malacostraca; order Decapoda; family Parastacidae; genus Cherax; species Cherax quadricarinatus. The sequence continues at coordinate 43,225,820 of NC_069436.1, read as the reverse complement.
TCATTGGGACTTTTCCAGATTTACTTATCCCAGTAGCTCTCCCAAAAGTGTGTACAACTTCTCCAATGTCCTAACGTGTCTCTCCATACCTATAATAGGTGTATCATCTTCATAGCCCACAAACCATGGCCACGCTTCAGCTCACCATCCCTCCCCCCTGTCTTAGAAGATCCGCACATCATATAAAAGGGATCCTGAACAATGAAAACAATATTTGTGATAACGGACATTACTGCCGAATACCCCGCTCCATGTTGACTCCCCCCCACACACCCATGATTTGCCACCCTTACCTTCGCGTTTGTGTACATAACGTATCCACCCACCCCACTATTTCTCGCCATACCCTGTCGTAGGAGAATATCCTCAAGGCCTTTCTTTCTACCCTATCATAAGCCCCTTGCCAATCCACGCACCCAAACGCCCCTCTTCCCCTTCCATGTCCTCAGGAACCCTGATAATCCGTGGCACTTCCTCATTGACCTACCAGGTAAACCAAACTGAGACTCATACACGACCTCCCCAAACACATTTACAGCCGATTCCCAGAATTTTCGCAAAATATTTTATAATCAAGCACAAAGAAACGAATGGCTCGGTAATCCCCGAAGGGTACTCTGCGGTTTACCCTTTGGGACCAACAACACACCGCCCCCCCTTGCCTGAGATTCCCATTACTCGTTCTTTCATGGCATTCATTAACATTACTAGGAAACCCTAGCAGACCCGTGCTGTACATAAAATTCGCTTGGTAAAAACATCGATAACGGGTGTTTTACCCTTCCTCATGTCCATAAGGCTCTCCATATTTCCCCCTCCTCAATGGACCACCCAGTGCTTCCCGATCACTCCTTCCCAGTTTGCACGGCACATACTCACATACCCTCCAAAAAACTCGCCATCCACCACTACTTTTCCCGTATTCTCAAACCATCTATCTGCATATGCACTCATCACCTTGGTGTCCCTAATACCTGACCCTTCTCTAATCCCCACAGAAGATTGACTGCAGCCCGGTATTGTAGTCGTTCGCTGTCGTTTCTTCTGTCCTCGCAGAACATAGCTGATGGCTTGTCGCCCCAGGTACTTAGTCATCCCAGCTGTACCGTACAGCTGCAAAACGTTCTTCTTGCAAATCACGTATTTCTGTCTTCAACAGTGTATATCCCTCCACCGGGTACACCCCGGCCACCGCCCCCCCCTCGTAACAATCCGTAATCTAGATTTCTAAGTAATTTGACCAAACCCATACCGCCAATGATTAATGGCGTTTGCCTCCACTACATAAAACTTGACGTATCTTGACTTAGCCACACAATCCCACCATCCTACCACTATCTTCCTCTGTCCTTCTTTCGGCACGGGCTGTACCTAAAATATTGCAAATGCTTCCACTCCTCCTATCCCCCTAAAACCCCTCTTGTTCAATTCCAATAACTCCCTTGCCTACGAGACAAAGCATCCCTCCCACCTCCACTATACGCCCTATGATCGGGTGAACACTTCTCAATAGTTTTAAAAGGACTCTACCAAAACCCTCAGAGATATATATATAAACCTGTCCAAACGAGCCGCATATCCCTTTTATAAACGTATGTTCCCACTCCACAGACCTCCCCCAAATAGCATCACGTAACTGAAGATCTCTAATCAGGCCCCCAAGATGAGGAAAATATCCTGCTCCTCTGGGTGCCACATCTGTTCCTCTTAATTACACAAATCCAATCCCCCACCACAATCGCCACGATTTGGTAACATGCGTAGGTAGTACACGAAGCTCCTCCCGCTACAAAATCCATCTTCACTTTCACGTCACTTTCTGCTGTGGCATTTCACTCCACAACGCCACTTCTCTCTCCCATCCACCATCCCTTACACATGTAATATCTCCCCCTCCCCACCCTCTTTCCTATGCAATTACAAATGGGCTTCGCCTCCCTGATCATCACCCACTCCTCCTTTTATCGCTCAGGCAACGGGCAACACATAAGCCTGATACGAGGGCACCATAATTACGACCATGCTTAAAGATGTGCTCCTGACACTAAGTACGTCAACCTTGTACCTATTCAAAAACAGCCTGATAGGCACTCCCGTTTAACTCCATCACACAGACCATTAATATTTATTGTACAACTAGGCCAGTTTAGGTTTCCTTCCCCGAATCATGTCATGATTCTTCCCTTTCCAGACAATTCCCTGGACTGGGCCTTTGCCACAGACTCCCCTCCTTCCCAACATCCCCCCCTTCTGTTGTGGCCCTCTCGCAGAGTCACTCTGGATACCTTAAACCCATGTCTTTTTCAACGGCTCTTGCGCGGCGTCAGAACATCGGCGAATCTGACGCTGCTGCCCTTTTCCTTGTTGCTCCATCAGTTACCATATCCGACGTCCTGGGAGACAGCACAATGGGACTTCCACCTATTCACCTTAATCCGCCTCCAGTTCCTCCATAGCACTCGCACGTCCCACCACAGGTGACCACCTGAATCCTCCCCTTCCCAAACACACCTTCCGCCCTGTTCCCCAGGTTCTTGTTCGCTGTAAACTCTCCACCTCATAGACTGTAACATTAGCCTGTATCTCCGTCTCCAATCCTCCGCTATAGCCTTCACTGCTAGCGCCTCCTTGCACCTCCTCACTTGACAACGGTTTCTGTTGATGGGCAAGGTGATTCTTGGACGATCAACCACTTCTTACGATTCCACAGGAGGAAGCCACACATCTTCACTCCACATGCGACACGCCCTCCTCCTTTGCACCAGTTCTTCTCTTTAGGCATCGGGTGCTCATGCGAGTGTGCTCCGCCCTTGCCGGCCCAGGAGGCCATAACTCGCTTAGCCACAGTCTGCTGTCCATATGGTCACTAAGTACCGTGAACTCGTCCACACAGTCGGCAACATAATCGTTTCCCTTGTCCTTGTCTCGCCTCCTCTCCGTACCTTTTCCTCCCCACTTACCCCCTGGCCGGACCTCTGCCTCTAAAACAATTCCCTCCACGCAGATCACCTCCACTACACATACGCCAGCGGCTTATCACCCGCAGGACTTCGCCCCCCCGCTCCCCTCCTCTTGAGCATAGATACAAGCCAACCCATCAGGAAAGCCTCGTGTACTGAACTCGCTTACCACATTTAGCACCAGCGTTCTGGGCCACACAGATGCCTCACACGTTCACCATTACGTCTCCCACGCCTAATACGCACTATCTACGCAATTTCACCTCCCTCCACGCCTATACTCAACTCGGGACTAGTTCGCCGGTCGCTTCCAACACCACGAATACTTCGTCGTGACTGCATCCCGCTCACACCTTGCTCACCCTCACCTGCCAAGGTCGCTTAACCGGCTCTATGCCTGAACACTCTTCGGTAATGATCAACCATACCGCCCGCACGTACTACTTGTGCCTCGTTAGCACTTCCACCGACAATTATTCCTATCCCACCCGCTCCCCTACATCCGTTGCAAACTCACACGATAATCATCGTCTCTGATGCCGTTGTCTATCTTATAACTTTTGGGCAATAAACTAGATGATGTAGGCGGTAAAGCCCCATAATTAGTTCACCATGCCCACAGTATTCACTCTCCTGCCGCCACAACTGGACGCCTTGTTGGTGAACCTGAGTCAGCTCAGTTCTCGCGAACTACCGTCGAGGGCTGCACTACACGCACGACCGCACTCTACATCTTCTGTCCCTGGCCAGCCGAATCGTAGATAACCAGGCTTCTGGCTCACGGATTTACTTCGCAATCGGCGAGTACAGAGGGCAACAATCGTTGTCGGCTCTTGCATTACCTAACATCTCTCGGTATTCCAGAAGCCATGATTGCCTACACATCGATCACAACTCTCCGGCTAACGCTGCTATGCTTTCAAACGAGCGGCCAGAGCTCGCTTCAATCGCTGCGCACGATCGCGTCTGTAGTGTCAGCGTTCGCGAACAACACTCTCTGACACATAAGCCTTACTGCATACCATGCCCTCCTTCTTATCGCGACTCGCAAGCGCCCCTCAGGGAGATTGACAAAGTCAGTCCATTCTCATCATTCTATCATCGCAGGAGGAGCACATGTACTATTGCTGCGACACTCAAACTCTCCACAGCAAGCCACAGGCACACCTCTGGCTATCGCTCACTACCGACCGCGACTCCCGCGCTGGCCTCGCTTACACAGATATCTTTGCCGCTGACCGGCCTCCAACTCTCACCCCCATCACCATACCCCAGCCCACTCGCCCCTCGTCCCCCTCAATACGACATCGTAAACTTGCCCAGCTGGTCTATTGTAATAAACCCTCTGCGTCATCTATGTACTGGAGTGGCGATCAAATTAATTGGAATTTAGAAACAACTCAAATCAGTGATATGTAAGGAAATGGCAAAGTATTTTATCACAGTGGTATATTGCAGTCCCATTCTGGAGATATTTACCCTGACTTTGCTACTGTAAATAAAGCATTTACAACATGTGTGCATGTGGGTGTGTAGTCGTGTGTGTGTGTGTGTTGTTTGTGGTGTGGATGTGGTTGTACTCACCTATTTGTACTCACCTTTTTGTGGTTGCAGGGGTCGAGTCTTAGCTCCTGGCCCGCTCTTCACCGGTTGTTCAGGGGCCTCTCTCTCCGCTCCATGAGGCTTTCTCAAACTCGTCTTAAAACTGTGTATGTTCTGTGTGTTTGTGTGTGTGTGGTGATGTGTTGTGTGTGTGTGTGTGTTGTGACTGGTGTGTGGTGTGTGTGTGATGTGTGTATTCAATAGTTGAGATTGCAGGGGTCGAGTCTAAGCTCCTGTGTGTGTTTGTGTGTGTGTGTGTGTGTGTATGGTGTGTGTCGTGTGTGTGTGTGTGTGTGTGTTGTGTGTGTGTTGTGTGTGGTGTGTGTGTGTGTCGTATGAGTGGGTACTCACCTATTTGTGGTTGCAGGGGTCGAGTCTTAGCTCTGTTGTGTGTGTGTGTGTGTGTGCTGTGTGTGTGTGTGTGGGTGTGTGTACTCACCTATTTGTACTCGATATTTGTGGTTGCAGGGTCGAGTCAAGCTCTGGCCCCGCCTCTTCGCTGATTGCTACTAGGTCCTCTCTCTCCCTCGCCCTTGAGCTTATCATACCTCGCCTTAAAACTATGTATGGTTCCTGCCTCCACCACATCACTTTCTAGGCGATTCCATGGGCCTGATACTCTATGACTGTAGAAATACTTCCTAAACATACTTCTGATTCATCTGGTCTTCAACTTCCAATTGTGAACTTTGTGTCTGTGTCCCATCTCTGGAACATCCGTATTTATCCACCCTCGTTATCCGCGCAGTCATTTTATATGTCGTTAGTCATGTCTCTATGAACCTCCTGGCCTCCAGTGTCGTCAGGCCGATTTCCTCAAAACTCTTTCTTCTATAGGTCACACTCCCGTAGCTCTGGGACTAGTCTTGTTGACAAAAAACTTTTCACTTTCTCTCAATTTCTTGACGTGCTTGACTAGGTGTGGATTCCAAATGGTGCTGCATACTCAGTATGGGCCTGACGTAGATGGTGTACAGAGTCTTAATAGAATCACTTACTGAGGTATCCGGAAACGCTATCGTAGGTTTGCCAGGCCGCCCGTGTGTGTGTGTGTTGTTGTGTGTGTGTGTGTTGTGTATGAGGGCTGCACGTGTGTATGTTTGAGTTTGTGATGTGTGTGTAGTGGGTGTGTGTGTGTGGTGTAGTGTGTGTGTGTGTGCTGTGTGTGTGTGTGTGTGTGTGTGTGTGTGTGTGATCAACAATCAATTTTGCCCAATAACTCATTACAGTTGTGACTGGGTGTGGAAGTGTGAATTGCTAATTACACTATATTTGGTTCATGATTGTAGCCATGTATAACCTTAAGTAACCATTCTTACAGTATTCATTACCCTTGTAACTTGTGAGTTCATTACTTGTAACTAGTTCAGCCATCCAAACTTTGTGGGACCAGTCCCTCATTCTCTTGCTAGACGTTTTCGCTGAGCGGTTGTCAGCTGTTGCTTCCTCCATACCGGACACTCGGATGGGAGGAGTGTTTACAACATCCAAACAACAATGGCGATGCGTTTCGCCGCGTGATTAATACTATTGTATTCAAAAACTAACGCAGGATCTATCACGGCGGATCAGTAAATGTGTTACTGCCAGCAATATTCGTGATATTATGGCATTCAACGTGAATCCTTGTGTGGCGTCGCTTGAATGGAAACTACACGGATCTTCGTCAAGTTTTGCTGACACTCAGATGTCACGAGAAGATTGGACCCAGTACCAGGATGTAGCAAGCAAGTCACCCAGCAGTTTCTGTCCAGTTGCATGTCGTTTCACGATACTATACGTGGGTACGTGCGAGAAACGTGCCTTTTGAGGCCAATGAAGTTGTATAGTGACGTTTTTGAAGTTATGGGAAGATCCACCTGGTCACCATGGGTAGGTGGTTGACGGCCACTATAATGTCCTTCAGGAGGGATCATTTACGTGGAAAATGTCCTGCAATCAGCCGATTCCTTCTTTACGTTCAACTGGAGGAGTTTCGTTCCCAGGTTTTCGTTACGTACCTGGACAGAGAAGACTCCCGCCTCGCGGCGCTCTGGATCACATAGCGGCTCAGTGTGTCCAGCGCCAGCCGCCATCGGGGCGTGGTCGTCGCCCTGACGGTGAGGTACCGTCAGCCTCTGGAAGAGGAGGTTGTCGAGACCTTGCCGCTTTAGGGACATCATGGAGTGCTGAGGTTGATAGGGCCATGCAAACTGGTCATCTTGTGTGACTACCTGGGACTGCCTCCCTTGACGAGGTGGAACATGTGAACAGTGAAATCCCTCTAGCAAGAGAGGCAGGTGAGATGGAACCCGACATTTTTTCTGCATTAAGTGACAGAAAAGATAAGATAAGATTTCGTTCGGATTTTTAACCCCGGAGGGTTAGCCACCCAGGATAACCCAAGAAAGTCAGTGCGTCATCGAGGACTGTCTAACTTATTTCCATTGGGGTCCTTAATCTTGTCCCCCAGGATGCGACCCACACCAGTGGGACTAACCCCCAGGTACCTATTTGCTGCTAGGTAAAACAGGACAACGGTGTAGGGAAAAAGTGTCGAAATTTTTCCCCCCGCCGGGAATCGAACCCGGGCCCTCCGTGTGTGAAGCGGGAGCTTTAGCCACCAGTCTGATTCTGTGTTGTGTTCTGATGGGGGGAAATTATGTGCAGATGATGCTGATCAGATAACTAAAGTGAGAGATTTGGAGAGTTCGGTTTTCATTATGTTGAGGCAGAAATTCACAAGGAGAACACTCCAAGTACTGACATGTCTGAAGATGCTGTTTCTAGGAAGCTTGCGGCTCCCCTGTCCGACTCCGATGATGTCTTGACCCTGGACAACGTTCAGGGGAAGAAGACGTGGTCGGAAATCACGGGTGGGGGGAGGTCGCCGCGAGTCCAGGACAGCAGGTAATATCACGGGGAAATTGCCAAAGGTGCGGGAAGTGCCTTGGGGGCTTCCCGGCGCAAAGACAAAAAGGGAGTGGTACCCCCTAGAGGAAAAGCCACTTTAACACAGTTAGGTGTGTAAACTTTTAAATGTTAATGGTTTGAAATCTGTCAGAAAGTGTGTGCAGGTGCGGAGTGGTTGAATCGTTTTACAGTGGATGTGTGTTTTTTGCAAGAACATAACCATAAAGTAGGAAGTTTGTTTGGGGATGGATGGTTATGACATTTATGTGGACTCACTCCAGGCGTCTGAAAGGTGGAGTGGCTGTGTTGATAAAAAGCGACCAGCCCGTTTTTTGCTGAGACATTGGGAGGAAGGGGGGGAGGGTCGCGTGGTGAGAGTCGTGGGGGATTGGGGTAGAAGAGTTGGTTTTGTAGGGGTATAGGGGCCCGGCTGAACATGATGTTAATATTAAAAATATTTTTGTTAGAGATGTCTTGGTATATTATTTTGAGGTCCCTGCCAGAAAATTACAGTGGTAGGTGGTGACGGGAAAACTGTGTTAGTGCGCCGTAAAGATGTTGAACCGAGGGGGGCAGGGTTCTGTTCGCTTGTTTTGGGTGACTTGTTGTCTGGTTTGGGTTGGTTGATGTACGCGGAGGACGTGACTTTGGGATTGAGCATACTTTTGTGCGTAGGGGCTATGCAGCGTGTTTAGATTAGGGTGTATGTGTCTCGGCGGGTGGTCGTAATCAATGTGCGTGTATTGAATGTCTTTTTCTCCTACACCGGGGAGTTTTTGTGGAGCTCGACTGGGGAGGTCTCCCGCATCGTTTTAAGGGATACTGGAAAAACTGAATACCAAATGCTACAAAGTGCGGGTGATAGGGAACTATTCGAGGACTTCTGGGCGTCTATGGGAGTAGACCTGGGAGGGATGGGATTTAGTACGACAGTGGGATGAGGTTGTGAAGCCTCGAATTAAGGATTTTTATGTGAATCGGTGTAAGGAGGCCACTCGCTTGGAGTATGGTTTTCAGAGGTACCTGGAGGGTCTTTCTACGACAATGCTATGCACAGGGAGGAGGCATCTGGGGTTTACCAGTGGATGAGATCGATGCTATTAAAGAACAAATCCAAGTATAAAAAATAAGGGTTTTTCGATGGGGCGCGCATTTCGAGTGGGGTGGAGGAGGCTTTGTGGGGTGACAAGCCGTTGCTTGTTTTCTCAAAAAGTCAGACACAAAGGCGAAAAGCGACTGAAATTGTGAGTTTAGTGGTGCAGGATGAAGTTGATGGGTATAGTGAGGGACAGGTCTTAACAACAATGAGGGGATAAGTTTTTATCTCGATACTTGGGTAAGATCCAGATGCAAAGTAAAGCGTGGTGAGCATGCGATACGGATTTGGGGAGAGGCTTTACGGTGCGAGTTAATGATTATGATCGCCTTCTCATGGGTGGGCTATATCTGAGGCAGAGGTGGGGGAGGCACTACAAGGAATGAGTAAGGGGAAGGCTCCAGGCATTGATGGCATCCCTTGTGAATTTTATATAAACACTGGGAGGTAATTTACGGATTTTTAAATTGGTTCGTTTACTCAATGCGATGAAGGAGGGGGGGTGTTAGGTCTGTCTCAGCGTACAGCGGTGTTGGTCTTAGTTAGGAAATGTGATGTGCCATTAGCGATTAAGGACTACCGTCCCATATCGTTGATGGTAGTGACTATAAACTATATCGAAATATTTGATGAATAGAATTAAAAAAGTGTTTGATAAGGTAATCCATAAGAGTCAGTTTGGTGTTGCCAGGTAGGTCAATGTATGATGGTCATGGGAATATCAGGGAGTTTGTTGAGGAATGCGGGATGAGGGTGGGGGTGGTGTTTTGGCTTTAGACTGGCGACCCGCTTTTGATAGTGTGGAAAGGGTTTTCTGTGGAAATTTATGAGATGGCAGGGTTTTTGGAAATGAGGTCATCATGTGGGGCCTGTTCGTTGTACAATGGAGCGGGTTTTAAAGTACAAATTAATGGCAAGTTAGGTGTTTTTTGTACACATGAGCAGGGGCATTCGTCAGGGATGCCCCATGTCTCAAATGTTTTTTGCTGTATCGGGACCCTTTTTACTGGGCTGTTTGTGGGCGGGGAATAGAGACATCGTGGGGTCCGAGTAGTGGTCGACCAACCCCTTTTGGGTTATGTTGATGATTTCTTTCTGTTATTACGTTCACGGGAGCAATTGGGTTTTGTTGGGAACTTGTTGACATTTTTTGGCAAGGCTACGGGATGTGTGTTAATAGAGAAAATCGAAAATTTGGAGTTGGGGGAGTGGGTGTGGGATGGGGTGGATGCAGAGGGGTGGACTGTGGTTGATCGTATCACTATATGTGGTATTCATTATATGCGGGAGGTCGATCGATGAGGGCGTGCAATTCGGGGAGGGTTGTTTCATAGTGTCTTGGGGCGCTTAAATGTCTACAGCCACGACATTAACCTGCATCGAGGGCGGTGGTCATTAATGTCCCCGCTTTATAGCAAAGTATGGCACCGTTGCTGGGACTGTATCCTCTGTTGCAGGGGGACGTCAAAAGTCTTTTGCATAGAATTTATCGATTTTTGTGGGGTTCAAGATGCGATTGGCTCACAAGAGCGGTGGTGGAGACACACTGCATCAGGGAGGGTTGGGTCTCATTCCTCTAGAGGTCGTGTCATGGCATGTTACGTGAAGCGTCGTTTTCTCCGACTGGGTGGGATGCATGGCGGGTTAAGCGAATTGTATCACGACCTGCGCGGTGGTGGAGAGGGGGAATTTAATTTGGTGCGAGCAATGCTTCGGTATTATTGAACATGAGGGACGTGCGCTATGTAAAAAATTTTGTACCTTAGAAAGGGCGGGTGGGAGGTAGTCGTGGTGCGAGTTGAAGGAATGTATCCCATGTATGCGTGGGGTGATATATGGAGGCGAGTTCAACAGTTGCGTCTGCCTGCTCAAGTACGGGAAGTGGTTTTTTAAATTTTTACATGGGAAACTTGCCGTCTGGGGTGGTGTTGTATAATAGGCGTTTAGAGGAAGGGCTGGGGTTGTCCAGTGTGCGGGATGGAGGAATCTGCTTTTCATGTTGTGTATTTCTGTGAGACTTTACATATGGTACGAGAGTGGTTTAGTAGGGTTTTTTTTCGTTTGTAGGGGGGGGAGGTTTGTCGGTACTCCGGGCGTTGAGTTTTGATGTAGGGGGGGTTGACTTGCGTGTACAACGTGCGGTGTGTTTGTGTGGCCGATTATATTTTCGTGTCATGGGCTATGAGGCACGTTGATGGTAACAGTAGAATTAGGGTGTTAGCAGGGACGATTTATAGGACAAAATGTCGAAATAGGTTGGTATATGAGGGGAGATGGGAGAGAGGGCTTCCCGCCTGAATATAAAGCCTTGGAGTTACGAGATTTGGGGATAGTTGTGAGTGTTCAGTGGGTAATCTAACGGGCTGGTCAGCTGTGTCTAATTGTGGATCGACACCATGCCTAACCCTTCTAGGGTAGGGTAGGTGCCTGAGCCCGAGCCTATAGCTCATAAGACTGTCATTCCCATTAGCCCCCTTGGGGCGGGGATGACAGACCAGAGAGGCCTAGCTTGTGGCTAGGCCTGGGGACAGTTGGTCCCAAAGATGAGGAGGTACTTGTGCCTCCTCCCATGGGAGACTTAGGTCTCAGACACTCCCTAGAGAGGGAGCCAAGGCCGGGCCACCACTTGGAAAAGGCCCGGGCCGGGAGAATACCCGCGAATCTTTAATAATAATAATAAAGTCTAATTGTGTTTGTCAAGTGCGTGAATGTTTTGTGTTCTCAGAGTTTGTGCGCGTCTCCTATGTAACGGTGATGACGAAATATCTTACGTGCTTTGTATATACAACTTTTAGGAATGTTTCTCGTCTTTTATGCCTCAATTACAAGTCATTGGTGTACTTTTTGTATATGGTGTGCTTCCTAGCACAGTTGAAACGTTTTTCTTATTTCCGTTTATTTCCTTTATGCCGTGTATATATATGTATATATGCAAGTTTTCGTTTTCCTGTAAGCTGTGATGGAGCTTGAACTATATGTGGAGGTTAGTATTTTTCAAAGTGTGCATCTTGTCAGTGTATAAGTTCACTTATAGCTGGTGGCATTTTGTGTTTTATGAGATGTCAAATTTCACAGTGTATTTTCGTTTTGTTATATTAGATATTGTCATTGTAGTGAATGGTAGCGTCATCCTGATCCACCTTTGAACTGTAGTGCCTATTCTTAGTCCATGATAATAACCCCGTGGTAGTCGCCCAAATTAACGTATTGTTGTTTCTCTTTCAGGCACCTGAGTTCTTAGATTAAGTCTTGGATAGTTGTGTGTTGGGGAGGCGGAAGCCACGCCCAGTAATATGCAGATGAAGCATCCCGTTGTTTTAATACGTTGTGTGTTGGCAGGTGGAAGCCACGCCTAGTAATATGCCAGATGAAGTATCACGTTGTATAATACGTTGTGTGTTGGCAGGCGGAAGCCACGCCTAGTAATATGCCAGATGAAGTATCCCGTTGTATAATACGTTGTGTGTTGGCAGGCGGAAGCCACGCCTAGTAATATGCCAGATGAAGTATCACGTTGTATAATACGTTGTGTGTTGGCAGGCGGAAGCCACGCCTAGTAATATGCCAGATGAAGTATCACGTTGTATAATACGTGATTGCTTGTGTATGTGTGTAATTCTGTGTGCTTGTTTTGTCACATTGTTTATTTGTATAGTGTTTATTTTCCTGTGTTTTAAATTTATTATTTATTTATATAAGAATCTAGTTAGTGCCTTTTATCTCGTTGACTTATTATTTTATGCACCCATAACTATTTTGTACCTGAGTTTTCAATAATAAAAAAAAAAAAATCTTATTGTATAGGGGTTAATTTTGGGAAGAGCATGTACTTGTTTTTAACTGAGATTGTGATGTAGGTCATTACTTGAATTATATACTGTGAAGGTTGTGAAAATTTTGTCATATGTCAGTCACAGTATGTTAACTATACAAATCTGAAAGGTTTATATAATTTATATTTTATATAGTTTATATAGTTATAGTTTATATTGTTTATATTATAGTAGTATGTTATATGGAAAATTTGGTGAATGTATATGAGTAACCTCTTTTATGTCCATTACAATGTGTTGTTAAAACTTGTTAGTGTATGTTGTGTAGGACTGAGGATCCTACTGTACCCATTTTATATCTTTATTTAATATTAAGCTGTAAAGTTTTTTAAATAAAATATAAAAAAAAATAACTCATTACAGTTGTGACCGGGTGTGGAAGTGTGAATTGCTCATTACTCTAAAATTTGTTCATGATTGCAGCCATGTATAAACGTAAGTAACCATTCTTACAGTATTCATTACCTTTGTAACTTGAGTTCATTACCTTGTACCTAGTTCAGCCATCAAAACTTTGGGGCCCGGTCCCTGGTCCCATTGTGTACCTCTGTAATCTGTAAATACCTTTGTAACTTGTCATGATTGTGACTAGACCTACCTGGAGTTCATTACCTTTGTAATTCGTGAGTTCATTACCTTTGTAAATTCATTACCTCTGTAACTTGCTCAGCTATCAAAACTTTGGAGTCCAGTCCCTGGACCCATTATGTACCTCTAATATTTTGACTACCGCCCACAGGATGGGTATGGGGTGCATAATAAACATATTAAACTAACAAGTTTCTTGAACTACCATGGCACGTTAAGACGAACAAAAATTAATAATTACGTCTATAAACCATTGTTATAACAACAAGGGTTTGTAAAAAATCATTTCATTAATTACCTTAAAATATAAAATGAAAGGAAATTAAGAAAAATATAAACAACTTATAAACCTATATAATAATAATCGCATATTCTTATGCAAATGTTTTTAAGTAAAATCATAAAGTAAATTTTCCTATAAAAAGCCAAAGCAATATATATTTTTTTTATTACTTTGTACCATTTTAAAATAAATTTCTAAAGATTTTTATGTAAAGTAAAGGTATATAAAATAAAAACTATAATTATTATAGATACCCCCACAAAATATGTTTTCTATATCACAAATATTTACTATTCTTTGTTTTCATTACAACATAATCCGTATAATTGACAATTTAAATTATTTTGTATAATAAATGATATATTGCGCATTGTCTGCATCGCTCTTGGGCCGTGTAGATCCTGCGCAAACGCACTTCAGTTCCCTGACAGCAGTAGTGTGAGGTGGTGTTTGTCGCGCCTCTGTCGTCAGACGGATCGATACCATGCCTAACCCTTCTAGGGTAGGGTAGGTGCCTGAGCCCGAGCCTTTAGCTCATAAGACTGTCATTCCCATTTGCCCCCTTAGGGCGGGGATGGTAGACCAGAGAGGCCTAGCTTGTGGCTAGGCCTGGGGACAGTTGGTCCCAAAGATGAGGAGGTACTTGTGCCTCCTCCCATGGGAGACTTAGGTCTCAGACACTCCCTAGAGAGGGAGCCAAGGCCGGGCCACCACTTGGAAAAGGCCCGGGCCGGGAGAATACCGGCTAATCTTTAATAATAATAATGTCGTCAGACCAGGAGAACTACCATTAGTCAACATGGCGTGCAGTTATAGACGCAGGATTAACACTGTCGGTGTTGAACTTCTCAGTGGGGCAATAACATCAGCTTCAGCCCAGGTATTACTACCTAAAATCATCAGAGACACGTATGACATTCAGGATGGAGAGTTGTACGGCGTAGCATTGAACGGAGCACATAGATTTTTTGTGAAACTGCTCTCAGCGACGGTTTATGAGTCGTTGGTCAACCGTTTTCAGGACGTAAGTCTTGATGCAACACCAGCTGTGCGTGTGAGGATGATCGATGTATCCAGACATTATACTTGGATTAAACTGCGTAATGTCCCCTTTGAGGCGGATGAGACAGATATCAGAAAAGTTTTTGAGGAATACGGAACTGTTCATTTGGCCCAGCATGGTAAGTGGGTGTCGGGTGCCTACACAGGTATGCCGGAGGGCACTTTTAACCTAAAAATGACAATGCGACACCCCATACCGTCTTACGTGTACCTAAAGGAATTCAGGACACAGGTCATGGTGTCATACGCGGGGCAAAGGCGTACATGCTATGTGGGGAATATGATCACAGCGGCGGAGTGTGGGAAGCGGCAACGAGCCCCTCGCCCAGGGGCGGAGACATCCGCTTCTACACCGGGGGAAGCAGGCATTGATCAACGACGTGAAGGAGGGCGTGGTCGTCTATGGAGCGAGATAGTGGATGAGGCATATAAGGCTGGGGGAGAGGGTGAGGCCCTTGACCAGTTACCTGGTCCAGACACACTTCCAGTGGATCGGGTTGAGCAAAAAGTACAGGAGGAAGTTTTGGAACTTGAGGAGGAATTACCCGAGGTTCTGAAGTCCTTGTCACCGCCTGAGGAGGTGGCTGCTCCTGGCAGGGTGGTAGAAGACGAGGTGAAGGCTGTGGGGCATCAACAACAGAACTGGAGTGACAGCGTGACTGAGGTGTCACCGAGATCTTTGCCACTGTGTACAGTGGAGGTAGAGGTACATTGTGAGGCATCCCCAGACCAAGCCATGAAGGATGCGCCTGTCACAAGAAAAGAGCCGCTGCATCGGATTCAGATATCCTAAAGCCAGCGCAGCGGACTGGGAAGCAAATATGGCTGAAGGTGAAGGTAGTGGTGGCCATGACGGGAGGCACGAAAGAAGGGGGGGGGGAGAGGGGGAAGTGTGCAGGTGACAAGTGGTCCCACACGTTCTGGGGGCCCATCGGAAGTGAAGAGAGGAGGCAGGGGTGGAAACTTTAACAGGCCTCCGGTGTTTTGACAGTAAACGTTAATGGTTTGTGTAATAGTGTAAAGAGAGAATGGTTTCGAATGTTTCTGAATAAATTTAGAGTGGGGTGTTGTGTTCCTACAGGAGCACATTTTAAGGAGGGTAGGGTGTTGGAGATGGAGGGGTTTCAGGTGGTAACCCTGCCATTTGCCCGTTTGAAAGGGGGGTGGGTATATTAATTAGGGAGGCGGAGCCCGTTTGTTTTGCAGAGAAGTGAGGGGGGGAGGGGGAAGGGGTTTTTGCACGTAGATGGTTTGTGGATGGGAAAACATGTTGCTTTTATTAGCGTATATGCGCCTGCAGAGGAATAAACGTACAGGTGAAGCAGGAGTTTTTGTGCGAGGACCTTGTGTTTTTTTTCCGTGCATTACCGGGGTGGCAATAGTAGGAGGTGATTGGAACTGGTATTAGGAGGGCTGATGTGGAACCCAAAGGGGCAGGTTGTGTGTCGGTGGCCCTACGAGATTTATTGAGGGATATTAGGTTAAAGGACGCATTCGAGGGGGGGGGGGCGTGGGAGAAAAGAGCATACATTTGTTAGGAGAGGGTATGCAGCGAGGTTAGATAGAGTGCATCTTTTTAACAGGGTTGTAGTGAGAGCTTTCAAAACTGTTGAAGTAGCATGGTCAGATCATAGAGCAGTTTGGTGGAGGTTGGGGGGGAGGCGCTTGCAGAAATATGCAGGAGTTACTGGAAATTAAACATAAGTGCATTGAGTGATGAGGAGGGGTTAGAGGGATTTTCTGTCCCATGGAAGGAGCTTAGCGAGGAGGCACAAGGAGTGGAAGATGTGTACAATGGTGGGGTTGTGTTGCCAAGGAAAGGATTAGGAAATATGTGGGGGGTGGGCAACGTATAAATGATTTTAAATATGGGCTTTCAAAAATTTTCTAGAGGACAGGTTAAGGGGCTGTTATGGGAAGGGGGCTGTGGGGGGCCAAAACTTTTCCTATGGATGAAATTGTCGAGGTCAAGGGGAGACTGAGGGAGTTAAAAAATGAGGGA